>BSBM01000998.1:0-267500 GCA_027924585.1 Larix kaempferi
GTCTACCCCTTTATTTTTTTAAGAAAGTTATATTGTCATTTTGGGAGCCCTCGGGAAGCACCAAAGAGCGCCTCAAAAACCGTGGGAGTGGGGACAAATCCAGAAGTGTGCTCCCAAGGTACTTCTGGAACACTTCCTCTTGCAACGTGCTTCACGAACTAAACCTTTGGCGTGTTGAGGGGGAGGGCTGGGGAAGGGGGCATTCTCCTGCAGCGTAGAATGTTATAGACATGAAGTATTATAATGGAAGATTTTTCTTAATCAGCTCATTCTTAAATCAAAGGTCTCAAGCATCCTTGCAAGCAGAATTCTTGAATTAGTACACTGTCAACATTTCAATCACTTCAAGCAAATGCTGATCAAATACTTGAAAAATGAAACACAATTTCCAGGATTCCAGAACTATAGATACACTTCCCAAGAGGTGAAGTTTCTCGCAAGAAATCCTATATTCACTACTAACATGATATAAATTAGGGTGAAAATCATTCATAATAGTTTCAATGTTTATTGAAAGTGAAAATACAGTTTTTAAATTTGATCAACATGAAAATCCCAAACCAGATGCATCATTTAAAAATTAAAATATAACAATTACAGTTTACACTTTCTAGCACTAATTGATGCTTTAGGGCTTGCAGGGTGCCAAAGGTGCATAATTGTACAGTTATGACTGGAATAGATCAAGGTTCCAGGTGGATGCAGTTCATTCTATTGACCACAAGTGAGTAATGACACAGTGTACTTATGGGAATCAGATATAGCTACAGCCTCCTGGGGAGTATCGTGCAACATATGCCTCAGCCTAATAATTCCATTTTAGTACCTTGAATAAAACACAATTTTAACTTTTTACTTGAGAGCTAATACATTTCTCACAAAAGTTGTGACTCGATCTTTCAATGACTCTCCAAAAAGTGCTCGCCAATTAGCACTCCACCCAAAGAGACTCCTCCATTTGTTGTATAAGCACTAAAAAGTAAATGGAAAACATTTCAATTATTTTCCATGTTCAACTCTAATGACAAGGTCGTTCAATCAAGTTTTTTCAACTTACACGTAATGTAAAAAAACTCATTTTAAATTCAAATTTAAAAACTCAAAATTTCTTGATAATTTGATAAAAGGAAAATAAATCACAAGGCCTTGTTTTCTACTGACAAATTGAGATTAGTATTAAGAGTCTGAAAACAGTTTTGTTTCATGCAATGCTATGGTAAATAATGCTATGCTATTTTAATTATGTTCTCCAGCAACTCTGTAAGCACGCCTACTATTTAACTTTGTGATCTCCTTATCCCTAACGAAGAGTGTAGGCTCATGAAAGCATAGTCAGTAGGGCATCAGAAATTTACAAATTCTGCAATGAAGGATGACAAGTATGATCTTTACAATATTATTTCGTTGTTGCGCTTGGATGAAAATTAGTGGATTTATCGTCTCATTTATGGCACAATTGCAATTAAAAGGAACATACATCTCAATATTGCTATGTGTTCCCTTTGGCAGGTACTATCCCATTTTGTCAAGATAAATGTGCATCGTTTACTTGCAGTGAAAAAAAGCAAAGGGAATGGAAAAAGGAACGTGGAATGGAAGGCCCAACTTTTCTAGGAGACAAGAACTACTGCGGTGAAAATTATCTACCCAAGCCAGTATGAAACATATATTGGTAAACACAAGGAAATGAATATGTACCAGTAAAGCACCCTTTCATTTAAAACTAGTAGATAAATCACATACATGATCAAATACTAACTTTAAATATTGAACATGCAAGTAATATCGGACGACTACACATTAGGCTTTCAAAATGTTCCCAGCATTATATTGTCAATCTTACTTAATTGCATTTTACAATTAATTTTTATGAAGGACATTTTATGGGAATCACTAAATTTTCTTCTTCGAATGGCCTAGAGCTGTATTAGAAGCTCTGGGTATAGACAGTAATCAACCAGGGGAAACATACCTCGAATAAATTTGTTCCTAAAATGGACCTGGGGACTATGTAGAATGAATGCGTTTTTTGTGAACCTCATAATTTTGTGAAGTATGATGTCTTTCAGTATCAGAAACCATTGTTATAAAGTCTAATGAAAAAGCCAGAAAATGAAAACCACTAAGCTGCAAGTTATGAATTTGAAAGAAGAAGTCTAACCCTTTATATTTTGTGATTGAATTTCACACCTAGCCATTTGCATGGGTTGTCTTTGTTTCCATCCCTTGAAGCCAGGGATGGTCTTGGGTCATGTAAACCTACCTTGAACATTATCAATCCTAGTGTGTTAGCATTTATCTCAAGCCAATAGTGGCTCAAAGGAACCATGAGAATCATTGTAATTGTCAACACAACCAAATGTAGGCCACCCATTTCTACTATCACTCTAGTAACAATACTTCCATTCTTGAAACATGATATATAGGGGAAGCACCATATTATCATTTTAAGGTGAAAATGGGAAGTATGTTGTCCTAAGGAATTCTCTATCTATGTAAGGAAATCTAGTGCAAAAAACAGTTTTGAGCTACTCTACCTGTTTTTCCTTGTAAAGGTATTGGATGCACATGATAAGTAAACATGAAACATGACAAAGACATAAAATATATCTTTTCTTGATGACTACCAGAAATTCATGTATGTATCTATCATTTCCTGTTTTCAATGAGATATCATAGAAATTATTTTGGTGCAATCAAGTCCCTATATATATGAGAAAGAGTATCAACTCTTATAAGTTCCCTCATTTTCATATGAGGAAACAAATATGTACATGATAATGTGCCCAAGTTCCCTTAGAATTGTATATGGTAGAATATATTTATGGCATAAATTGTGCATTACCCTCAATACTATGTGAGGGAAGAGTTGCAACACTACACTACCCTCAACATTGCCATAACTACCTAACATTAGATGGTAATGGAAAAAACAGTCATATATAAACATGTGACTATTTTCCTCATATACATGTGCAAAATTATGGCCTCTCTAACATACAACTTGCACTTCTAAATATGTTAAACCAATGAATGAAGACAGAGTTAGGGCACTTAGAGCCCACTCAATTACCAACACAGATAGAATGCAAATTTTTTTTGGTCTCTAGGCTGAGTCTAATACAAAGTTATATGTTCTCTTCTTGAGGCTAAAAGGCCTCTAATCTCAGTGTAGTCTACACAAAACAACCAACTACCACACAAGTAGTAATCAATAACCAGGGTTGGTTTCTCTATGGTTCACACTAAACAATCTCACAAGCTACTTGCAATCATGCTTATATGAGTTAAGATTATGCACATGCTCTATCTTCAAATATGGATACCAAGCCTCTGTTTTCAGTAGAGTCTACACATGACAATCAACTAACAATGAAAAATAATCAGGACTCTTTGTATGCAAGCAAATATATTAACCCAAGAACTGTCAATGAAATTTTCAATGAACTTTCACTAAAGATAAGGAAATGGAGATCTGAATGTGGAATTCCTTTTGAGTCGAAATGGTCAAATTCCAACCCCACATAGCGAGAGCTTCACAACAATAATTATCTCTACATAAATGTCATGGCTTCAGGGAAGGCTCTTAAACAACTTATAATATGAATGAACTAAAACACCTTTGTTGATACAAAGTAATTGTTCTAATGCATACATAATGCTTGACAGATTTGTACTGAACATATTTTTATGAGTAATAGGCCATCCTCATAAACATTAAATCAAAGAGGTCAACACAATTGTAAACTTGCATCTAAAGACAAGAGGATAAGTTGCAGCCTTCACAAACCTCCTTGAAGTAGCAGGAAACCTAATTTTATAAAAATTTAATCAGAATATATGTTCCTATGTCTTCCTTCATGCATTCAATAATCCTTTTTTGTGTCTATACTCTGGTTTCATAGCATTGTAGACATTCATATGAACAAGCCTATATCAAAACTAGCATATGAAAAATAGTAAGCCCCAAATACTTGTTTTATGCCAACCTTGATGTGACTCCTTCCTTCAATGAAGTGGTCAAAATACTAGAAGAAGAACAGGGTGAGATTATTACAATAGTTTGTAAAGCCAGATTACAATGTGGCATGAAACTACCTCTCACAGCTAGCTAAGCATTATTTTTTATATGTTCTTTGTATATTGGAATCAAGTATTTGCTTATGGCCCATAGAGTGTCCTCACATCAATATAGACAACCCATCCTAGAGGAAATTCACCCAATGAGAAAATGAAATTTCCCAACAGTCATAAAAATGCCCAAGCACAGATAAAAACACCCCAGCAATAAAAAATTTCCCCATATAATGATAAAATCACCCCATGCAAAAACAATTCGCCCAAGGCAATCATAGAATCGCCCCATGCAATAAAAATTAAGTCTAGGAAATGATAAAAACGCTTAACAATGATAATAAAAAAAAGTTTATCCCACTAGGAGAACACCCAACAAAATCATATAGCCATGGGAATGGAGGATGGAAATGCATGGTCATCCATATTCACTCAACAATATGTGTAATTTGTCTTAAATTATTAGAACACTCCTCTTATCATTCCAACTAAAATATACAAGAGTACAAATGGGTAATCCAAACTTTCCAACAAGAGGTAAATCGACCCAAGGAAAGAGGCACTAGGTTTCTATGGTTACTGGTAGGATAAATGAGAGAGAAATTAATTCATGCTCTAAAAATATTAGATTAGAAACCTCCTATCATGTAGAAACGACTCTGAAATTGAGTCCCTTGATCTCTAAGATCACTTGGGCATCCAATGGATGAGATCATATAGTTGTTGGAGCTACCCTAGTTTATAAAACACAAGAAATATGTAGCAATAACCATATTCAATCTAGAGTACTGTCTCATATTCTCATATGTAGTCTCATATCTCACTGACAACCATTATTGAAATATGGAAACTCTCAAACTACCAAGTAAACAAACAAATGCAAGGAAACAATCAAACATGCATTAAAAATTGTGCATAAGACATTATTTATCCTGGAACCCAAATGGGAACACCAACATTTGGTGGTATCTCAGTCGTCAATCTCCTATTACAATGCAATGGAATCTCTGGCATTCTCCTCTCTTGGAGAGAAAGGGATATACATTTTGTTCTATGTATATTGTTGAGAAAGAACTAGAGTATAGCATTTTATTGATCAATCAATTGCATTACAAAATCTAGTCACAAGTAATGTTGGCATAGTTGTGATCTTAGAGGCATTGTCCAACATATCTTCTCGTAATTGCATCAAATTATTCAATATTGGTGCAATATAAAATACACATTATATATTGCAAAATGTATGCATAGAAGGATAATTGTAAATTGAAATGGGACGTTCAAGCTCTTAATTGACTTTATAACTAAAAACAATGACCTAAATATTAGTTTACTCCCATCTACAACTATTATTCCAAATCATGAATGAAGGACTAGGCTCACAAAAGGAGGTAGGATGCAGAAAGGATTTTAGGGATGTATTTCGTGAGCTGATAATCTTTTGAATAGACACAATCAACATTGTTCAGTAGTCTTATGTGATTGATCGATGAGATTGAGATCCAAGCTGATTGAGATCGAATAAGAGAAAGCTACATGGGCTGAATGTTCTAAGCGCACTATGGCTTTAAACTTACTTAAATTTATTTTCACCAATCTGCAGTTATATTGTGTTAAGAACCACATACTTGCCATCTTCTAAAACTAACCACCTTCCAAATGACAAGGACATAAGCAAAATGTAAGGTTGTAGTTTTATCTCTATAAATATCAAAGGATATGATTCTTAGGAAAGTGCCTACATGAAAAATTAAGATCAACTTTCTATAAAAATGTCAATTGTAGGACTAACTGTCAAATATGATCACCTTATGATTCTACACGAATTATTTTGTGCATGAAATTTAAGTGGGTAATTGTTCATGTCAGAGTTGATACTAACAAACAAATAATAGAGACCAATGTCATTCAACTTGTTGTTAGATTTACTCAAAAAACTAATCTATATTAGCAACTTTTATTCACTCTTTATCGTATGAATGTTGTTATAGATTTAATGTATTTTTTCCCCTTTTCTTGTAGCATTGGTTGTAGTCTCTTCAATCTAGATTTATCCACAATCTGTTGAAGCTTTTGATTATCCACCTCACTAAACACATGGGTCATATATGTATGGTAGAAAGTGGAGCATCTCTTGATATCCTTGTATATAATATTTGCTCAACCATAATATCCATGGTAACCCCAAACGTCCAAAATCCATGCTTCTATAATCATAAATGCTTCATGTTTAGTGTTGAGAAGAGGAAATATCTAATCCAGTATTGTACTCATAGGGCATTGAGGTCAAGTGGTCATCCTATTCTAGCAATAATAACACCATGAAGGTTTTGATGTATATGTAACTTCGGAATGTATTTCATCTATGTATTTCATATATATTTATTGTACCCTTATAAGAGATGTGTTATTCCTCTATAAAGAAGTGTCGTCATGTGGATTGACAAGTGTCGCAAGTGTGTGTACTTGCCGATAGGTTATTAGACCACCATGTGTGGGGTCGGCCCTAAAATATATATTATATTGTGGATGTATCTAGATAGACAAGTCGGCCCCATAAGGTCATTGGGCAAATAGGTTAAGTATAAATAGAGATCGGGAGATCTCTATTTGGATCATTCGGAAAGACACACTTCTCTCACTCAGAAAGTGGCGCACTAGTGAGGAGGAGGATCATCTACTCTAGGAGACTATCTCAAGTGTATTTTGGTTGTACTTTGGTTGAGCCATTGCTCTCTCTATCTCTGAGGAAGTTGTGGGGTTTTTCACCTTAGGGTTTTCCCCACGGAAACTCTGTGTCTCTTGTCTCTCATGCTTTTGATTCTTGTGATGCTTGTCATGCTTATTGTGATTGTTATGCATTGATATACTGTATATGTTATTCTCTCAGTAAAGATCCAAGAGTATTGTGAATTAATGCTCAAATTTTAACATGGTATCAGAGCTAACCTGAGAAGAAGACATTTTGCAGTGACGGAAACTTGAGTTTCTTGTTTATTGGGTTTCTCTCCACGGTTTTGGAAAAGCAGTATAGTAGATTGACTCTACTCATCAAGGAGAATCTATCTGTCCAATCAGAATTCAATTCTGAGCATTTTCAGATTTGGCCCTAAAAATTAGGGTTTCCATAAAAATAGGAATTTCTGAAATCTGAAGCCATAGTTGGAAGCGCCTTGCAAAAATCGAAGTTTAAAGCTTTGGATCGAGATTTTTGGCTGGGTAGATCTCCGGGAAACTCAAACCCTAATTCAGGGCTCTCCTAGTGAACCCAGGAGGACAAAAAGACAAATCTGAAGGGTAAAGCTTTGCTGATCTCAAATTATGAATACACCAAGCTGATCAGCTCATCAAGGCGCATCTTTCTATCCTTTCAGAAAGTTGAAATTCACATTTTGAATTTTTAGGGTTTTTCCGACAAACCCTAATTCGGGACCAGATCCAGTTTTCAGCATTTCAAGTGGTAAGACCTAAATCTTTTCTATTTCATTTGAAGTACTCTTTAAGATGTCTCACCACACCAAGCTTGAGGATAATCTTGAAGGGATTGATAACTTCCGAGGTTGGAAGTATAGGATTGGGTTAATCCTGGAAGAGAATGAGTTGGACTCATATATAAAAGAAGACATCCCTATCCCAGAGGATGAAGAGGCTAAGGTATTGCATAAGAAGAACTTGTTCAAGGCAAAGAGAATCATTGTTGATTCTATCAAAGACCATCTCATACTCCATGTGTCTTCTCTAAAGACACCCAAAGCTATGTTTGACTCTTTGACAAAGCTATTTGAAGGAAAGAACATAAATCGAAAGATAACCCTACGGAATCAATTGAAAGGGGTCAAGATGTCGAATGGAGAAACCATTCAATCCTATTTCTCCAAGGTCTCTCAGATCAAGGAACAACTTGAAGCTGTAGATGAAATGGTGGAGAATGGTGAAATTGTTATGACTACTTTGAATGGCCTACCTAGGTCATGGGACTCTTTTATCCAGGGGATCTGTGCCAGAAAGAAGTTAATCTCCTTCAGCAGATTATGGGAGGAATGTTCTCAAGAAGAAGCAAGGCTTGTGGCAAGAGAAGAGAAGATGGGAAATGAAGATCAAGCTCTCACAGCTCACACTAAGAAGGGCAAGTTCAAGAGGGAGCCATCCCATCACAAGAAGAAATATTCTCATCATTTTCACAAAGACAAGAAAGATCTAAGGTGTTTCACTTGTAATGAGAAGGGTCACTTTGCTTCAGAATGTCCCAAGAACAAAAGGGACAACTACAACAACAACAACTCCAGCAAGAAGAAGAAGGGTAACAAAAGAAAGTACCATGCTCATGCTGCCGAAGATGATGAACCTCCAAAGAAGAAGGCTAGGGCAGAAAGTGATGATAGTAATGATGACTCATCAAGTGAAGAAGAGTATGTTCTAATCTCTGCTCTCACAGGTACTATCTCCCATGGTTGTAATGATTGGTTAATTGACAGTGGGGCTTCCAAACACATGACTGGGTTTAAAGAATCCTTTGTAAATCTGTCTAAACATGAATCACCCCATAAAGTGAAACTTGGGGATGATTATCAATATCCCATCAAAGGAAGTGGTGAAGCCTCCTACAACCTAGATTCTGGAAAATCTTTGAAGATGAAAGAAGTCCTTTATGTACCTGGGCTCAAGAAGAACTTAATCTCCATCTCTGCATTGGATACAAAAGGTATGAGAGTTGCATTTGTGGATGGCCAAGTCCTAATGTGGCCAAAGGGAAAGACCATAGATGATGCAGTTGTGATTGGAGAGCAAGAGGGAGGTTTGTATAAATTAAAAGGACAACCTGAACATGCCATGGTGCATGAATCCATGGAGCCAAGTGAACTTTGGCATAGAAGACTTGCTCATATGCACTATAGGGCACTTCCAATTGCAAGCAAGGCTGTAGAGGGCCTTCCTAAAATCAAGACCAAACATGAAGGTGTTTGCAAAGGATGTGCAAAAGGAAAGAATATTAAGAAAGCTTTCCCAAGCAGTGAAAGCAAGGCAAAAGATATCCTGGAAATCATCCACTCAGATGTATGTGGTCCTATGTCATCCAGTTCTCTAAGTGGGTATGTTTACTATGTCTCATTTATTGATGACTTCTCCAAGAAGACTTGGGTATACCTCTTGAAAAACAAAGATGAGGTGTTTGATAAAGTTCAAGGAATTCAAAACCTTAATGGAGAATCAAACTGACAAAAAGATAAAAACATTCAGATCCAACAATGGTGGAGAATTCACCTCAGGTGACTTCAAGAAGCTTTGCAGTGATTCAGGGATTAAGAGGGAGTTGACTGCTCTTTATAATCCTCAACAGAATGGAGTTGCAGAAAGGAAGAACAGAACAATCATGGAAGCAGCAAGGGCAATGCTGCATGACCAGGATCTACCTATGCATCTATGGGCAGAAGCAGCTAGAACAGTTGTATATGTGCAGAACAGAACACCCCACAAGATATTGGACAACAAGACACCAGAAGAGGTCTTTTCTGGTAAGAAACCTGAAGTCAGCCATCTCAGAATATTTGGTTGTCCAGTATACACTCATGTCCCAAAGGAAAAGAGAACCAAACTAGATCCTTCAGGAAAGAAGGGTATCTTTGTGGGTTACAGTGAAAGCTCGAAGGCTTACAGAATATACTTTCCAGGGTTCAAGAAGATTGATGTCAGCAGGGATGTAACATTTGATGAAAACTCAGCATTCATCAAATCAAGGAAGGCACCTATCGAAGTTTATGAAGAACCTAAGGAAACTAGATTTCAAGACACTACCATGACTGAAGCAATTCCATAAGTTGTTCGTGAGTTTGAAGATCTGCAAGAACCTGTAGATCCACCCTGTGAGGATAACTCTCACAAGAGGAAACCTGCATGGGCTAGAGAGCTCATTCAAGATGCAGAAATATTTGGCATTCTAGAAGAAGAACACAGAGCAAAGAAAAGAACCAGATCACATACCAGCTATGTTGCTTTACTCTGTGACATTATGAACAAAGAACCTTCCAGTTATGAAGAAGCAATGGAAAAGAAAGAATGGAAGGATGCTATGGTTGAGGAATACCAATCAATAATGAAAAATAATGTTTGGGATGTTGTCCCGAGACCTAAAGAGAAGTCTGTTGTGACTTCCAAATGGATCTACAAAATCAAGCATGCTGCAGATGGCAGTGTAGAGAAATACAAAGCAAGATTCATAGCTCGTGGCTTCTCTCAGAAAGAGGGAATAGATTATGAAGAAACTTTTGCACCTGTAGCCAAGTATACTTCTATCAGAACAGTACTTGCCCTGGCTGCAGCAATGAAATGGAAAATACACCAGATGGATGTCAAGACTGCTTTCTTGAATGGTGTAGTTGAAGAGGAAGTATATGTGGAGCAGCCACTCGGCTTTGAAATACATGACAGGGAGTCATATGTGTGTAGATTGAAGAAAGCCTTGTATGGCTTGAAGCAAGCCCCCAGAACTTGGTATGGTAGGATGGACAGTTTCCTATCTAGCTTGGGCTTTACCAAGAGTAAAGCGGATTCCAACCTCTACTACAAGGTTGAGGAAGGGAATCCTGTGATTCTACTCCTGTATGTGGATGACTTATTTGTAACAAGAGATGACAGATTGATTGTAGATACTAAGAGGAAGCTTACTGTTGAGTTCGATATGAAAGATTTGGGAATGATGCATTATTTCATAGGTATGGAGGTGTGGCAGAATTCAGGTGGGATCTTCCTTAGTCAAGGGAAGTACACAGTAGATATTCTGAAAAAATTTGGGATGATGGATTGCAAGGCCATGGCCACACCCATGGCATCGAATCTAAAGCTTCTATGTGATGCTTCATCTGAGCCAGTTGATGTATCTATGTATCGTCAGATGATTGGGTCCTTGATGTACCTGACGAACACGAGACTAGATATTTGCTTTGTCGTGAACACATTGAGCCAGTTCCTGACAGATCCGAGGAGTGTTCATCTGGTTGCTGTAAAGCATGTTTTGTGGTACCTAAAGGGTACAATGGATTATGGGCTCAAGTATGAAGTGAATCAAAAGTTTAACCTGCAAGGTTATGTTGATTCAGATTGGGCTGGCAATGCTGCAGATAGGAAGAGCACATCTGGGTGCTGCTTCAGTATGGGATCAGGTGTGATCTCTTAGTTCAGCAGGAAGCAATCCTGTGCAGCACTGAGTACAACTGAGGCAGAGTATGTTGCAGCCTGTTCAGCTAGTTGTGAGGCAGTATGGCTATGGAAGCTACTGTCTAAGTTATTTGATCTCCCATTGGATGCTACTGGTATATTCTGCGATAACCAGAGTTGTGTGAAGCTGTCTGAGAACCCAGTGTTTCATGACAGGTCGAAACACATAGAGATCAAATATCACTATATCAGGGATATGGTGCAGAGAGGAGCCGTGAAGCTCCTGTATGTTGCGATGAACGAGCAAATTGCAGATGTGTTGACGAAGCCACTAGCCAAGGTGAAGTTCGAGTACTTCAGGGAGAGGCTTGGTGTTCTTCAGTTCGACGACACTTCAAGGAAGAAGTGATGGACACATTTGTTGAAGCCATCCCAAGCATGTTGGAAGGAGGATCCTTCACATGGCTGTGGATGTAAGCGTTGGATGATGAGTATCAGGACAATTCTCCAGTTACTGCTCTATATATGCATCATGTTGGATGCTGGATATGATCAATTGGATCATTTATATTTGTATGTATGTACGCATCGTGTTGATGCTGGTGATCCAAAAACAAGATCTTTGGTACTCTATGACGTTAACATGAATTGCATAAAGAGCATGAATGAAGCTCACAAATCCATAAGAAGAGAACCAAACAGCATAGACAATACACACATAAAGACAACAAGTTGATAACAGAGTTCATCCAAGATGGACTACATCTCCAGGCCTGCTTCTCAATAGGAGGGTCGATCTATAATCTCAGCATAAAGGAAAAATACATAGTAAAGATACAATGTTACCTTGGCGACAATGGCCAGGAAGAGAACCGCTGCCCAAAACACAACATGACTACTTCCAGCAACTCCGAAGCCTGAAGACAGTGTAAAACGAGTATAAACACTCGTACCTTCCTCCTGCAGAGCTACGCAATCTCCCTTCTCTCCTTTAGCTACAAAGTCTCTACTCCAAAGCATGAATGGCAAATGGCATTTGAGGGGGTTTATATAGGCTTGAGTTAGCCCTCATCACATTCTCCTCATGATTCTTCAGTTACAACAAATTGACTACTTTGGGGATGTGGTTACAACCTCTAAGTCTAGTTGGGCCCTCTTTAAGTGCCTTTCATGTCATATGGTTGGTAAGTTATCAACCCATCCCAACTATATGTATATATTTAGTACTTTACATTAGAAACTTTTGTTATATCCCCACCGAACTATGTAATCTTTGAAACTTGTTTTAAAATCTGTTGAACCCACTTTTAACCGTTTTGCCATAGTGGAAATATACCATGTGCATAAATAACTCCGGTGGGTTTGTGGGCCGTTAAAACTATCTGACCGACCAAATATTGGCGTTGGCGCGCTTCCGGTTCTGTGCATTGTTGGCATGGGTCCATGGCTCGGGGCTTAGCCCCAGCGCTTTACGCGCCCGTTCAAACCCTCGCTCAGACTTAGTATATTTTTCAACCGTTTACAATTCAACTGGCACGGTGCGGCATAGTGGTAAGGGCGAAGTTTAGTTTATATGAGGTCCAGTGGTCGAACCCGGCGGAGGCTTCCCCAAATTTTTAATAAACTCGAATTATAGAGGCCAATCTGGTGCTACCACGTGGCGGCATACCATTGGTCCAACTCACTTTCCGTACCGCCAGCTGTCATGCTGACTCGGCCGCCAACTCAGTCGTCGTACTGCCAACTCAACACCCAGTCAGTTGCCAGGTCATTGTCGTACTGCCACGTGTCCAATTCTCATTGGTCCGTACTCCTGCCATGTCATCATGCCCATACTATACAGATGCCACGTGTCACCCTGTCAGTGGTTCCACGTGGCACCTCCATTTTGCCAAATTTCCCTATTTCATCAATACAACAGAATGCGATAACTTTCTCATACGGAGTCTGTTTGAGGTGAAACGAACGCCGTTGGAATCGTCTCGACGAGCCCTTCGATCTGGTGCTGGTTTTGCTGAGATTGGAGGACTTCAAAAATTTTGCCTTCTTGGATCCTCCTGGATCAGCTGGATATGATCAGTTGGATCATTTTTATTTGTATGTATGTACGCATCGTGTTGATGATGGATATGATCAGTTGGATCATTTATATGTATGTATGCATCATGTTGGATGCTGGATATGATCGGTTGGATCATTTGTATGTATTTGTATATGCATCATGTTGGATGCTTGGACCATGTATCTGTATCAGGTGGATACATTGTATGATCAGGTAGATCATGTATGTTGATATGTATCATGTATTTGTATTTGTATCAGGTGGATACACTGTATGATCAGGTGGATCATGTATGATGATATGTATCAGGTAAATACTTGGTGTGCATTAGGTGGATGCATTGTATGATCAGGTTGATCATGATGATGAGCTTCAGGATGTTGCTCCAAATGATATGTACCAGGATGGTACAAGTGATGATGATCAGTATGATCATGGGCATTAGCATGATGCCTCGTGCGATGATGATCCGTTGGATCATGAGTATCAGGTTGATACTTGGAGGTCAGAGATGATATGTGGCAAGTTGTGCAAATAGCATGTAATCAGTCCTGGGAGATCTTGCCGGTCGTGTTGCGGCACATAAATGTTCCTGGGGTACTCTTTCTGGTATTGCTATGTAGTATGTAATCAGTCCTCAGATATCTGATAGGTTGAGCTGTGTGCTCGTAATCAGTCCTGGGATGATGTATTACTACGGAGACATGTAATCAGTCCTGGAGATTCGAGAGGTTGAGCTGTGTGCTCGTAATTAGTCCTGGGATGCTCTTTAGAGATCTTGCCGGTCATGTTGCGGCACATAAATGTTCCTGGGATGCTCTTTAAAGGTTTTGTCTATCCACATGTAATCAATCCTGGAGATCCGAGAGGTTGAGCTGTATGCTCGTAATAAGTCATGGGATGCTCTTTAGAGATCTTGTCGGTCGTGCTGCGACACATAAATGTTCCTGGGATGCTCTTTAAAGGTATTGTGGAGGAGATGCATGTAATCAGTCCTGGGAGATCTTGCCGGTCGTGCTTAGGCACATAAATGTTCCTAGGATACTCTTTCCGGTATTGCATCTGCACATAAAATTAGTCCTGAGAGGCCACCTCTATCAGACCGTTCGCACAGATGATGAAGACCTGCAGGTGGTGGGCCTACATTCAGTATGAAAAAGGACTGACTCTATAGAACTTCCTATGACGAGTAGAGTCAAAGATTGGTTGATATAGCAGCAGCAGTGACGATGATGATGATGATGATCCCAAGAAGAAGACTTGCCTAGCAGAACTGAGTCGAGAAATACCTTCCTAGTTAAGAGGGAGTGTTGATGTATATGTAGCTTCGGAATGTATTTCATATATATTTATTGTACCCTTATAAGAGATGTGTTATTCCTCTATAAGGAAGTGTCGTCATGTGGATTGACAAATGTCGCAAGTGTGTGTACTTGCCAACGGGTTATTAGACCACCATGTGTGGGGTCGGCCCTAAAATATATATTATATTGTGGATGTATCTAGATAGACAAGTCGGCCACATAAGGTCACTGGGCAAACAGGTTAAGTATAAATAGAGATCGGGAGATCTCTATTTGGATCATTCGGAAAGACACACTTCTCTCACTCAGAAAGTGGCGCACTAGTGAGGAGGAGGATCATCTGCTCTAGTAGACTATCTCAAGTGTATTTTGGTTGTACTTTGGTTGAGCCATTGCTCTCTCTATCTCTGAGGAATTTGTGGGGTTTTTCACCTTAGGGTTTTCCCCACGGAAACTCTGTGTCTTTTGTCTCTCATGCTTTTGATTCTTGTGATGCTTGTCATGCTTGTTGTGATTGTTATGCATTGATATACTGTATATGTTATTCTCTCAGTAAAGATCCAAGAGTATTGTGAATTAATGCTCAAATTTTAACAGAAGGTAGGCTATTACTACTTAATATTAGCAACTTTTCCATGCAAATCATAGAAACAAAATGATCAACACTTTCAATCCAAAAGGAACACTATAACTAGGATTAGTTATCATCATACAAATTTGCAAAGTGGAGTGCTCTCTAGAAATGATGAGCAAGTGTACCAAGAACAACACCAAAATGCTAAGATAAATAACATGGGACAGGGTTCTCTATAGCCCAAGCGAGCATCTCATCAAATATCTACTAGTAAGATGATCCATTAAGAAAAGGTATGCACTATGAAGGCAACACCAATAGACAATCCATCAAGAATGATAATCCAAAGAGGGACAAGTGAGTCTTCTCCAACCAAAGCACCAACTTAATCCAATTATAGTACCATCTCCAAGCCAAGCACATGGGTGCAAGGAAAACCATCATAAAGGGAAGAATGTGTATGAAGGTGTGTAACCCCAATCAATCCAATGCTCCATAGGTGTCACTGTGAAAACCCCTCTCATTTGTGATGAAAATAACAAGGGTGAGCCTCATATGGTAAGAGGGGTAACACACCCTATATATAATTATTCCCTATTCACCGTACTTATGAATTGCTAGCTCCTAGATAAGCCCAGTTGATAGAATGTAAGTGTTTTATATGGTCCCACACAATAAGGTGCAAAGGAGGCATGATTCAAATGAAAGTATCAAATCTATAGCATCAATATATATTCCATGAAATGGTTTTGGATGACAAATATTCCATTTTTTTGGTTCGAGGCATGCCATATTATAATATTTTGAATGTTTTAAAAAATGGAAAGCACCAACATATATTACAAGTTCCTATTGGCATTCCCTAATCCATGTTTTTAGATATTTCAATTGTACCAGGCATAAAATCCAACACGTATAAGATGATTCAGAGCATATAGAATCTAGATGGCGCAAGGAAAATGAATATCAATTATCCTTGTTATTTTGGGACTTCACCACAACAACATGGCACTTTACATGGTAGACACAATGGTCACCCACACTACAAAGAAAGGACCTAAGAAATCCAATATCCTCAACTTTAGACATGTTTCATAGAAAATATTTGTTGTATTATAAAATAAAAATACTATAGAAACCTCAAAAGAGAATTCTCGGTTTTCTAAAACAACAATGCTATGAAATTATTAAAAAACAAGAATACAAGTACTATTGCTTTTTTTGCAATGCAAATATTAGAATTGCTAACAGGGGGGAATTTCATGCAATAATTCCTCTTAACAACTTTGTGTCCATGACTATGTGATTATATTTTTTGGCAGCATTGCATAAGACTTCCTTGACATCTCCAATGTCAACCTTTGTCTCCGAAGTCATCTGGGATAGTGGCAAATAACATATACAAGGCTTTTCATTATGAACCTATAAATGGAAAAAGATAGAAAAAAGTTGGAGAATGCCACTGATGCAACTACTGTAAAATATTCTATTATGCACATACAAGTACATGTAACGAGGTGTATGCACAATTATCCCACCTCATTTGCTGGTAATACGTGCTATATTAATGGGGACTTGTAACTTTTATCATTATGCCACCTCAATGAGATTTCTCAGAATATCAATTTATACCGATCATAATGTGCCGTATAGGTTTCCCTCTAGGTAAACCGAATTGATTAACCCTATACATACAGCTTCACAAACTCAATGGTAAGTTGGTAACAAATGCAAATAAACTAAGTCACCGCCAGTTAATGGCATAAGTTTGATTTTGTGTCACCAATAATTGCCTCAACAACACTCTCCATATTTAAAATAATGGAACCTATTGGCATCCCTCAGAACAATTTCTCGCCGAACAATCTTGGAGATGAACTTGGTGGCATTTTGGAAATCACCACACATGCGAATAATCTTGATAACCTGTATTAATGTGCCAAAGGGTACACTGATAATTCCAAATGTGATAGCCAGTTTCTAACTGTGATAGAAGACCATGTGTTTATTTTCTTCCTCATTAACATCGTGCAATACAGAGTTAGTATCTTGCATATACCCCGCCCTCCTCCATCTACCCAGCCAAACCCTTGAGCATGCCATAGATATTCTCTATTTGATAATTATGTGATTTGTTTCCCCCAAGTAATGCATGTACTTTGTTATTTACCTGAATCCAACTAGAACCTATAACTTTTTTAATTCCCTGGTTTTTCAACATTTGTCTCATCTTTGCTACATCATCCCACCGTCCCGTCACTGCATAAATATTTGACATCAGCACATAGGTTTTTGCATTTTGTGGTTCCAACCCAAAAATATGTTCTATTGCTCGTTCTGCTATCTTCAAATTTTGGTCGATCCTACATGAACCAAGCAAGGCTCCCTAGACAACAACATCGGGCTCAAAATGCATAATGTTGATAAATTCATCTGCCTTTTCCAAACATCCAAAGTGCCATAGAATGTCAATCATGCATGCACAACAATCATCTGTCGGTGATATATGATAATCGTGCTTCATAATATCAAAGTAGTGCCATCCCTCATTCACAAGGCCTGTGTACCTGTATGCATACATGAAACCAACAAAAGTGATTTTGTTAGGCATCATACCTGCCTGTTGCATTTGATGAAAGAGTTGCAGGGCCTCCTTACCGTTCCCATGTTGGGAAAATCCATAAATCATTGCATTCCACAATACTATATCTCTTTTAGATTTTCTATTGAACACATGTTGTGCATGTGCCTATATTCCCACATTTGACATGCATAGTAATAAGAATGCTCCCCACATGGACATCTGTTTCAAATGTCATTTTAAGAATGTGATCATGAACCTGCTTTCCATGTTCCAGATCTCCTAGGCTTGCGCAGGATGTTAGAACACTAATTAAAGTGGACTGGTTTGGTTTGGCGCTTGCTAGCTACATTTGTGAAAAGAATCTAATCACGTCATTATTATATCTATGCTGGGAATACCCTTTAATTATGGAAGTTCATGACTCTATATTTTGTTCAGGCATCTTCTCAGACAGTTGCAGTTCCTATTGCATTCTTCCACTCTAAACAAATCCTGTGAGCATGGAAATCCGTGAAACAACATTCCTCCCAGATAACCGTTCAAACAATTGGTGTGCATTATCTACTAGCCCATTTTGGGCATAGCCTGAAACCATTTCATTATGGGAACTTAGAGATTACCGAGGCATCATGTCAAATCTCAAATGTGCCTCCTCTATTATCCCATCATGAGCATACCCTGTAATCATAGCACTCGAGGATATATCATTTCATTCAGGCATTTGATCAAAAGTTTCTCGAGAATCTTCAATGCATCCATTTTGAGCATATCCAGAAACCAAGGCAGTCCAAGAGACGACATTTCATTTTGGCATCCTATCAAATAGTTTTCATGCATCCTCCATTCTTCCATGTTGTGAATACCCCACAATCATCAAATTCCATGTAACAACATCTCAAACAGGAATTTCGTCAAACAACTGCATCTCTTCATCAATCCTCCCAACCTCAACATATCACGTCATCATTACAGTCCACAATACCACATTCCTCTAAATTATTTAGCAAACATCCTGCATGCATCCTCTAATCTTTCGCATTGAACATACCCTGTGGTAATCGTCGTCCACAACACCACATTTCGTTGAGGAATTTTGTTAAACAACTCACGCGCTTCCTCTGTTCTCCCATTTTGGGTATATATTGTAATCATTCTGTTCCATGACACAACATCTCATTGAGGAAGTTTGTCAAACAATAAGCGCAGATCATCTAGTTTTTCGTTCTTGGCATACTCTGTAATCATGGCATTCCAAGAAACCACGCTCTATTGAGGCATTTCAACAAATAGTTTGCGGGCATTGTTAATCTTCCATTCCTTGCATACCATGTAAGCATGGTATTGGAGGAAACCATATTGTAGCTACTTCTAGTAGAACCCTAATAGCATGCTCGTTTTTTGCAGAGCTCTTGTCTATGAGAAATTGCATTAGAATTAATGCCACTCTGATGCTCCAAAATCGGTGAGGGGATGGCTGGGTTCTTCCTCTTATACTGATTCCATCGCTTCCAAACCTAAAAGATGCTTGAATACGAACAAGGTAAATGGTACTCTGCGGTCGTTACAGTGGGGATTGCTACATTGGAAAATAAATTCATTTGAAACTATTCTCAGTCATTTCCTTGATTTTTCAGCATGGATTCACTTAAACTTAAATATAGAGACTCAACAGGTTTATTCCAATACTCGCTTCAGTTTTCATCCATGACAGTGGCATGAAGTTCAAATTTTTCCAATATTTAGTTGGTTGGGTTCGATTTCTAGTGCATTTTGTATAATTTTACCTAAAATTTTGAAAATGTAAACACTGAATGAATTTTGTATAAATTTTGAAAATATAAACACTAAACCAGAGATATATTGAATTTTCTCTTTAAGCAAGATCAAAGTAAAAAATCCCATTAAAAAACTCATTTAGGCAAAGATCAAAGAAAGAAAGAAGTCAAAAATTTCATACTCGAGCAAAGAGGTCTTGTAAATCTAGCAGTGCATGGAAAAATCTTATCTGGTGTCCTTCTCCTTCTTGGCTTGTCTTTTATACCCAAATATGCATTTTGTTTTTTTGGAAAACCCTCCACACAAGCTCCTGGCCACATTTGTTTTGAATCTTGGCTGCATAGAGGCTGGGTAATCTTTCTTCCATAGGTCGGATCAGCGTTATTCATAACTTTATCACACACGTTTACTTATTCTTAATGTTTTCGCAATTAATGAATAGCGGGGGTGATTATTACTTCAAGAGAGGGAAACCAACACCAATAGGTCGCCGCAGAGACAGCTCAACTGGTTCGGCGGAACATTGTTTCTATGGCCACCATGGTGGGTTCAATTCTAAGGGCCTCCCTTGATTTGAATACAAATATCGGGGACTGACCTTTTCAAAATAAAAAAAGGAGGGAAACCAATAGTGGAGGACCACTAATAGAGATAGAACTTTAACACACTTCCATTTTAAGGGAAAAAATCGAGAATATCATTAAAATACTCTTCCACGTAAGAGAGGGAGACCAATAGTGGAGGACTACTCATGGAAATAGAAAGCATCCTTCCACTTGAGAGGGAGACAAATAGTGAAGGAGAATTGATAATGGAGATAGAATTCAATAGATCATAATATACCAATATATCATAATATACTAATATATTAATATAATATGATAAAAGTGATATTAAAATAACCGTAAATTGTTCAAAATAGCTTATAAATTGTTTGGTATCACAATTATTTAAAAAGTGATTTTTATTATACAAAGTATATCATTTATAAGTATGTTATATAAAAAATCATGTCAAATCTACATCATTAAATGCTTTGACATACAAATATTTTAAATACATCTAGAATTGTTCTAAGTTCAATCTAATCAGATTCAATCTTGATGCACATATTGTCTATCATATATGATAGATCTTGGATAATGTTTGCAACAAATGGCATTCTAGTATGCTTCACATCAAGTATATAGAGAGCCTAGCATTGATTTATACCTACACATTTGATCAAGCATTTATGGTAAGCCTTGCAATCGAATGTGTTCAACAACCCAATGCTAAGTATGCAATCTATAACATAGAGAAGAACATATCTCATTAAATTTATCAAATCAATCTCCTGGGACTATTAAACATTTCAGAAGCACAAGGATTTTCTATGAGCAATTCTCGGCCATTAGATCTTAATTGAATCAATAATAGACAAAAATTCCATTATTCAAGTATGTAATCCATGACAATGACCATTTACCAATCAAATTTTCCTAGACATAATAATGAAATCTCACATTATTACACTATAATGAAATCTCACATAAATTTGCCTCAAATGTCATAGGAAAAATCTTATCATTTGGAGGCCTTGCTCGTCTTCGGCTTGTGAAACCTAAATTCTCATTGTGAGGAAACTCTATTATAAAAGCCTAACATGTTTCTACATCAAGATAAGTGTGAGGTAGATATCCCTAGTAAATTTGTTAAATACCTCACACATAGCTTAATATTTCTTCATGAACATAAGCATCATGAGGTATCCATCAAAGGAAAAGGGGTGACATCTAAATTGATGAAGGAAATTGTCAAAAGATTTGGTGTCAAGCTACCTGGACACCCAAATTTATCAAGCATTGTGAGGGATCAAATCCCTCAAGGTGAAAACAATTTTGAGAGTGCAAAAACTTGAGGTTTGCACCTCAAAGAATTCAATTCAAATTCCTTTCAATGCTTGGCGGGTGTGAGGTTAAGATGGATATGTGCTAGTTTTTCTTTTACTTCTTGCTTTTTCTTAATCTATGTCAGCTTTTCTTTCACATTAGAGGTCGAATGTCAAGTTTTACTCCATTTTGGTTGATACACACCTGACCATGTTGGGTTGTAGAATGCGACTCTCAACACAAACATGAAACACAACAAAGGAAAAGAATAGAACTTGATAGACTAGAGCTTGAGAAAGACTATACATGAAAAGTATCCAATATTTCGTGGAAACTAATGATGGACATTAAGAATTAATGTTTGTACATTTTATTCTTATACTATCAAGAAAGGGGCCAATAAAAAACTTGGAGAATATCATGCACACTCTCCTAAGGGATCAAGCATGGTGAAGTGGATAATGAAAAAAACTATGGTTGTTGGGACAGATAGATACCATTCCTTAAAAAAACAAAAACAATGACATTCTGTGTTAATGACAATGACATCTACACAGAGAGGTATGCCATTCCTACACAAACATGAGATTACATCTTGTGCTCTATTAAAGCTACATATGAATGATTTCTAGAGGCCATTGATTCAAAATGGGAAGCAAAACATAGGCACTATCTAGGAAGACAGATAGTGCAAATAACCCAACATAAATTTGCCTCAAATGTCATAGGAAAAAGCTAAGATTTTGGAGGATTTGCTTGTCTTTGTCCTATGCAATATAAACTGTCATTGTGAGGCAGCTCTATTACAGAAGCCTAACATCTTTGTACCTCAAGATAAATGTGAGCTAGATATCCTTGATAAATATGTTAAATACCTCATACATAGCTTAATATACATTCATGGACACAAGCATCATGACGTATCCATTACAAGAAAAGGGGTACATCATCTTCATCATCATCCTCGTTGTCATCATCATCGTCATCATCAACATCAACATCATCATCATCATCATCATCATCATTGTCATTATGGCCACTCATATGTCATTAGTGTTCATCATTACTCATCGTTGTCAGAATTTATGTCATGTAATAATTGTTAGGGTTGTTTAGATGTCATTACGGTCATTTCAATGACAATAGGGTCGTTTAGATGTCGTCATAGCCATTTAGGTGCCATTAGGATCAATTAGGATCTATAAGTGCTATCACATGCATCATCATCGTTGACATTGACATCGTCGTCATCATCATACAGTAAATCAACATCATCATTTTCATTGTAGTCATCATCAACACTAGCAAGTACACCATCGTCATGATCAATATTGTGATAATAATGAGCAAGGCACCTGATACGTATCGTGTCCAGGAAGCACAAGGGGGACAATAGTTCGACTGAATGAGTCAGCTCTGTTATGGCGGAAGCTTAATAAACAAAATGAGCAAAAGAAGGAATACACATTACAAATAAACCCAGATACGCACAGACAATATGCAGGAATGTGAACTGGTCTTCTATTACTTGCAAACAAATCAAAACTGATTATGATTGATGTATGTTACATTATTATACATGCTTATATAGAAATATGAGACACTTGGGTGCCTGCCCGTTACATTCAGTTACAAAGAAGAAGTTAGAGTGGTTCAACTGTTCAACTGTTAAAGTCGACTAGAAGACAGAGAGACATTCTATCGAAGTTCGACAGTCGCTGGTCGCATGTCGACGCTGCATGTCGATGTCGCGAACTGTGAGGTCACTGAACATGTCAAAGGTGCGGAACGTGTCACAGGTGTGGAACATGTCATAGCATGTCGAAGTGCTGAAGTTGTCGAATTCCTATTGCGTCGAAACTTGTCGAAGTTGTATCAACCGCGAAGACTAGTCGAGAATGTGTCGAAATTAGCATCCGACAACAAATGCCAACTGCGATGTGGATCAGACCTCCTTCCTTAAGAAACAACGGACCCCATTGTTTGCTCGTGGAGGTGAGGAAACTTGTCGATCACTTCAATAGCAGAGTACCACTTTCCTTGAGATGGGATCTGGACATCTTTGGCAACCTGAAACAAGGGAATTGTGTTCGTCCTCATAAGGAGTACACGTCATCCCACAATGGTGTCGCAAGGAAGAGGCTCCTGAATATCTGGGTTGATGTCTATGGGATCTGCTGTTGAGAAGTCATTCTATTCCAACAAGGGTGCATGGTATGGTCGAAGTAGATCCACATTGAATACTGGATGCAGACCCAAGAAAGCAGGAATGTCGAGCTGGAAAGCATTCTTTCCAATCTGTTGAAGAATACTGTATGGGCCATATTGCAAAGGTTTTAACTTCTTGAAAGGACCTGTGAAGCGCTCCTTCTTAAGATGTAACTAGACCTTATCCCCAATGCGAACTGTATGAGGAATGTGGTGCTTGTTGTGTTAGGCCTTAGCTTTCTTGTTTTCTCTGTGCAACATATCCTATGCTTGTTGCTAAATATCGCAAATCTATTCTCGAAACTTGACTGCTTTATCAACTTCTTGTTGGCTGCGGGCTGTGTCGGAGCTTGGCTGTGTCGAGGAGCTGATCAATTCGATAGGCGCTGAGGGTTGAAATCTGTAATAGAAATCAAATGGACTCTTGCCTATAGAGCTTTGTTGAGCACAATTGTAGTTGTGTTGTATGTATGGAAGCCTATCATCCCATGTACGTCGGTGCTGGTGATTGTACATGCGAAGCAGTTGTACCAACAAGCGGTTCACAACTTCCGTCTGTCTGTCGGTCTGAGGATGGAAAGCTATCGACAATGAGAGTCACGTATCTAGCTGTTGCTAGAGGGTCTTCCAAAAGATGCTGAATAATCTGGCATCTCGGTCGGAAATGATGGTTGTGGGTGAACCAAAGTGTTTCCAAACATGTGTAAAGAAGAGCTAAGCAGTCTGCTGCGATGTCATGGTATTCTTACATGGTATGAGAATGGCCATCTTGGAAAATCGATCGAATACTACTAATATCGCGTCATACTGATGTTTGGTAGTAGGATAACCCGTCAAGTGGTCCATAGAAATAGATTCCCATGGCCGACTAGGAACTGGCAGAGGTGTGTACAATCCCTGTCGTCGATTAGGCGGCTTAGCAATGGCACAAACCATGCATAATCGAATGTACCTGTTGACATCAGATTTAAGTGTAGGCTAGAAGAAGTACTTCTGTAGAATAGCAAGTGTCTTTTCTACTCCAAACTGTCCTACCATCTTACTGTAGTGCATGTCCTAAATGAGTTGTTGTTGCTGCTCACCGGTCGGTACACAAAGTTGTCCAAGCTTGTATAGCAAGGTATCTTTCAGGAATTAGTTGGAATCTGAGGTCGATGACTTGTTAGTTTGTAACTATCGGTATACTGCTGAGAAGTCACTGTCATCCTTGTACAACTATTGCCAAGTGGTCGTGTCGTAACCCTGCATACTCATCACTGTCAAAAGGAGATTAATGGGTGGTCCGCTGAGGCAATCTGCGGCAACAATAGCCTTGCCTTTCTGATACTTAATCACCAACTAGAATTGTTGTAGGTAATTAATCCACTTGAGTTGTCGGTTTGTCTGCAACTTTGATTGTGTCGGAGCGAACTGTAGAGGCTTGCCATCAGTAAGAATGACCGTTTCCTTGCCAAGGATGTAATGCCTCCATTGCTTGAGAGCTTGCATAATGGTGTATAGTTCTTTTTTGCACATCGAGTATCTTCTACTATGTCATTAAAAGTATTAAAATGAAAAGAGACTGGGTGACTAGACTGAGTGATCACTGCTCCCAAGGCATAGTCCGATGCATCCGTGTCAATCTCAAAGGGCTGATGCAAATCAGGTAACACAAGTACTGGTGCAATGCAGAGCCTGTGTTTAAGATGTTCAAAAGCTGCTTGATGTGTCATTTTCCATTGGAAGACAGTTTTCTCATTTCCCTTCGTCGACTGATTCAAGGGCCAGGCTATGCGACTGAAGCCGAGTATGAATCGTATATAGAAATTCGCCAAACCAAGAAAGCTTCTTAGTTCTTGAATGCTTCTAGGAATGGGATAGTCTTTGAGGATCTGTACTTTGTCTGGATCGACGTGAATGCCTACAGAGTCAATTACATACCCC
Source organism: Larix kaempferi (assembly GCA_027924585.1). NCBI lineage: Eukaryota > Viridiplantae > Streptophyta > Pinopsida > Pinales > Pinaceae > Larix > Larix kaempferi. The sequence goes on from BSBM01000998.1 coordinate 25,529, forward strand.
AAATATTTGATGCTATTCATTGCAAAAGAGCACTTGTACATGTTCAAATAGAGCCGATGTTGTTGGAGAGTGTCAAGGACTTGTCGAAGATGTCCAACATGTTCTTCCCATGATCGACTGAAAATTAGTATGTCATCAAGATAGACAATAACCCATTTTTCGATGAAAGGTCAGAGAAGGTTATCCATATGTCGCATGAAGGTCGCAGGTGCATTGGTTAAGCCGAAAGGCATAACCAACCATTCGAACAATCCTTCCTTGCTCTTGAAAGCAGTTTTCCACACATCTGAGGGCTCGATTGGAATTTGATGGTATCTCGACTTGAGGTCAAGCTTAGTAAAGAATTTAGTGCCTTTTAGACAGTCGATAAGGTTGTCTATCCACGGCAAAGGGTACCGATTCTTCACTGATATTTTGTTGAGAGCTCTGTAGTCGATGCACATGTGCCAACTCCCATATGTCTTTGGAACTAGGAGGACTGGACTTCCACAAGGAGAGGAGCTGGGTCGGATATAACCTTTGTCGATTAATTCTTGGATTTGTCTGTGAATCTCTTCATTTTCGAGAATGGATGTTCTGTAACCAGGAACAAGTTCAATGGAGTGTTTTACCTGAAAATGTTGAGGTACTCCATCTGGAGCTTGAAAGAGGTTCTGGTACTCATCAAGAATATGATCGACTTGTTGCTTTTGTCACAAGCTGCATTGGTCGGTGACTCGACTCGTTGCTGCAATCTTCTTAGAATGTTGTGGCTTGATCATGATTAATGCAAATTTCTGAGCATGATTGATGAGATTCTTTGTCTATTTGGTAGATATCAGTACAATCATTGGTGTGGGTTGACGCTCTGGTATGCTGAACCATCGATTTCAGATTCTGAAAATCACCTTCTAAGGCCATGACTGATAACTTCCATGTCTATCCCACAGGTAAGGTTTCCCAAACAGGGCATCGGCTACAGAGAGTGGTGCCACGTCACAGAGTACTTCATCTTCAAAGGGATTTATGAAGTAGGCGAGCTTGCATTGTCGAATGATCCGTAGTTCTTGTCCATCCTTCATCCAACCGATGTTGTAAGGATGAGGATGCAGAGTGGTAACAAGAGCTAATTTCTTTACCAGTTCGTCATAAATGAAATTCTTTTAGCTCCTGTTGTCCACGATCAGATGCAATGGGTTTCTCTGGACCCATATCCATGTATGTAATAGGCGTTCTTGTTCCTCCTCATCGACAATAGTCGAGGCTGCTTGAGTTGTCGAGGTCAAAAGAGTCGTCACGTCTGGATCAGATTCTTCCACCGTCTTGTCGAACGCGTTAGAGGTTGACACTTTTGCCAAAAATGTCTTCCAAGCTTTGCATTTAGATGTATCATGCCAAGATGAGTGGTGGTAATCGCACCATTTTTTGGTCGGCAGTTGTTTACTATGTTCTCTCTTGTGAAAAGGCTTCTTACTGTTGTCAGGCTTTGGCGTTATCGGCTGAGAATATTTCCACTTGTCAAAGTCGGTTGGTGCCTTCTTGTTGGGTGGTCTTCCTAATGTCGTCTTTGTCACAAAATGTGCTTTTCCTTTCTGCTTGGTTTCTAGTTTGCTGGTGTAGTGGAAAGCATCTGCAAGCGTATTGACAGTAAAAAATTCCATCTCCCGCTGGATGTACTGAGACAATCTGCTAGTGTATTTCAGAACAAGCAATTTAGCTTCTTCTTAGATGCCAAGTCTTGCCATGAGTGGATAGAACTCGTCGGTGTAACTCTGTACTGATTGGTATTTCCATTTCCTTAGCTGCTGCCAGTTCTTATACTTCTGCTCAAGGTATTTCAGCGGGTAAAATTCCTTTCGGATGTGTTCGATGAACTTATCCCATGTGTCGATGGGGTCTCCGTTTTTCTCCATCTTTGTCAAGAGGTTCTCCCACCAGCAGTCCACGGAGGTTGACATCTTTAAGGACGCAATGGTGACTTTTTCAGCTTTGGAGAGTTGATTTACAACGTAATAGGATTCCAATTGTTGCACCCAATTGTTGATGGATTCCGTGTCAATATTTCCTTCAAGATTCAGTATGTCGAGATTCATTTGCACTTTGAAGGGGCTGATTTTGTCGGAGTGAGTTCTCGTCAAGGATCCTCTGGATGTTGAAGTGAATTGTAAGAGAATCTCATTGAACTGGGCGAACATTTTAGTTTATTGTCGATCCAGAGCTTGCTCAATAAGCTGTGCTATCTTGTCGGCTACATGTCTATCGTATGTTTCTTCTATCATTTTTGGAGATTGCGTCTGCTTGGATTGATGAGATTGCGAGCGAGTTTGAACCGGCATAAGTCAGGTAACTTCGAGAGAAGTGTATACACAAAACTTAAGCAAGAAAAACTGAGTTGCTCTGATACCAATGATCTCTATCATTTCCAGGAAGCATGAGGGGGACAACAGCTCAACTGAATGAGTCGGCTCTATTATGGCGGAAGCTTAATAAACTAAATGAGCAAAAGCAGGAATATGCAATACAAATAAACCCAGATACGCACAAACAATATGCAGGAATGCAAACTGGTCTTCTATTACTTGCAAACAAATCAAAACTGATTCTGATTGATGTATGTTACATTATTATACATGCTTATATAGAAATCTGAGACACTTGGGTGCCTTCTCGTTACGTTCAGTTACAAAGAAGGAGTTAGATTTGTTCAACTGTTCAACCATTACAATCGACTGGAAGACAGAGAGACATTCTATCGAAGTTCGATAGTTGTTGGTTGCATGTCGATGATGCATGCTGATGTCGTGAACTGTGAGGTCGTTGAACATGTCAAAGGTGCAGAACATGTCGCAGGTGCAGAACATGTCGTAGCATGTCGAAGTGCTGAAGTTTTCGAAGTCTTGTCACATCAAAACTTATCGAAGTTGTATTAGCTGCGAAGACTAGTCGAGAATGTGTCGAAATTAGCATCCGATAACAAATTCCAACTGCAATGTGGATCAACACCCTACTTCCTTACAAGAATGGACGATATAGTCTTATAATTATCAAATCATATCCATTAGCTCCATCATAATTATCATAATTATCATATTGCATCATCATCATGTTGTTACGGTCAATCATATGCCATTAGGGTCTATCAAATGTTGTAGTGGGGACACTCGAATGCCATTAGGGTCTATCATCATAATCATCATCATCATCAACATCATTGTCATCATACATCATAAACATCATCTTCATGCTCTTATGGTGACCCAAGTTCCATTAGGGTCACTCAAATATTGTTAGGGACAATTAGATGCCATTAGGGTCATCTAGGGGCTATTATGGTCACTCCAATGCAATTAAGGTGAATTATAGCTCCATTAGGACCAGTCAATATCAAATAGTATTATAATCATTTGCATCATCATTATTGACATTTACATCATCGTTTTCATCAAAATCCTATTGAAAATTATAGAAAACATCAGTGGCATATTTATCATTGTCGATATGCATCATCATCAACAACAACATTCCATTAGGCACACTCTAATTTCGTTAGGGTCATTTACGATTAATTAGGGTCTCTTAGTTTCCAAAATGGCCATTTAGGTGCTACTTCTGTCAACGCACTTGGTTCTTTCCCTGGTGCAACATTGGAGTTTTCCTAGCGCGATTCTTGGCGCTATTCCTCGCGCTATGTCAGGCAATTTTCTTGGTGCAATTCCTAGCGTAATCCCCGGCTCTAGATCTAGTGCTATGTTTGGCTCTATTTTGGAAGCTATTCCTAGCGCTATTCTGGAAGCTATGTTGGACATTATTCTGGACTCTATTTTAGACGTTATTATGGACATTAATTGGGACGCTAACTAGCATCCAAAATAGCGTCTATTTTTAAAAAAAGTCGCAAAAAATGCCAGTAAAAGTGCCATCCCGTGGAAAAGCGCCCACTTTGTCCAAAAAATGATGAAAAATACACTAACATTTATAGTGGATGCTAAATAGGGAGCTAAAATAGACGCTAATCACAAGGTTTTGTTGTAGTGAAAGTGGGGAGTGTATTTCAAATCCTATAGTGGATGTGTAGGAATTATTCTCTAGCCAGGAACAACTTGGGAAGCAACACAAAGTAAGGGAGACTATAGTTCAAGTGTGATGTTCAAATTTTAATAGAATAGATGACTAATTGTTTTGAGGCATGCTTTCAATTTAAATTATTTTTAATTGCAACTAATAGCCAAATGTCATCTAGGAACACATGTAGAAGCAGTCCAAAGGTCTTATACCATTATTTGGTCATGACTAACCTTTGATGCCTTATAGACTAAGATATTATCCAATGTTTTCTTTTTCTCCACATGAAACACATGATAAAATAATTTTCTACCTCATATCCATGCTCTTCCTTCAGACAACACACGTGTATCTTCACTTATTCTTTGGGAAATGAGTGAGTACATTCTAAAAAAAAATGCACATTAGTTGCATGATTTTGAGTGGATTTATGGGTGTTTTCCACATTTATAAGCCTAATTCATATTACCAATGAACTTAACCAACTTTTGATAGTATAGATTGAGTTCAATGTTGGGATCTAAATAATTGATGATTTTCCCATTCATATATGGTAATGATTTTTGGGAAGAGTTGAAGTCTATAAGTGGTCCAAGAAGGAGGAATTCAGACTTTGGTCGAAAAGTTATTGATGGTGGCTTATGCATTTTCTATGATTGTTGTTTCACATTGGAATTATATATAAATATCTCTCTTGTCACTTCCCCACCCCAAATTATCTTTGCAATTTATTTTACTATTGATTATAGATAATATAATTTAAGGTGGATTTAACTACCTTGTTTTAATTGAGATTAGATGGTTACAACCTTTCTTGTTATTGGCATTGATGTTATATGCTTTAATGATTTGAGGAAACTTAAGTGTAGATTTCTAGAGAACTTTGGAGCATTTGAGAACATATCTCAATGGATAACAAGACATTCTGCATGGGACTCATCTGCTAGTCAAAGGTGCTTTTCTGTATCCATATCTTCCATATTTGGTATTATAACTAAATATGTAAAATTGAGTAGCATTTATTATGTCTACTCTATTAGTGACTTGACCCTAGTCATTGAGAATTATTTCCTACAATAGAACTAGTGATCATACCTCTTTGAGTTATTCATTTTTTGGTTTTCTCTCTATATTTTCCATCATTAGAGTTTGAATGGTTAGTTATCTTTTTGTTATTTCTTGATTTTCTTACGAAAAAATTTGTGGAGTTTCAAGCCCATGTTAGATTTTTTTCTCATTTTTAACTTGCAATTGCATCTATATTTTAAGACATAAGCAAGTAGTCATGCCTTTACTTCAATAAAATTTTAGTTATATCTTCTTTCCTTCTAGAAACAAGTGGGTGTTCCTGTAGGGGGGAAGATTTGAATTTTTCAAACTTGATTTTACAAGATTGAGAGTGTTTGGTTTGAAGCCTTAGGGAATTAACATCAGTATAGTGCTTGCAATTGGAATTTTTATTTGAAAAAAAAAAAGAGGAAATCAAATATATTTATTTTCTTCTTTAGGTGCATAGTAGTAAGTTATTGTAGTTGCATTTTCTTTTGCAATCATTTCAGTTTATAAGTTTCATTAAATCAAGTTAAAAACAAAATAAATTTGCATTGTAGGATTGGTTGATTTAGTCTATTGAGTCACATGTTTCAAGGTTTTATGAAAATAATTCCTAAATTTAGTTAAAGATCAACACAATTTCTTTTTTATTTTTATAAATGTATATATTATTCCAACATTCCTAAAGGCATTATAAGTTTTTGAAGTTTCATCTCCATTCACTTTGAGTAAACCAAATCCTTAAAATAAACATTAACATTACAACAAACTGAACTTGTTTTATTTAAAGAAAACACCCTTAGGCTTTGATTAGTGCTTTGTTGTTGGTCAGAGAGTACACTCTCTAGGGATGAAAAAAAAATCTAGATTCACTAGTGTGATTGTCAAATTTATTAGTAGCAATTACAATTGTTGGTAAATCATGCCTAACATACACACCAATCATGATGTCAAAGATGAGTAAGAATTCATAATATCCACACTTTATGCTTAATGGGCTATGCATATACGTGAGATTTGTAGTGAAGTGGAAAGTTCTTGGGGTGACCCCATTTATTTAAATTTTTGGGTCTAGGACTAAATCATACATTCCTCGCCCATGCAAAAAAAACAGACCCACAACTATTTCACACAACTTTTGATCATTAAGTGACAATCTTAGTATCCTTTATAGAGGTTCTTTCATAGCTGACTACAAGTAGCAAGTTCTTCCAATATCATATATAGACACATATCATCAATTTCATTTTTTTTGTAGAGTTCCCATATTCAACAAGGTACTTGCACCTTCATTAATTGTTTAGTGATGGTTACCAAAACAATCTCTCACAAATTCATTGGTTGGATTCGGGCTCTAGTCATCCCAAATCAACTTTGGGAAGAAGCTTAATTCAACATTTTAGTAATTATCTTTAGTTTTTCACTACCTTGAATAGACATGTAAGAGAAGAAGATAAAATGCAAGGGGAAACTAACTTGGTTGAGTTTCCCATTGCTACCAACCCATAGAAACTACCTTTTGTACATGTTCATAAATTCATGGATAGAAACCCAATACCACACTCCAATACAATGCACTAATGGGATTCCATGAGTAACAATGCTACAAGTTCTTTAGGTGTAGAGGGTACCATCTCCCTTTCCTATGGAATTCATATTAAGGGTACTAATTATCCTATGTCTATGATTTCCTTTGGGGGTACCTATAACCCTATTATAACATTCAATAGTGGGATGGAAACTCCAATAATATCCACTCCACTAAGTAGAAATAACATTTTATTTGGAGTGTTTTTGTTTGACACTAGCAACTCGTGTCAACCCTTCTCTTTACTTTGTTAGTATATTGTTGTTGGATGCATATGATTTGTAAGTCGTCCCATAGTATTATATGTTGATCCATAGTTTGTATTATCCCATAGTATTGATCCATAGTATTGGATGCATATACTTTGTAAGTCGTCCCGTAGTATTATATGTTCCATCGTATTGACCCATAGTATTGCTGCATAGACTAGTATATAAGTTTGTGTTGAGGCCAATGAAGGCACCGTGAACTTATTTGTATTGAGATTTCTCAAAGGAGGTTACCCCCTCAAAGTGGCCCATGATCAATAAAAATATTCTGTGATCTAATATATCGTGCATTTTATCAATTAATTGTTGTAGGTTCCTCACATTTGGTATCAGAGCACTTTCATGGGCTTGTTGGGTGGAATTTTCGCTAAAAAAAAAATTTCGCATCTGTTGCAAGTTCAGATATGGGAATAATCCCTATCCACTTAACTATGGGAAGTACTTGGGCATAATCCCTAAAACTCATTTTGAGGAGTACCACAGGAACCCCGAAGTAGCTGGACCATTGAGAGGAACTGCCAATGAAAAGGGCAATGACCCCTACCTGATTGACTAGTTCCCACCCGTGAGGTAAACCAAGAGCTATCGTTTGTGGAAAAGCGATTATCAGTTTTACCTAAGTCATGGAGTGAGGGATACTGCCCCAATACGCAGGCCGTCAGACAACATTGGTGGCCGAGTGAATCCCCTAAACCGTTAGGAAGTCGAACATACCTGGGGTCCATATTGATTTCCATCTGATAAATCGTAGATTAAATATGTCCAGAGATGTTGCAGATCAATCCCGAGTCGTTTCAGATCCATTCTGAAAGTCGTTCAAGATCCCATCGAGTCATTTTAGATCCAGCTATTTCACATCCATTCTGAAATCCATTTCAGATCCATCCATTTTAGATCCATTCCGAGCCATTTAAGATCCAGCCGTTTCGGATCCATTCCAAAATCCATTTCAGATCTTGTCAAGCCATTTTAGATCCAGTGATTTCATATCCATTCCGAAATTCGTTTCAGATCCAACCATTTTAGATCCATTCCGATCCGTTTCAGATCCAGCCGTTTCAAATCCATTCCAAAAGTCGTTTTAGATCCATTTTGAAAAAAAAGAGGTTTTTTCTCCATATATTCCTTTTTTAACTCCATTTCCCTTGAAACTTCACTAACACCTCTGCAATCCCATTCTACATATTTCATTCTTGGGGACCCTATCCAAAATTCCACTTCCCGAAGCCTGAAATCCAACATTTGTCTATTTTTAGGGTTTTCCATAACTTCTTCGATTTTCACCCAATCGCCTTCAACTTTTTCCACAATGTTCATCTCCTATTTCTGCTTCTTTGTCTCTCCATGACAATTTTTTTCATTCTTTCACCCCGCTTCTGAAATCCCCATTTTCTGATTCCTTGACCATTAGAAAGTATCCAAATCCTAGTCAAACCCCAATTACCCATCAGAGTTTTTCACAAATCTAATTTTTCCTTTACTAAAGAAGCTTTAGTTTTTGTTTTTCTACCCATTCACAAAAAAAAAATCATGGTTATGGTTGTCACTCGAGCAGGAGCACAAATCATGGATGAAGAACTTGCAGCCCTTAAAACCAAAATCTAGGATCTAGATGAAAAATTTCTCAGCCTCTTTCTTCAGCATTCATCCATGAACAATAAACGACAGCCAGAATATTCTGCAGCCATTGGGTTCTCTTCTTCCAACAATTTTCGTGGACCGAATATTGATTTTCCTCGCTTCGATGGTATTGATCCGACTGGATGCATATACCGGGAAGAACAATATTTCAGTCTGCATAATATTTTTGATATCCACAAAGTTCCACTTGCATCCTTTCATTTGGAATAGGAATCCATTCAATGGTACCATTGGTACATCAAAGCTCATGACGAGCCAAACTGGACATATTTTTTCCACCTCCTTTTGCAATGATTTGGTCCTAGTGCTTTTGATGACTTCACTGGAGCACTCACTAAACTTCGCCAAATTAGCATTGTGAGAGAGTATCAAACCGAATTCGAGAAACTGGCCAATAACACAGAAGGATTATTTGATGAATTCTATAGGAGTTGTTTTATCAGTGATCTCAAGGATGAAATCCAGTCAGAGGTTAAAATGTTTTGTCCCAACACAATGATGGAAGTCCTAGGGTTGGCTAAGTTGGCAGAGGACAAGATCACAACCCAACAACGCTCCAACTCCACTTTTGTTCCATTCAGAAATATGGTTTCCCAACAACCTCTCATCACACCAGCTCCTGAACCAACTCCTATCAAGCATTTGTCTAAAGCAGATATGAGAGCCCATAGAGAAAAAGGGCTTTGTTATAATTGTGATGAGAAATTCACTTAGGGACCTATGTGTTGAGAAAAATCTCTATCTCTTGGATGTGGATTCTCTACCTACCTCTGAACATGGTGAAGAATCTCCAGATACAATAGAGTATCAGGTTGACATTCAGTAGCCACCTGTTGACCCCCCATATTAGAACGACCACCCCAAGATATCTCTCCATGCTTTAGCCGGCTTCACCACCCCACAAACAATGCGGTTCAGGGGTTACTTCAAGGAGCTCCCTCTTACAATACTCATTAATTATGGTAGCACTCATAACTTCATTGACCCTCGGATCACCAAACATGATGATTTTTGTGTCCATCCTTGCTCCAACTTTGAAGTCATGATTTCCAATGGGGTCACCTTACCTTGCAAGGGGAAGTGTCGCAATGTGTGTATCTCTGTGGAATATTATAACCTACACTCTGACATGTTTTCCTTGGCCTTAGGAGGATGTGATGTGGTCTTGGGCGCTCAATGGTTACATACACTTGCCCCATATTATGGGATCTTGCTGAACTTTGGATGCAATTTTCAATCAATGGGAAAAACCAGACATTTACGGGCTTACAACCAAGGTCTCTCCACCTCATCAGTACACATCGCCTGGAAAATATCCTTAAGAAGAATTCACATGGTGTCATTGCTCAGCTCCATTCCATTCAGATGCACCCATCAACAATATCCACTACTCCTTTGGATCCACAACACATTTTGGATATATATATAGGTGTCTTTGCTGAACCAATTGGATTGCCGCCTTCAAGAGACCTTTTATGTAAGAATTTAGTCGCCTCTACATCTGAGAAGGAAATGATGGCTATTTTGCATGCAATACAGAAGTGGAAACCATACCTATTAGGGAATTATTTCTGCATCAAGACTGCTCACCAGAGTCTGCAATATTTCCTACAACAACAGGTCTCCTCCCCAACACAATTGAAATGGGTTAGCCAACTCATGGGTTATGCCTATTAGATCACTTACACGAAGGGTAAGGACAATTTGGTGGCAGATGCTCTTTCTCACACATTTGATGACCACATTTCTCTTTCAGCTATTTCTATGCATGTTCCAAATTGGTTGCAATATATTTAATAGGGCTATTTCAATGACTCCTCCTTATCTCAACTCATCCAAAGGCTAGCCAACAACCCTTCTACTATACCACATTACTCTTGGGATGGTACTTACCTGAGATACAATGGTCATCTCATGCTTCCCCAGAGCACAGATCTTCAACAGGCTGTTTTCTCTGACCTCCATCCTTCTCCATTGGCAGGGCACTCTGGGTTCCTAAAAACGCATGAGCGAGCATAGCGTAACTTCTTTTGGTAGGGAATGAAAAGGAAAATTCAACAGATGGTGGTTGAATGTGATACTTGCTAGCTCCTTCCGGGATTGCTCGAACCCTTGCCCATCCCTACAAAGATTTGGACAGATATTTATATGGATTTCATTAAAGAGCTCCCTAAATCTGGCAGGAATACTGAAATGACCAATAAATGTTTGGAAACGTATCTTTGTTGCTTCACCTCCAAACAAAAACCTCAGTGGGAGAAGTGGCTCCCTCTCGCTGAATGGTGGTACAATACTGCATCTAAAATGACTCCATATGAAGCAATATATGGTCAGGCACCGCCATTTCTTATTCGATACACCCTCAGCAGTACACCAGTTTAGGAAATTGACACAGTTATTCAAAATTGCGATCATATTCTTCACATTTTGCAGGACAATCTTCACATGGAAAGAATTCGAATGAAACAAAAAGCCGATCAACACCGTTATGAGCACACTTTTCAAGCACTTGATATGGTTTTTCTTCATCTACATCCTTCCCAGTAATCCTCCCTAACACTCAAAGGGCGTCTGCTTCTCTCTCGATCTGGTATTAATTCAGTGGCATGGCATGCAACCAAAGGATGCTACATGGGCACCACTCCTTCAGATTCAGCATCAATTTCCACATCTAAAGCTTTGAGGACAAAACTTTTTCTAAGGGAGAGGGGATGTTAGGAAGCTGTGCCAACCCTTCTCTTTACTTTGTTAGTATATTGTTGTTGGATGCATATGCTTTGTAAGTCGTCTCGTAGTATTAGATGTTGATCCATAGTTTGTATTAGCCCATAGTATTGATCCATAGTATTGGACACATATTCTTTGTAAGTCATCCCATAGTATTATATGTTCCAAGGTATTGAACCATCGTATTGACGCATAGACTAGTATATAAGTTTGTGTTGAGGCCAATGAAGGCACCAAGAAGTTATTTGTATTGAACTTGCTCAAAGGAGGTTTCCCCCTCGAAGTGGCCCGTGATCAATAAAAATATTATGTGATCTAATATATCGTGCTTTTAATGAATTAATTGTTGCAGGTTCCTCACAGCATGCAACCCATTTTTCCTATAATTAAAATGTCCATGGGGAGTTCAACCATTTCAATCATGTCATTCTCCTTTTGGGGAGGTCACATGCATGCATCAATACCATATTTAGTAATTATTTCTATCCCATCTTCTAGTATCCCAATAAGAAATATGGGTTTCCCAAACATGGAAATATGTTTAGTGGGGCTTTCCTTCAAAAAAAGGATTTTGAAATGAATTTATATTTCCCTTATAGTGGTGAAAACTCCATAGGGGGTTCCTTTAACAATGGAAATATGATGATCATAGGAATGCAAGGACAAGTTCCTAGTAGTTGGAATCCTATTGCTAATACTTAGTTTCCATTTCTACTCAATTCAAATGTTCTTGATTTGACTAAGTTGATAAATGACTTGGTGTGAAATAATCTCAATTGGTCAACCAATCACACCAAGTTAGATTCACACATTCCCCAGTTTGATGGGACATATTATTTGACAAAGTCTCTTCCAATGAATCCTAAGTGGGATGACTACAAATTGGTATATTGAGCTTAAATGTATAATAGATAAATAATTTTCATCCCTAACAATGAATTTCCTTATTCACTTTGAATTTCCAATTTGATATGAGATAGGAATTTTTTTTTTGTCATTCTGACATGACACCTCCACTCACATCTCTTATCATGCTCATGAGTGGAGAAGCATTCATCAAATGATTGGTCAATATTCCTAATCATTTTTTGGTTGACTGGTTTGTAAAGTCACTGCTATCTTACACAAGAAAATATGTGGTCCTTTGAAGGGTAAATATGGAGGAGCATTCTATCATTAGATCCTGCAGTTAGATTTTTTTTTATTCTTAATATCATGCTCTTTATGATAAATTTTTCCATTGCATTGCATGTTGAAGTTAAACCCAAAATTTCCAGGGTTGGAAGGAGCGGGGGGAGTAATTCTAGACTCTCAGGGGAACAAGAAGAAGAACTTTGCCTGGGGCATCGGGAGGAAAACCAACAACATAGCAGAATGAATGGGACTTATCAAAGGACTGGAGATAGCAGTTGGTCTAGGAATCAAGAAACTCACCATCCTTGGAGACTCCTTAATCATAATTAGAGAAGCTAGGCATATCATCGCCAAAAGAAAGGATCCATCGACCAAAATGCACTATCTTCTCCAATGCATTAGTACCGATTTTCATGAGCTCACATTCTTTCATATATTGCATGGGTTGAATGAGAAAGTAGACGCGTTGGCAAATCTAGGAGTTGGGCTAGATTATGGTTTGCTTAAATACAGAAATGACCACACCAAAGCCACTTGGATCCCATAGTCCAAGAGCAGGATTATGGATTAACTCTCTTGTCAACCTCATTAGACTCCTCATAATGATGGATGGCAGCAATTCAATAAGTTCATTAATTAAAAATATTTGGAAAATCTCCCGTGGAGATATGGCGGTCTCTCCAAGCCTCGATCAGTGCTTTTACACACTTGATGTAAAGGCTTCCTGCAGCTCTGCCAACTGGTCGACATGTGGCCATTTCAAATACCCAATTCTCTGTCCTTCAGTTCATTTTACATCTCCCCACACTTCGCTCAGTTCGGGATTGTGTTCTAAAATAGGAAATAGATTTGGTCCGTTGCTCCTCCTTCGTTCTGGCTTAGAAATGGCGAAGCAAGGTCATGGATGTAGTGGAGAGCATCTCTGTAATGGATCTGGGCACACTTATGGAAATGAAATTCACTCCCGAGGTTGGCATTGCTGCAAACATGTGCGTAGTAGGGATGTTTTTGAAGAACAATGCTCAAGCCAAAGTTCATGTCGTAGGCATGCAGGGGTGGAGAAAGTGATCAGAAGCAAGGAGAATCGCAGACTTTCGAGTTATGAAGTAGAGTTATTGGATTGGGTTCAAGACCTGGAGCTGCAGGTGCGTATGGTTAGGGGAGAAAACATGGAGTTCAGGAAAGTGATTTCTCAGATGTACAATTTCTCCTTCATGGCACACAATGAGCTCAAGGCCCAGTTCATAAGCATGATAGGGAACATTGAAGATATGAAGAAAACACTGGAATCGGCCTACCCACGCAAGAAAAAGAAGACCAAAGTGACTGAAAGTGAGATGGAGGTCATGAGCAGAAAGATGGAAAAATTCAAGAAATACATGGAGACTGCTGGAAATTATTTGGACCTCTGCAACGAACAGAATTCGGTTGCAAATGCTGTGGGTGTAGCAATGGACGTTGGTCCTTGATAGTGGTATTTTAATGACTTTTTTGTTATTTAGAACCAGTTATAGGAACAATGTGGTTTACTGTATAGGCTATAGTTTTTTTATGGATCTCAGGATGGGCTTAATGTCCAATTTTTGTAAATGCAAGACTGCTAGAAATGCTCTTTTTTTGCATATTACTACTAGGGCAGTTTATTAGAAGTTACAGTACACTTGGAACTGGAAGGGATTATGTAATCAATCTGCAGAATCATGAAGAAGTAGGTTTGATTGTTTTTACTCATATAGATAAGAAATTAGATCAGCCTCACTTAGTTGTAACCCTCTTTTTTATATATTATCAATGATATTAACCGTTTCTGTAAAAAAAAGAAAGTTAAACCCAAAATTTAAAATCCTACACCGATATGTTGAGTTGTGTAGAAGGCATGTAGTTATGCCAGTTCGATAAGTCGTCACGTTATGAGATGGACAATTCCACTGGGACCACTCGAGCAACATAGAACATTTAAGTGCCCATAGGGAATATAATAGACGGTGAGTGGGTGTACTATTAAGACACTCCTTACGTAAGGTCACCGGTTCGAAATTACATGGGTGCGAGCCTTGCAAAAAAAACATAGAACATTTAAGTGATTATTGGAGTGATTTAATAAGTGAACAAACTCAATTTTATTTTTTACATAAATGTTTTGGAGTGATTTAATAAATGAATAACCTCAATTTTATGTTTTACATCAATTTTCACTTTGAAATATATATATATTAAATTTTAATGATTTAGATTTTCTAAAATACTTTTTTTTTAAATTTTAATGATTTAGATTGTTTTAAAATGGTCAAAACCTTTAAGACATTTAAAATTAAAACTCGATGAAAATTACGTTAATAAGTTGAACTTTGCATTGAAATTCCTACTAATTTCTACCTTATTTTAAAATGGCCTGGATATTAAGAATAACTATTTTACTTCATACTTAATCAATGAATCCAAAGTTTGGCTATTTGTAGGGTTTTTGTGTTATCATTTACAACAAGATTCAAAATTGGAATGGAAAAATATATTGTTAAGTTCATAATAGAATAATGATTTAGATATTAGTTTTGGGTAAATAACTATTTTACTTTATAATTAATGAAGGAATGCACCTTTTTCCTCTATGTAGGATTTATCTGTTCTCATTTACAAAACTATTTCAAATTGGAATAGTTATAATGGAAAGTATATTGGATTATGTATTGTTAAGTTGACCATCATACATCCATCTTAAATCTTTCTCTATCAAGCACATGAGTCCTAAAATTGAGGAAAGGTTTGTAGCTTAGGGGATTTGATCCCTTTCGGCGCTTGATAGAGCCATATTTAAGATGTATCTATGCCGGTATAAATGTGTTAGACTCGGTTTAGATTCAAACCCTAAACTATTATTGTGGATATAAGACTAACATAGTATTAATTCTACCCTTATAAAAACGATTTACATGTTATTTCATATTTGTTGAATAATATTTCTCTCGTTTTGTCAAAGATTCAAATTTCAGATGGATTGAAACTAAATTTAATAATTTCAATCATGATTAAGAATCAAAGGACATCCGCTTCAACCATCTTGGATTACACATGTAGGCGCAACACTACAACAAAACCCTATGATTAGCGTCTCTTTTAGCTCCCTTTTTGCGTCCACTAACACTTTTAGTGTATTTTTCTTCATTTTCTAGGCAAAGTTGGCACTATTTCACAAGATGGAGCTTTTCTTGGTGTTTTTTGCGTCCTTTTTTAAAATTAGGCGCTAAAATAGACACTAATTGCATCAACTTTAATGTCCACTTTAGCACCTGGAATAACGCCAGGTGTAGCACCCTTAATAGCGCCTAGTTTTGCTTCCTTCAGTGCCAGAAATAACGTCCTCCATAGTGCCAAGCTTAGTGCCAAGTTTAGCTTCCTCTTTCGATCCAATATTTAAACTAAGAACCACGCCTAGTTTGGTTACCTAAGTTGCACCAAGATTCAAGCTAGGATTAGCACCATGTTTAGTGCCTAATTTAGCTTTCTAATTGTCGTTAGGTTTAGCACCAAGTTTTGCATCTACAATAACGTCTAATACAGAATCTAATTTTGCTCCCAAAGTACCACCATGTTTTTGCTCCTAGTATTGTGCCTATATTTTCTCCCAAAATAGCACCGATTTTTCTTCCTAGAATTGAGCCTAGTTCAACATATGAGTTACTTAATTGATGGGTTAGAGGCTATTGGTTATTGGAGTTGAGGGTTAGATTTGGGAGGTTTGTGTTAGACATTGATCTTGATGTCTATGATGATAATGATGATGATAAGTACGATGACGATGATGATGACGATGTCGATGATAATGATGATGATGATGATTATGCATGCTATTGCATTATTTGACCCTAAGTGACCCTAATGGAACCTAAGTGGTCCTTTTGGAAACTAAGAGACCATAATTAATCCTAAATGACCATGATGGCATATGAGTGTCCCTATGACATTTGAGTGACTCTAACTTCATGATGTTGATGATGTTGTTGCATCTTGAAAATGATAAATATAGCATTGATGATCTGTAAGATGTTGACTAGGATGTTGATGATGTCAATTTCAATAATGATGATGTAGGCGATTATAGCACTATTTGATCTTGACTAATCCTAATGGAACCAAATGACCCTAATGGCATCTGAGTGACCCTAATAGCACCTAAATGACCCTAATGGAATTTGAGTGACCCTAATATCACCTAAATGAGCCTAATGGCATCTAATTGTCCCTAACAACATTTGAGTGACCTTAATGGAACTTGAGTCGCCCTAACAACATGAGGATGATGTTGATGATGCATGATGACAATTATGATGGAATTGATGATGATTTGATTACAAGATGATAATAATGAAAATTATGATCACTACATTGATAATGACAATGACGATGACTATGGTGATAATGTTGATCTCTATGATGATTGAAATTATGATAACGACAGTGCCGATGATGACAATGAGGATGATGTTGATGATGCATGTGATAGAACTTATGGATGTTGATGGTTGCAATGGAACTTAAATGACCATAATGGCATCTTAGTGACCCTAATGTCACCTAAATAACTCTGATGGAATTCGAGTGTCCCTAAAAACATTTGATTGACCCTAATGGCATCTCAATGACCCTAATGGCATGACAATGATTTATTATGACAATGTTGATGGCATTGATGATGATTTGATAATTATAAGATGATATCAATCAAAATAAATGCTTACATTCCCACTTAGATCCCAAATATATTTTACGAAACTCATGTAATTAATTAGGTGGTTTCATTCCTTTATCATTATCACAATGATGATCATGATGATCATGATCTTGAGATTGACTTTGATGATCATGATGTATTATGATGGAAATGATGATGACTATGATGATATTAATGTCGATGTCTAACGATGATGATGATTATAATGATGATGATGCATTGTAACGATGATGATGATTATAACAATCATGATTATTATAATGATGATTATGGTTATAACGATAATGATGATGATGATGTTGATGTATTGTATTATGTTAACAATGATGACAAATACAATGTCAATGTCCATGATAATGATGCATGTGATAGCACTTCTTGATCCTAATGCCACCTAAATGACCGTAATGGCATTTGAGTGACTGTAATGTCACCTAAATGACTCCAATGACATTCAAGTGTCCCAAAAAACATTTTAGTGACCCTAATGGCATATGAGTGACCCTAAAAACATGACATGAATAGTAATGTCCATGAGTAGCGATGAACAGTAATGGCATATGAGTGACCCTAATGGCAATTTGGACGATGATGCTATTGATAATGTACTTGAAGTTGATGATGATGACAACAAAGACAACGATGATGATGATGATGATGATGATGATGATGTACCATATGATGTTGATGACGATGATGACGATGTCGATGTCTACAATGATTATGCATATGATATCACTTCTAGATCATGATTAATCCTAATGGAACCTAAATTATTGTAATGGTGTTTGAGTGACCCTAATGTCACCTAAATGACTATAATGGTCACTATGGTCATTATGGTCACTATAGTCACTATGGTCACTATGGGAACTATGGTCACTATAGTCACACAATATCATATTTCGTGTGAAACCATGTTGATGTTCTTTTCTTAACAACAATAAAAGAGTCATTTATTATGCTTTATCATGGGATACATCCATCCAACTTGTATCGAAAGGAAATTGATTTTAAAAAAATTAGCTTGTACATATAAACAATTTCGTCAATAAAACCAAATAGGATTTGGAATGTGTTATTAAGATTATAAAACTTGTTAGGTGAGATAAACTTTTGAAATTCTTGAATAGCAAAATGAAAAATACTTGGTTCATGTGACAAATTATTGAAATAATTAGTTTGTAAGAAACCAAACTCATGTGAAGGATTAGAAAAATACTTCCATGTTTTGGTTTTCACATCTACAAGACCTTTCCAACAAAAAATCCTTGTATATACGTATAATTTGTAAACCCTATTCTAAACCATTGTTCCTTGAAAGGTAGGCCTTGGTAAATCAATTACTAGGGAAATACCCTCAACATAAAGAAAAATATGGAATTCAAAATTATTTGAAGGCGATTCAACCATTTCATTATGAAAGGGCCTAATTTCCATCCAACTTCTCTTGAAAGGAAAATTATATGAAAAATATTAGCTTGTACATCCAAACAAGTTTTCTAATCACACCAAATAGGATTTCGAATACGCATATTAATCTTATAAAACTTGTTAGATGATATACACCTTTTAATAACATATAACCTTATTCCATACATGATACAAAATACTACGCTCCATAACACTCTAACCACTTAGTTGACCACTTAATACACTCTCCTAGCCCATTGTTGATTGTCAACTAATTGTCTATAGAATATCCATACACATGATGGACCCGAATATACTAGTTTTCCAACATCCCTTCATGAACCCAACTACTTCTTCTTGCATTCTATACTAGTAAAATATTTTTGAAAGTTTGCTACTACATCAAAATGTCCTACAACTTTAAAGGTGAAAGTCTCTCTTATAACTTGTGTTCTCTTCATGTTGTCAATGTTATTGTCACCTTTAACTTCACGATCTTTGTATTTTCCAAAATATGGAAAGAGAGCATACAATTAAGTGTTCATGTATATGTAACTTCGGAATTTATTTCACCCATGTATTTCATCTATGTATATTCTACTCCTATAGAGATGTTATTATTCCTCTATACGGAAGTGTCGTCATTTGTATTGACAAGTGTCGCAAGTGTCATAACTTGCCAATGGGTTATTAGACCACCATGTGTGGGGTCGGCCCTGATTAAGTTAACATTGGGTTATTGTACTAAGCTAGACAAGTCGGCCCCATAATTTTATTGGTCAGTTAGGACAAGTATAAATAGAGATCTCCCGATCTCTATTTGGATCACTTCACAACTCACTCTTCCATCACTCGGAAAGTGGCGCACATGTGAGGAGGAGGATCAACTGCTAGGAGGAGTCTATCTCTGTGTAATTTGGTTGTAATTTGGTTGTACTATTTCTCTATCTATCTCTGAGGAAGTTGTGGGGTTTTTCACCTTAGGATTTTCCCCACGAAAACTCTGTGTGTCTATTGTCTCTTATGTTTGCTTCTTGTGATGATTGACATGCTTGCTATGATTGTTATGCATTGATATACTGTACATGTTATTCTCTCAGCAAAGATCCTAGAGTATATTGAAATAACGCTAAAAAATTAACATGGTATCAGAGCTAACCTGAGAAGAAGACATTGTGCAGTGGCAGAAACCAGGGTTTCTTGTTTATTGGGTTTCTCACCATAGATTTTGGAAAAGTAATATGATAGATTGCCTCTCCTCAGTAGGGTGAATCTACTTGTCCAATCAGAATTCAATTCTGAGCACTTTCAGTTTTGGCCCTAAAACTCAGGGTTTCCTAAAAAATAGGAATTTCTGAAATATGAAGACACAGCTGGAAGCTCCTTGAAAAAATCAAAGTTTAGAGCTTTGGATCGAGATTTTTGACTGGGTAAATCTCCGGGAAAGTCAAACCCTAATTCAAGGTCCTCCTTAGTGAATCCAGAAAGACTAAAAGGCATTTCTGAAGGGTGAAACCTTGCAGAACTCAAATTCTGAGTATATCAGGATGATCAAATCATCAAGGCGCATCTTCCTATCCTTTCAGAAAGTTGAAATTCACATTTTTAATTTTTTGGGTTTCTCTAACAAACCCTAATCTGGGACCAGATCTAGTTTTCAGCAAATCAAGTGGTAAGATCTAAATCTTTTCTATTTCCATTTGAAGTACTCTTTAAGGATGTCTCACCACACCAAGCTTAAGGATAAGCTTGAAGGGGCTGATAACTTCCGAGCTTGGAAGTATAGGATTGGGTTAATCCTGGAAGAAAATGAATTGGATACATATATCAGTTTTGAAGTCCCCGTCCTGGAGGATGAAGAAGCTAAAGCATTGCATAAGAAGAACTTGGTCAAGGCAAAGAGAATAATTGTTGATTCTATCAAAGACCATCTGATACCACATCTGTCATCTCTGAAGACACCCAAGGAGATGTTTGATTCCCTGACCAAGTTATTTGAAGGGAAGAACATAAATCAGAAGATGACTCTGCGGAATCAATTGAAAGGGGTCAAGCTGTTGAATGGAGAGACCATTCAATCTTACTTCTCCAAGGTCTCTCAGATCAAGGAACAACTTGAAGCTGTGGATGAAGTAGTGGACAATGGTGAAGTTGTTATGACCACTCTAAATGGCCTACGTAGGTCATGGGACTCTTTTATTCAAGGAATCTGTGCAAGAAAGAAGTTGATCTCTTTCAGTAGACTGTGGGAGGAATGCTCTCAAGAAGAAGCAAGGCTTGTAGTATGAGAAGAAAAGATGGGAAGTGAAGACCAAGCTCTCGCAACTCACACTAAAAGGAGCAAGCCTAAGAGAGAGCCATCTTATAACAATAAATATTCACACCACCATCACCCTAGAGAGAAGAAAGATCTTAGGTGCTTCACATGCAATGAGAAAGGACACTTTGCTGTAGATTGTCCCAAGAAGAAAAACAACAACTTCAACAAGAAGAAGAACAACAACAACAACTTCAACAACAAGAAGAAGAAGAACAAGAAGAGATATCATGCTCATGCTGTTGAGGATGATGAACCTCCAAAGAAGAAGGTTAGAGTAGAAAGTTATGATGATGACTCATCAAGCGAAGAAGAGTATGTTTTAATCTCTGCTCGCATAGGTATTATTTCTCATGGATGTAATGATTGGCTTATTGATAGTGGGGCTTCCAAACACATGATTGGGTTTAAAGAATCTTTTGTAAATCTATCTGAACATGAATCACCCCATAAAGTGAAACTTGGGGATGACTATCAATACCCCATCAAAGGAAGTGGTGAAGCCTCCTACAACCTAAAATTTGGAAAGTCTTTAAAGATGAAAGAAGTTCTTTATGTACATGGGCTCAAGAAAAACCTACTCTCCATATCTGCATTGGATGCAAAAGGTATGAGGGTTGCATTTGTGTATGGCCAAGTTCTAATGTGGCCAAAGGGAAAAACCATAGATGATGCAGTGGTGATTGGAGAGCAAGAGGGAGGATTGTATAAATTGAAGGGACAACTTGAACATGCCATGGTACATGATTCCATGGAGCCAAGTGAACTTTGGCATAGAAGACTTGCACATATGCACTACAGAGCATTACCAATTGCAAGTAAAGCTGTAGAAGGTCTTCCTGAAATCAAGACCAAGCATGAAGGTGTTTTTAAAGGATGTGCAAAAGGAGAGAACATAAAGAAGGCATTTCCAAGCAGTGAAAGCAAGGCAAAAAGTATCTTGGAAATTATCCACTCCGATGTATGTGGTCCGATGTCATCCAGTTCTTTGAGTGGGTATGTTTACTATGTCTCTTTCATTGATGAATTCTCCAGGAAGACTTGGGTTTAATTCTTGAAGAACAAAGATGAAGTGTTTGACAAGTTCAAGGAATTCAAAACCTTGATGGAGAACCAAACTGATAAGAAGATCAAAACATTCAGATCCGACAATGGGGGAGAATTCACTTCAGGTGACTTCAAGAAGTTATGCAGTGATTTAGGGATTAAGAGGGAGTTGACTACTCCTTACAATCCACAACAGAATGGAGTTGCAGAAAGAAAGAATCGAACAATCATGGAAGCAGGAAAGGCAATGGTACATGACCAGGATCTACCTATGCATCTATGGGTAGAAGTAGCTAGAACAGCTATATATGTATAGAAGAGAACACCCCACAAGATATTGGACAACAAGACACCATATGAGGTCTTCTCTGGTAAGTAACTTGAAGTCAACCATCTCAGAATATTTGGTTGTCCAGTATACACTCATGTCCCAAAGGAAAAGAGGACCAAGCTATATCCTTCAGGAAAGAAGGGTATCTTTGTGGGTTATAGTGAAAGCTCGAAGGCTTACAGAATATACTTTCCAGGGTTCAAGAAGATTGATGTCAGCAGGGATGTGACATTTGATGAAAACTCAGCATTCATCAAATCAAGGAAGACACCTGTTGAAGATCATGAAGAACCTAAGGAAACTAGATTTCAAGACACTACTATGACTGAAGCAATTCCATATGTTGATCGTGAAATTGAAGATTCGCAAGAAGCTGTAGATCCACCCCGTGAGAATAACACTCACAAGAGAAAACCTGCATGGGTTATAAATCTCATTCAAGATGCAGAAAGGTATGGCATTCCAGAAGAAGAACACAGAGCAAAGAAGAGGACCAGATCACATACAAGCTATGTTGCTTTACTCTGTGATATCATGAACAAATAACCTTCCAGTTATGAAGAAGCAGTGCAAAAGAAAGAATGGAAGGATGCCATGGTCGAAGAATACCAATCAATAATGAAGAATTGATGTTTGGGATGTTGTCCCAAGACCTGAAGGGAAGTCTGTTGTGACTTCCAAATGGATCTACAAGATCAAGCATGCTACAGATGGCAGCATAGAGAAATACAAGGCAAGATTCATAGCTCATGGCTTCTCTCAGAAAGAGGGAATAGATTATAAAGAAACTTTTGCTCCTATAGCCAGGTACACTTCCATCAGAATAGTATTTGCTCTGGCTGCAGTGATGAAATCGAAGATACACCAAATGGATGTCAAGACTTCTTTCTTGAATGGTGTAGTTGAAGAGGAAGTGTACGTGGAACATCCACTCGGTTTTGAAACACATGACAGGGAGTCATATGTGTGCAGATTGAAGAAAGCCTTGCATGGCTTGAAGCAAGCCCCTAGAACTTGGTATGGCAAGATGGACAATTTCCTATCTAGTTTGGGCTTTACCAAGAGTAAAGCGGATTCCAACCTTTACTACAAGGTTGAGGAAGGCAGTCCTGTGATACTACTCTTGTATTTAGATGACCTATTTGTGATAGGCGAAGATAGATTGATTTCCGATACAAAGAGGAAGCTTGTTGCCGAGTTCAAGATGAAGGACTTGGGGATGATGCACTATTTTCTAGGCATGGAGGTGTGGCAGAGTACCGATGGAATCTTCCTTGTACAAGGGAAGTATGCAGTAGAGATCCTGAAGAGGTTCGGGATGATGGACTGCAAGGCCATGGCCACACCTATGGCATCGAACCTGAAGCTTTTGTGTGATGCTTCATTTGAGCCGGCTGATGTCACTATGTATCGTCAGATGATTGGGTCCTTGATGTACTTGATGAACATGAGACCAGATATTTGCTTTGCGGTGAACACATTGAGCCAGTTTTTGACGGATCCAAGGAGTGTTCACTTGGTTGCTGTAAAGCATATTCTAAGGTACCTGAAGGGTACTGTTGATTATGGGATCAAGTATGATGTGAATCAAAATTTTAACCTACATGGTTATGTTGATTCAGATTGGGAAGGCAGTGCTGCAGATAGGAAGAGCACTTCTGGGTGCTGCTTCAGTATGGGATAAGGTGTGATCTCTTGGTTTAGCAGGAAGCATTCCTACGTAGCATTAAGTATAGCCGAAGAAGAGTATGTTGCAGCTTGTTCGACTATTTGTGAGGCAGTATGACTTAGGAAGCTACTGTTTGAGTTATTTGAACTCCTGCTGGAGGCTACTGGTATCTTTTGTGACAACCAGAGTTGTGTGAAGCTGTCTGAGAACCTGGTGTTCCACGACAGGTCGAAACACATAGAGATCAAATATCACTATATTAGGGATATGGTGCAGAGAGGATCAGTGAAGCTTCTGTATGTTGTGACGGATGGGAAGATTGCAGATGTGTTGACGAAGACACTAGCCAGAGTGAAGTTCGAGTACTTCAGAGAGAGGCTTGGTGTTCTTCAGATCAATGACACTTTGAGGAAGAAGTGATGGATACATTTGCTGAAGCCATTCCAAGCATGTTGGAAGGAGGATCCTTCACATGGCTGTGGATGTAAGCGCTGGATGATGAGCATCAGGACGATGCTCCAGTTACTGCTCTGCATATGTATATGCATCATGTTGGATGCTTGATATGATCAGTTGGATAATTTATGTATGTATGTATCATGTTGGATGCTGGATATGATCAGTTGGATCATTTATGTATGTATGCATCATGTTGGATGCTGAATATGATCAGTTGGATCATGTGTATGTATTTGTATATGTATCAGGTGGATACATTGTATGATCAGGTAAATCATGTATATTGATATGTATCAGGTATGATCAGGTGGATCATGTATTTGTATATGTATAAGGTGGATACATTGTATGATCAAGTAGATCATGTATGATGATATGTATCAGGTAGATACTATGTATGCATCAGGTGGATGCATTGTATGATCAGGATGATCATGGATGATGAGCTTCAGGATGTTGCTCCAGATGACATGCGTCAGGACGATGCAGTGATGATGATCAGGATGATCATGTGTACATCAAGATGATGTATGATGAGTATCGGGTTGATACTCTATGGCCGTGGATAGGTTGTGCAGATAAGCATATAATAGAACCCTGGGAGGTTTGCAGATTCTCTTGCTAGGTTTTTTCACTGACATATAATAGCTCCCTGGGAGATATGGAAAATGCTCTTTTGAGGTTTTGCTTTGGGAGGACATATAATAGAGCCCTGGGAGGTTTGCAGATTCTCTTGCTAGGTTTTTCCACTGGCATATAATAGCTCCCTGGGAGATCTGGTAAACGCTCTTTCGAGGTTTTTTCCTATGGCATGTAAGTAGACCTGGGAGATCTAGACAGGATGAAAAATGCCTCAGATGCTCTTTCGAGTCATTTCCATGACCACATGTAATAAGTCCTGGAGATATGGATAGGATGAAAAAGGCCTCAGATGCTCTTTAGGGTTCTTGCTTGACAAGACACTCTTTTAAGGTTTTGTGGTGGGGGTCACATGTAATAAGTCCTGGAGATCTGGACAGGATGAAAAAGGCCTCAGACGCTCTTTAGGGTTCTTTTTAGTCAAGAGAATCTTTTAAGGTTTTGTGACAGTCACATGTAATAGCTCCCTGGGAGATCCGATAGTTTGGGTTGTGTGCCTGTAATCAGTCCTGGGATGCTCTTGTGAGATTTTGTGACGCATGTAATAAGTCCTGAGGATTCCACAGTATGTCCAGTGATGATGAAGACCTGTATATGGTGGGCCTACATCCAGTATGAAAAAGGATTTGCTTTGTAGAACTTCCTATGACAAGTAGATTCAGAGATTGATTGAGATAGCAGCAGCAGTGACGATGACGATGATTCAAGGATGATGATTCGTTGATGATGATCCAAAGAAGAAGACTTGTGCTAGCAGATCTATGTTGAGAAATACCTTCCTAGTTAAGAGGGAGTGTTGATGTATACGTAACTTCGGAATGTATTTCACCCATGTATTTCATCTATGTATATTCTACTCCTATGGAGATGTTATTATTCCTCTATATGGAAGTGTCATCATTTGTATTGACCAATCTCGCAAGTGTCATAACTTGCCGATGGGTTATTAGACCACCATGTGTGGGGTCGGCCCTGATTAAGTTAACATTGGGTTATTTTACTAAGCTAGACAAGTCGGCCCCATAAGTTTATTGGGCAGTCAGGACAAGTATAAATAGAGATCTCCCAATCTCTATTTGGATCACTCACAACTCACTCTTCCATCACTCGGAAAGTGGCGCACATGTGAGGAGGAGGATCAACTGCTAGGAGGAGTCTATCTCTGTGTAATTTGGTTGTACTATTTCTCTATCTATCTTTGAGGAAGTTGTGGGGTTTTTCACCTTAGGGTTTTCCCCACGGAAACTCTGTGTGTCTATTGTCTCTTATGTTTGCTTCTTGTGATGATTGACATGCTTGCTATGATTGATATGCATTGATATACTGTACATGTTATTCTCTCAGCAAAGATCCTAGAGTATATTGAAATAATGCTAAAAAATTAACATTAAGGTGAAGATATATGTTAGATCCACTGAGCATTGGAAAAATAATAGACAATTAGGGTAAATACATATTTTAGATCAATTAAGCATTGAGAAACAAATTAAAAAGTAGGTGCAAATCTATGGCAAGGTTTGAGTTTAAGATACAACTTTGTTAGTCTGTTTTTTAAGTCATGTTAATTAATTAGAACAAATAAAGGTCGATGGTAAAGTCCATGTTATTCATTGATTCTTGTTTTTCCATTTTATTTTATTAACACTACTTGCATAGGAATGTTGTAATGGATTCCAATTTGTATTATGCTATGTAAGAGCACATGTCTTCAACATAGGAATTTCATAACATATTTCAATTTTTACCATGTTATGTAAAGGCACATGGATTTAGCATATCAATGTGATATTGTTTTCTAATTTTTACCATGTTATGTAAGGGCACATGGCTTTTCTTAATGTAAAAATAATATTGAAAAAAGAAAAGTACTAAGTATGGAGCTTTTCCAAATTTGAACAAAACTAATTAGATTTCGAACCACAAATTAGACACACTTACAACTTGTAAATAGTTTTGAATTATTTTGTTTAGTTGATTAAAACAAAATTTCTTTATTCAATTATTAAGTAAAATATCTACAATTTGATAACAAGAACAACATTTTTACTAGAACGAAATTAAGATTAAGATTTTTTAATGAATTTGTGTGATGATGTATCATGGTTAAACTTTAATGGAAACTTTATAGACAACCTCTTTTTTTTCAAGAACTTTATAGCCTACTTGCTATGATGCTATGTTTCCAAAATTACACTTTATTGAATATAGTATCTCTATTTAAAATAAGTGTGACAAAAAACATGAAGAAAACACCAAAAACAAAAATAATAAAAACCAAAACACCACTATTAAAAAAAACATTGCCATGGCCCTAGAAAATCATCTCCAAATATATATTTCCATGACCCTAGCTAATCATGGCCAGTATTTTACTCTCCCATTGGATGTTGTAGCTACCCAACATGGATCTAAGGTCTCTTCTCACTCATAGAGAGCGAAATGTCATAGAGCCAAATCGAAATTCAACACAAAACATAATCATCCTCAATTGCATTTCGTTTCTTGACCCCAATAATAGAAAAAGGAATGAATCCCAAAAACCCCAACACCCAAAATGAATAGAAACATCCCAGGTTCAAGAACCCTCATAAGCCTCGACTTCAAATTGGGACCGTTACAAAGACTCCCATTCTTCTGGTGTTGAGGATGATTTCATCTCTAAAGGAGAAGATACAATACGTGTTAAAAGAAAAGGGGTAGATTACTCCTTTTTGGGAGCAGGAAGGGTTTGATGTGCATTTACCAGGCTGGTTATAGTGCTTATACAAAACTCTAAAATCCCTAAAAACTTTAAGGCTTTGTTTTTTAATGGAACACGTTTCAGTTGTTTCTCAATCTTTACGGTTTTTGGGTTGAGGAGATTGAATCCATAGTTCAATGGTGCTTTGCAAAAATGTCAGATCGAACCACAGAGCAACACAGACCAATAAGTAGAGGAGATGTTATCAGAAATTTCTGGCATGTGGTTGATATAGATTGATCATGTTCTTATAGTTGTAGTACTGTATAAGGCACTCGTGGATTTCATTCGGTTCAAAGCTCAAACAACCCCTTATTTGAAATATGGATGCAAAAACTTGCTTGCTTTTGTGGGCCTTGTAGTAGTGGTGAGTGGGATGAGTGTGAATCAGTGGATTGGGTTGATAAATGGGATCATGTGTCACTTGCAGTAGACCCAAGTTCAGTTGTTGAAACAATTCAGTTAGAGGAAGGACAATCTTCTATTTCGAATGAATATGATCATATATCTGATCTTGTCCATCCAAGTAAACATTTATGCATTCATATCCCAGTTCCCTTCTTGTTTTCTTAATTAACCATGTTATCAAACCACTACTTGTTGGAATTTGACCATAAAATGCATTTTTGCAGGACACATCTACACAGTTGTAGCCTCGACAGAGAGTGAAATTGGAACGAATTATTGGTTGGCATGATGCATCCAGGGGAAGCAAACCATCATCGCATCATTAACTGATAGTGAATGAATTACCTTTCTGACTGGCTCGATGGTTTTTCAAGGAGAATATCTTACAGTAGATGGAAAGGGACCAAAGAGAAATGACTACACATACATGGATTATAGACCAGGTTCACAGGTGTATCACTTTACACACTTGATCATTGGTACAAACATCCAACTACAAACAATGTCAAACGAAGTCATCAAACAAGGTACACTACTTACTACCTCATGCAGGGAACGAGAGGTTGTTTGAGACAACAAATAACAAAGAGGATCCAGTAGGCCTAATTGATTGAGGTACATAGTATAGTCATGTGATTATTTATTCATGCATGTCTAATGTTATTCATGTTAGATAGTTTGTTTCATGTTATGTAGATCATGTTATCTTATATCATTTATTTGATGTTTAAGTTATGTTTAAGTTAATATTACAATACATTGATGTTTTACATGATTATATTTTTTACACCAATCACTCCAATTCAAGTTTCTATCCCTTTAGGAAAACTTCACATGCATAAACAAGATTGAAAACTCATCTTCTATAGCATTTATATAATGAAGGATAGCACTCCATGGAAGAAACATAAGTGATCCACGCACTAGAGAAGTGCTCCACTTGTAGAGTACATATGTACATATGTAAGGAAAGGCCATCAATACATCCCCAATCCTCCAAAAAGGAAACCATGGCACCATATGCTATCTAGGGATTGTGTCCCTCATCTGCAATACACATTGCTCCATGTGGCTTGTAGGTTGTTCTCCCACAAAGTGAATACTCCATGTGGCCACCATGCAAGGTGTCCACCATTAAGGCTATAGATCTTAATTGCTTAAGGGAATAACGCTAAGCCAATGAAAATTTGACGTTTGAAATCCATTGAGAAAGTTATTACAAGTATGCATATCAATCACATACCATATCTTGTGATGCAATCCATCTCAAACCATTCAAGGGATAATCCATGGCTCTATACTTTGTAATACTCACATTATCTATGACTCTTAAATCACCCTCAACAACCTCTTCCATTAAGGAATCACGCCTCTCTAGTGAATAAGTAGAATGTGCATGGATGAAGTCAATCTCATCATCACATGTCTCCTCCGCTATATAATTGGAAGTCTCATGGATGGAAGAAACAAATGATATAAATATATTGGGCGGTATAATCACCCCTACAAGCTCCTAATCCACTAGATCAATAATGTTGACATTCACCCTGATCATGAGAGGAAATACTAACAAACTAAAATATATCAGAATCACACTATATGGGTTGGAAGCCAAATTTACATGTTCCTTCTAAGAAATAGAACCTAATATAGCTTATAGACCCTGATCTAGCCCTAGAAACTGTTGGGCCCTGGAAATGCCCCTTTTTTACCATATCTATTATGCCATTTTTCCCAGTTACACTCTACCTTCATAAACCTTATACATGCATTTTTCTAGATTAATCAGCAATCCTGACAAGGTATACATCATTATTGTTTCAATTAATTAAATGCCTAAGATTGTTATTGTTATGAATTAATCTGGCCTTTGATTTATGCTAACTTGTGTGATTTCATTAAGTAAAGATCAAAGAAGAGGTGTATCAGTTGCCATGCCTTGGGGAAAGAATCATACGTCGGTCAACTGTTACTCTTCTAACTCCATTCCTCATATTTTCAAGGGACAACGCATCTCTCCACGTGATCTGTAACAAGTCGTTGAAATAGAGCATAGCTACAACAGACAGGACGCCTCCTGATTGGTTGAACCGTTGATCCATTGACTGCCAGTGTAACAACATCCTTCATGACTAATGGCCTCTGGCTGTAACAGTTAGCTGTAACTCTACAGCATGAAGATCATAGATCTTCATTGTTGCACAAAATTAGCGGATCATAAACTGTATTCCTCATGTATAAATTCGGGATGGATTTCCAAGTCTAGGGTTGGATAATTATTATTTTGTACAGGTTGTAATAGAGAACTGAGACTGTGAATTACCATCTTTAATGAAGAGTAGAGTTACTTCCATTTCTATGTCTTAATTCGTGGTAGTTCACAGCATCTTTGTTAGAAGGCCAAGGCCTGCCTTCTCACAGATATTTCTGAGTTAAGTAGGTAGTTAGATTTATTCATTTCCTGTTGTGTGTTGTGGAATTGCATTAGGTATATTTCTGATAGCTGCAACAGAGAGTTTATGATTGCATTCTTTATTGGTAGTTTATTTCCTGCATATGAGTAGATGTAACTACGTGGTGTGAAAGTCGACTGTGTAGGTTAGTTTGATTAATGCATGTGTGTTCAATAGTTGTTACAACCAAGATCAACTCCATTCCTTTCAATCATTTATGCTTTCTAGGATTTCTAATGGTTATCAATTTATAGTTCAAGTTTATTTCTTAATTATGTTTGCTATTGTATCTTTCATTGAGTTCATAGATTAGGCAGATCATGGTTGAGTTACAGTATTTACTGGATGGATCAATTTGGTAAAGATTGAATACTGTAGTTTGATAATTATAGGATTTAACTTCTTACAAACGTAATCTAGTTCAATTTCATTCTTAGATCAATAACTGTTAGGTTGATTTCTGTAGGAAGGTAGTTGCACTTTGAATTCCTAGATGTATGAGTTAGATTAGTTTTCTTTATGGAATAAGTTTGGTTGAGCAGATAGGTAGGATTATCATATTTATTTATTCAATCAACTACTAAATATGTTTATGCAGAGATTGTGCTTATTGCCATTGAAATAAAAGACCTCCCTGTGTTTGACAATTTATATTGAGCATCTTGTGTGTTAGTTTTAATTAATTGACATATAGAGTGACCAACATTTTGGTGCCGTTGCCGGGGATAGTAATAGATAGACATAGTTAGTAGTTGGTTTTTTATTTCATTTTGGTTTAATCATTTGCAGCATGCATGAATACAAGAAAAACAAATCGGGAACCCCCTTTGAATACTAACATTGCAGGTGGACGAGGTCGAGGTCGTAATGCAGGTCTGGGAAGAGAAACATTCATCGATGATATAATTGCTAAGGCTGATTCTTCTACTAGACCACCGCGGACATCTACAGGAAGAGGAAATTATGTTCCTCCCCATCTTGAGAATTCAACATCAATAGTGGAGAATACAACAGGACCTTCAACTCCTGTTGCAGAAAATAAACCTCCTGAAGATAAGGGAAGCATTGTGGGTCTACCGGATAGGGAGGAGATTTATCATATCAACGGAACTAGAGTTAATAAAGAAGTGTGGTTGGAGACTCGTCGAGTAGCAGAGGAAGAGAGGAGGCGAGAAGAAGAGAGGAGAAGAGAAGAAGAAGCAAAAGCAGAGGAAGAACGCATAAAGGAAGTCATTGAATTTTGGACTAAAGCCATGGCTGATAGAGAACAGGAAGGTGAGAATGAACATAGGGAGAACCGGGAAGAACATGTGGAAGATAATCAGCCCGGTAATACTGTGGCTACATTAGAATTCCCTATCCTCTAGACACCTGGAGCAGCTGCCATGAAAAAAAACTCACCATCAGTTCTCCCGAATTTCCATGGTAAATCTTCTAAGGATCCTGATGAATTTCTTTTTGAGTTTGATATTCTCTGTCGCAGGTATGATTACACCTCTAGTGCTCAGAAGATGAAACTGTTCCCAACCACCTTGAAAGGAAATGCTCTGTGTTGGTTCATGAGTCTAGGTCGTGAGACCATTACTACTTGGGACCAAATGAAAAACACCTTTCTCTCTAAATATCAAGAATATTGTAGAACCAGGAATAGAAAGGAAGAGTTGTTTAAAATGGTTCAGAAGGAAGAAGAGAGCTTGGAAGACTTTGTGGAAAGATTGTTGTACAATTTACAAAGGTCTGGACATACTGAGATTGGAAAAGATGTGCTTAAGATTATTTTTCCACAAGGAATTAGGGAAGATTGCCTTGATATGTTGAATCTGTTGGGGAAAGGAGATATCGCAAAAGAACCTTTCAAGAAGATTGTTGAATTATGCCGAAGGTACTCAAGGGGATCCTCTAGAACTAACAAATGAGACAAGGATCAAGATCAGTATGTCTTCACTAGGACACCGAAGTCAGCTAGTGGAGGAGCCACTCGAGCAGAGATAGGAAAGTTGCTGGAGAATTTTAAAACTGATATGATGAGCTCCATTTCCTCAGAGTTAGATGTCTTGAGAGCAAAACATAGGCAAGTGGTAGAAGATCTTACACTTGGTGTATTCTGTCCCAAATGTAGGAAAAAGCACCCACTAAAAGAATTCCCACTGGACAAAGCATAAATGTGTAGAATATGTGAGTTGGAGCATGACACCAAGGAATGTCCCTCACTACCTAAGGTCAAAGCAGTTCTGCAAGCATCCACTTCAGATGTGGAACAAGCTTACTTCATTGCACAGAAGAAACCATGGCAGCCTCGCAATCAAGGTATGAATCAAGACCCATCATTTTTTCTGAATAATATGAATGGTATGAACGATATGAATAATATGAATACACAATTCCCTTCACATTATTCTGGTAACCATTGGAATCCATCTCAAAATCCAATGCAAAATCCTAATTCTTGGACACCATGGTCACAACAGTCAAACAATCAAGCTCCTTGGAATTCCAACTGGAGAAATTCTTACCAAGGAAATAACTTTCCCCATTACCAGACTCAGTATCAACAGTATCCTCTTCAATAGTATCCTCACCAACAATACCAATAGCCACGGCTGCAATTCCAAAACAATGCCGCACCTGTGAATGCACCACTTTGATCACAGCTACCGGCACAACCTAACCCAAACCCAAACAATAAAGCAGTCCATCAATTTGAGACTGCCAACATGCCTACGTATTCCATTTCCCAAGTTCCCTGCAATGATATACGATTACAATTAGGGAGGGTAGTGGAACCCATCATCACTGAGGATGTTCGATCCCCAGTGACTAAAATTGGAGTGAGTCAACACTATGAGAATATTGTTCATTCAGCAATCTCCATTATTGAGGATGCTGACATTCCTACTGAAACAGTGGCTAAAACTCAGAAAGTAACACACGACGAAGCAAAACCTACACAATTGATGAGAGAACTGCCATACCCTGAACAATTGGCTTTGCAGAGAATAGTGGAACAACCTCGATTCAATCTCTTAGGAGAATTGAAAAATTTGTATGTCAAAATTCCACTGTTACAAGCCCTCCATGACGTGCCCATTTATGCTAAGACTGTCAGGGATTTGTGTATCAAGAAACCAGGAAGAAGCCTAGGGATCCTCCCACTGTCCATCTATTGGGAAAACTTTCTGAATTGATAATGGGGAAGACTTGTGGAAAAATATGATGACCCTGGAAATCCTACTGTGACAGTTCACATAGGAAACACGCAAATCCCCAACCTCTTGGTAGAATTAGGCGCGACTATTAAAGTTATGACCATAGAAACTATGAAGAAACTTGGACTCACTAACCTTCGGCCGACCCCTACTATTTTGGAAATTGCTGACAGATCAACAATAAAGCCTGAGGGGATCCTAGATGACCTCGTAATCTCGGTTGACTCGTGGGAATACCCTACAGATTTCTTGGTGTTACAGCTGAAATATCAGTTGGGGTGACACCCACTGATATTGGGAAGACCGTGGTTGGCCACAGCAGATGCATATATCAGATGTTGGTCAGGATATATGACCATTTCAAATGGGACTGAGATCAAGAGCCTAACCTTGTACCCTCCAACTCGACCAAGCACAGAAGCTAAAACTCGACTTTGGGCAGATTTGGAGGAGGAGAAATGTGTTCAACTGTTATTAACAATAAGGAGAGCCTTAACATTTAAAGATGAAACAGAGGACGATGCCATTAACAGTTTCATCAGTGAGCCCATGTCTATCAACAAGAATGTTTGCCAGATTCTTAACAGTACATTAGATGAAGCAGAAAAGGAAAATATTACAGAAGAAACTCTAGTCAGTGATGCCAGTATAATTCCAGTACTTCAGAATTCAAAAAGTGTACTAGTGGAAATTGAGCCAGGGAAAACAATGAATGTCAATTCAAACCTTGCACCCAGTGAGCTGGAACAGCTAGTCACCTTGTTGAAACAACATAGAGGAGCTTTTGCTTGGGAGTATACACACATGAAAGGGATTCCTTCTAATCTGTGTACCGATCACATTTATATTAAGAGTGACTCCAGGCCTGTGTATCAACAACAATGAAGGATGAACTTGAACCTAAGAGAAATTGTTAAAGAAGAGATCCAAAAAATTTTGGAAGCAGGATTTATATACCCGATTTCAGACAGTGAGTGGGTTTCTCCACTCGTGATTGTGCCAAAGAAGAATGGGAAATGGAGGGTCTGCGTGGATTACAGAGACTTGAACAAGGCATGCAGAAGGACCACTTCCCCTTACTTTTTATTGATCAGGTCCTGTTGTTCCAGCAACATCCCCCCCATTTTTTGTAGATATTGGGGACCCTCCTTTTATTTTCCTAGAAAGTGTTGATGTATATGTAACTTCGGAATGTATTTCATCAGTATATTATATGTATATTTATTGTACCCTTATAAGAGATGTGTTATTCCTCTATAAGGAAGTGTCGTCATGTGGATTGACAAGTGTCGCAAGTGTGTGTACTTGCCGATGGGTTATTAGACCACCTTAAGGGGTCGGCCCTAATTAATATATAATATAATGTGGATGTACTAAAGTAGACAAGTCAGCCCCAGTAGGTCACTGGGCAAAAAGGTGAGTATAAATAGAGATAGGAGATCTCTATTTTACTCACTCGGAAAAGTATCTATCTCTCTCTCTGGAAAGTGGCGCACTAGTGAGGAGGAGGAGGATCATCTGCTAGGAGACTATCTCTGTATTATTTGGTTGTATTTTGGTTGAGCCATTGCTCTCTCTATCTCTGAGGAAGTTGTGGGGTTTTTCACCTTAGGGTTTTCCCCACGGAAACTCTGTGTCTCTTGTCTCTATGCTTTTGATTCTTATGATGCTTGTGATGCTTGTCATATTATGATTGTCATGCATTGATATACTGTAGATGTTATTCTCTCAGCAAAGATCCTATAGTATTGTGATTTAATACTGAAAATTTAACATGGTATCAGAGCTTAACTGAGAAGAAGACATTTTGCAGTGACGGAAGCTTGTATTGCTTGTTTATTGGGTTTCTCTCCACAG
Organism: Larix kaempferi; assembly: GCA_027924585.1. Classification (NCBI taxonomy): domain Eukaryota; kingdom Viridiplantae; phylum Streptophyta; class Pinopsida; order Pinales; family Pinaceae; genus Larix; species Larix kaempferi. The sequence continues at coordinate 61,250 of BSBM01000998.1, forward strand.
ATTTTTGAAATTCAGTATAGTAGATTGGATCTACTCATCAAGGCGCATCTTTCTGTCCAATCAGATTTCAGTTCCGAGCATTTTCAGTTTTGGCCCTAAAAATTAGGGTTTCCACAAAAATAGGAATTTCTGGAAACTGAAGGTACAGCTGGAAGCTCCTTGCAAAAATCGAAGGTTTGAGCTTTGGATCGATATTTTTGGCTGGGTAGATCTCCGGGAAACTCAAACCCTAATTCAGGGCTCTCCCCAGTGAACCCGGGAGGACAAAAAGACAATTTTGAAGGGCAAGACTTTGCTGATCTCAAATTCTAAATGTACTAGGCTGATCAGCTCTCCAAGGCGCATCTTTCTATCCTTTCGGAATTTTGAAATTCACATTTTGAATTTTTAGGGTTTCTCTGACAAACCCTAATCCGGGACCAGATCCAGTTTTCAGCACTTCAAGTGGTAAGTTCTAAATCTTTTCTATTTCCATTTGAAGTACTCTTAAAGATGACTCTTCACACCAAGCTTGAGGATAAGCTTGAAGGGGCTGATAACTTCCGAGCCTGGAAGTATAGGATTGGGCTAATCCTGGAAGAGAATGAGTTGGACTCATATGTGAAAGAAGACATCCCTATTCCAGAGGATGAAGAGGCCAAGGTATTGCACAAGAAGAACTTGGTCAAGGCAAAGAGAATCATTGCTGATTCTATCAAAGACCATCTCATACCCCATGTGTCTTCTCTCAAGACACCCAAAGAGATGTTTGAATCTTTGACCAAGCTATTTGAAGGAAAGAACATAAATCGGAAGATGACCCTGCGGAACCAATTGAAAGCAGTAAAGTTTCAGAATGGGGAAACCATTCAATCCTACTTTTCAAGGGTCTCTCAGATCAAGGAACAATTAGAAGCAGTAGATGAAATGGTGGAGAATGGTGAAGTGGTGATGACCACTCTAAATGGCCTACCCAGGTCATGGGATTCCTTTATTCAAGGAATTTGTGCAAGGAAGAAGTTGATCTCCTTCAGTAGACTTCGGGAAGAATGTTCTCAAGAAGAAGCTAGGCTTATAGCTCGTGAGGAAAAGATGGGAGGTGAAGATCAAGCTCTTGCAGCTCACACCAAAAGAAGCAAAACCAAGAAGGATCACCCTCACCCCAAAAGATTCCATCAAAAGAATAAGAAGGACCTAAGATGTTTCACATGCAATGAGAAGGGTCACTTTGCTTCAGATTGTCCCAAGAACAAAAGGGATAATAAGAACAACTCCAGTAAGAAGAAGAAAGGTAGCAAAAGAAGGTTTCATGCCCATGCTGCCGAAGATGATGAACCTCCAAAGAAGAAGGCTAGGGCAGAAAGTAGTAGTGATGATGACTCATCAAGTGAAGAAGAATATGTTCTAATTTCCGCTCTTACAGGTACCATCTCCCATGGATGTAATGATTGGTTGATTGATAGTGGGGCTTCCAAACACATGACTGGGTTCAAGGAATCATTTGTGAACCTTTCTGAACATGAATCACCCCATAAGGTGAAACTTGGGGATGATTATCAATATCCAATCAAAGGAAGTGGTGAAGCCTCTTACAACTTAGATTCTGGAAAATCTCTGAAGATGAAGGAAGTTCTCTATGTACCTGGGCTCAAGAAGAACTTACTCTCCATCTCTGCTCTAGATGCAAAAGGTATGAGGGTTGCATTTGTTGATGGCCAAGTACTAATGTGGCCAAAGGGAAAGACTATAGATGATGCAGTAGTGATTGGAGAGCAAGAGGGAGGCTTGTATAAATTAAAGGGTCAACCTGAACATGCCATGGTACATGAATCCATGGAGCCAAGTGAACTTTGGCATAGGAGACTTGCTCACATGCACTATAGAGCACTTCCAATTGCAAGCAAGGCTGTAGAAGGTCTTCCTGAAATCAAGACCAAACATGAAGGGGTTTGCAAAGGATGTGCAAAAGGTAAGAACACTAAGAAGGCTTTCCCAAGCAGTGAAAGCAAGGCAAAAGACATCCTGGAAACCATCCACTCAGATGTATGTGGCCCCATGTCATCCAGTTCCCTAAGTGGGTATGTTTACTATGTATCATTTATTGATGACTTCTCCAGGAAGACTTGGGTATACTTCTTGAAGGGCAAAGATGAGGTGTTTGATAAATTCAAGGAATTCAAAAACTTGATGGAAAATCAAACTGACAAGAAAATCAAAACATTCAGATCTGACAATGGTGGAGAATTCACCTCAAATGACTTCAAGAAGCTTTGTAGTGATTCAGGGATTAAGAGGGAGTTGACTGCTCCATATAATCCTCAACAGAATGGAGTTGCAGAAAGGAAGAACAGAACTATCATGGAAGCAGCAAGGGCAATGTTGCATGACCAGGATCTTCCTATGCATCTTTGGGCAGAAGCAGCTAGAACAGCTGTATATGTGCAGAATAGAACACCCCACAAGATATTGGACAACAAGACACCAGAAGAAGTCTTTTCTGGTAAGAAACCTGAAGTCAGCCATCTCAGAATTTTTGGTTGTCCAGTATACACTCATGTCCCAAAGGAGAAGAGGACTAAAATAGATCCTTCAGGAAAGAAGGGCATCTTTGTGGGTTATAGTGAAAGCTCGAAGGCTTACAGAATATATTTTCCAGGGTTCAAGAAGATTGATGTCAGCAGGGATGTAACATTTGATGAAAATTCAGCATTCATCAAATCAAGAAAGGCACCTATTGAAGATTATGAAGAACCTAAGGAAACAAGATTTCAAGACACTACCATGACTGATGCAGTTCCAGAAACTACTCGTGAGTTTGAAGATCCACAAGAACCTGTAGATCCACCTCGTGAGGATAACTCTCATAAGAGGAAACCTGTATGGGCTAGAGAGCTCATTCATGATGCAGAAAGATTTGGCATTCCAGAAGAAGAACACAGAGCAAAGAAGAGAACCAGATCACACACCAGTTATGTTGCTTTACTCTGTGACATCATGAACAAAGAGCCTTCCAGTTATGAAGAGGCAGCAGAAAAGAAAGAATGGAAGGATGCTATGGTTGAGGAATATCAATCAATTATGAAGAATGATGTTTGGGATATTGTCCCAAGACCTAAAGGGAAGTCTGTTGTGACTTCCAAGTGGATCTACAAAATCAAGCATGCTGCAGATGGCAGTGTGGAAAAATATAAAGCAAGATTCGTAGCTCGTGGTTTCTCTCAGAAGGAAGGAATAGACTATGAAGAAACCTTTGCACCTGTAGCCAGATATACTTCCATCAGAACAGTACTTGCCTTGGCCGCAGCAATGAAATGGAAGATACACCAGATGGATGTCAAGACTGCTTTCCTGAACGGTGTAGTAGAAGAGGAAGTATATGTGGAACAGCCACTCGGCTTTGAAATACATGACAGGGAATCTTATGTATGCAGATTGAAGAAAGCCTTGTATGGCTTGAAGCAAGCTCCCAGAACCTGGTATGGTAGGATGGACAGTTTCCTATCTAGTTTGGGCTTTACCAAGAGTAAAGCGGATTCCAACCTTTACTACAAGGTTGAGGAAGGGAATCCTATGATTCTACTACTATATGTGGATGACCTATTTGTGACAGGAGATGACAGAATGATTGCAGATACCAAGAGGAAGCTTGCAGCGGAATTCGATATGAAAGATTTGGGAATGATGCACTATTTCCTAGGTATGGAGGTGTGGCAGAATGCAGGTGGGATCTTCCTTGGTCAAGGGAAGTACACAGTAGATATCCTGAAGAGATTTGGGATGATGGATTGCAAAGCCATGGCCACACCTATGGCATCGAATCTGAAGCTTCTTTGTGATGCTTCATCTGAGCCAGTTGACGTTTCTATGTATCGTCAGATTATTGGGTCCTTGATGTACCTGACAAACACGAGACCAGATATTTGCTTTGCTGTGAACACATTGAGCCAGTTCCTGACGGATCCGAGGAATGTTCATCTAGTTGCTGTAAAGCATGTTCTGAGGTACCTGAAGGGTACAGTGGATTATGGGCTCAGATATGAGGCAAATCAAAAGTTTAACCTACAGGGTTATGTTGATTCAGATTGGGCTGGCAGTGCTGCAGATAGGAAGAGCATATCTGGGTGTTGCTTCAGTATGGGATCAGGTGTGATCTCTTGGTTTAGCAGGAAGCAGTCCTGCGTAGCACTGAGTACAGCTGAGGCAGAGTATGTTGCAGCCTGTTCAGCTAGTTGTGAGGCAGTATGGCTACGGAAGCTACTGTCTGAGTTATTTGATCTCCCGTTGGAGGCTACTGGTATCTTCTGTGATAACCAGAGTTGTGTGAAGCTGTCCGAGAACCCAGTGTTTCATGACAGGTCGAAACACATAGAGATCAAATATCACTATATCAGGGATATGGTGCAGAGAGGAGCTGTGAAGCTCCTGTATGTTGCGACGGACGAGCAGATTGCAGATGTGCTGACGAAGCCACTAGCCAGGGTGAAGTTCGAGTACTTCAGAGAAAGGCTTGGCGTTATTCAGATTGAGGACACTTCGAGGAAGAAGTGACGGACACATTTGCTGAAGCCATTCCAAGCATGTTGGAAGGAGGATCCTTCACATGGCTGTGGATGTAAGCGCTGGATGATGAGCATCAGGATGATGTTCTAGTTTCTGCAGGATATGATCAGTTGGATCATTTTATGTATGTATGTACGCATCATGTTGGATGCAGGATATGATCAGTTGGATCATTTTATGTATGTATGTACGCATCATGTTGGATGCTGGATATGATCAGTTGGATCATGTGTATGTATTATGCATCATGTTGGATGCTTGGACCGTGTATCTGTATATGTATCAGGTGGATACATTGTATGATCAGGTGGATCATGTATGGTGATATGTATCATGTATTTGTATTTGTATCAGGTGGATACATTGATGATCAGGAGGATCATGTATGATGATATATATCAGGTAGATACTTGGTATGCATCAGGTAGATGCATCGATGATCAGGAGGATCATGTATGATACTTGGTATGCATCAGGAAGATGCATTGATGATCAGGTAGATCATGCAGCAGGATGTTGCAGTGATGATCAGGATGATCATAGATGACGAGCTTCAGGATGTTGCTCCAGATAACATGCAGCAGGATGTTGCATTGATGATCAGGATGATCATAGATGACGAGCTTCAGGATGTTGCTCCAGATGACATGCAGCAGGATGTTGCATTGATGATCAGGACGATCATGGATGACGAGCTTCAGGATGTTGCTCCAGATGACATGCAGCAGGATGTTGCATTGATGATCAGGACGATCATGGATGACGAGCTTCAGGATGTTGCTCCAGATGACTTGCAGCAAGACGTTGCAGTGATTATGATCAGGACGATCATGAGTACATCAGGATGATGTATGGTGAGTATCAGGTTGATACTCTGTGGCCGTGGATCAGGTTGTGCAGATGAGCATGTCTGGGAGATCCTATAGGTCGGAGTTGTGTACCCGTAACAGCCTGGGATGCTCTTTCGAGACATTGCTCTGGGAGGACATGTAATTCGTTGCCCTGGGAGATCTCAGGTCGGAGTTGTGTACCCGTAACATCCTGAGATGCTCTTGCGAGGTTTTGTCCTATGGCATGTAATTTGGGCCCTGGGAGATTTCAGGTCGGAGTTGTGTACCCATAACATCCTGAGATGCTCTTGCGAGGTTTTGCCATGACCACATGTAATTTGTGCCCTAGGAGATCTCAGGTCGGAGTTGTGTACCCGTAACATCCTGAGATGCTAGGTTTTGTGGTGGACCACATGTAATTTGTGCCCTGGGAGATCTTAGGTCGGAGTTGTGTACCCGTAACATCCTAAGATGCTCTTTCGAGGTTTTGTGGTGGGGTCACATGTAATAGCGCCCTGGGAGATCCTACAGGTTGGAGTTGTGTACCTGTAATATCCTGGGATGCTCTTTCGAGGTTTTGTGACGCACGTAATAAGTCCTGAGGATTCCACAGTATGGCCAGTGATGACGAAGACCTGCAGGTGGTGGGCCTACATCCAGTATGAAAAAGGACTGGCTCTGTAGAACTTCCTATGACGAGTAGAGACAGAGATTGGATGAGATAGCAGCAGCAGTGACGATGATGATGACGATGCATCGATGACGATGATCCAGAGAAGAAGACTTGTCTAGCAGATATGTGTCGAGAAATACCTTCCTTGTTAAGAGGGAGTGTTGATGTATATGTAACTTCGGAATGTATTTCATCAGTATATTATATGTATATTTATTGTACCCTTATAAGAGATGTGTTATTCCTCTATAAGGAAGTGTCGTCATGTGGATTGACAAGTGTCGCAAGTGTGTGTACTTGCCGATGGGTTATTAGACCACCTTAAGGGGTCGGCCCTAATTAATATATAATATAATGTGGATGTACTAAAGTAGACAAGTCGGCCCCAGTAGGTCACTGGGCAAAAAGGTGAGTATAAATAGAGATAGGAGATCTCTATTTTACTCACTCGGAAAAGTATCTATCTCTCTCTCTGGAAAGTGGAGCACTAGTGAGGAGGAGGAGGATCATCTGCTAGGAGACTATCTCTGTATTATTTGGTTGTATTTTGGTTGAGCCATTGCTCTCTCTATCTCTGAGGAAGTTGTGGGGTTTTTCACCTTAGGGTTTTCCCCACGGAAACTCTGTGTCTCTTGTCTCTATGCTTTTGATTCTTATGATGCTTGTGATGCTTGTCATATTATGATTGTCATGCATTGATATACTGTAGATGTTATTCTCTCAGCAAAGATCCTATAGTATTGTGATTTAATACTGAAAATTTAACAGAAAGTCTGCCTAAAAGGGTTAAGTCTCCTTTGAAAATCCTTTTTGAATTTAGTTTTGTTTCAATTGGGGAATCTGTTTTAAAATTGAAGTTGTTCTTCTAAGTCAAAACTCAAATTTCTTTCTCGAAATAACGGAAGAAACTTACATTCTATAATTTAGGTCTCAATTAACATTTTCTAGCATGAGAAGTAGAAGAAATCATGACTTTCACTTGTTATGGTAGAGACAGCTTTTCTGGTATGATCTTTGCATAAAGGTTTCCATGCAAAAACTACATCAGAAGCCCAACCCAAAATCCAAACAAAAAGATAGGGAAATTCATCTCTTCCTTTGCCCCAACCTAGTCAACCTCAACCTCAACCCATTCATGAAGGAGTTAAGGATATTGATCTTGTAATTGACCTTGAAGGAATATTGGGGAAAATCAATGTTCTTGTTCCTCTCAGAGAATTGATTAAAGTGCCATCAGAAAGTGAGAAGAATAACAATTTCTTCAATCCTGATTGGAGTGAAGACTTCAAAAATGACCCTCCCATCAATCTCCAAAGGAAAATCATGTAAGATTGGTGATGTGTAGCTTTTAGATAATAAAGAGGGATATAGCAACCTTTTGAAGGGAAATTTATTGTCTGTGGATGATTAGAAATAACAGCTAGTCACATGCAGACTATTTCCTCCCAAAAACAACATTGCAGGGGTGTATTTAGCTGAGTTATCAACTGTTCCAAGGGAAATTGTTGATTATTTAGGCAACATTAGCTATAGTTTGGGTTCAGATAAATTTTGCCTATCAAAATAAAAAACTAACAGTGACTTGGAATTATGTTCCTGACAGCTTCTGATTTAGAGGATGAGGATTTTGGGTTGAAACTCTGGAATTGGATAATCTAAAAAAATTATAAACATCAAGGATATGGCTGGAAGTGGCCTATCACAAGATTTCATCTCATCATACAGTCTGGGTACAACTGTTTTAGGCTTGGTGTTTTGGCATCCTAGAGGATATATTGTTAGGAAAAATATTGAAGATTCTTTAGAAAGGAACTCATATACAACATGGATATGACATTCTTTACACACCGAATGTGGCCAATGCTGACCCAAGGAAGAAATAAGAAGTGTTTAAGATCTGATAGAAGCGATCTTGTCTCAGTCTTATTTTAAGAATTTTGAAATAAATCTATCAACAAAACTTGAAAAGGCAATGGGTAGTGATGTTATTTGGGAGAAAGCAACTTATGCTTTAAATGATGCTCTTGAAGACAAGAGGTGGGATTATTTTGTTGATAAGGAGGTGGTGCATTTTATGGTCCAAAGATTGATCTTAAGGTTGAAGATGCACTAGGAAGAAAGTGGCAGTTGTCAATCAAAATATATCATCATAATAGATGACATTAAATTGTCAACCTGGGGAGGTAAGCTTATGAGATGCAAACAGTATTTGTGCAGGATTTGGAGAGGAAAGATACTCTAACTCCCACTTTAATCAAACCATGAAAAAAACCTCTTCTTAATATGCTTATCAAACTAAATTCCAATTCAACCAACATCACCCTGACTGAAATTTGCAAGAAACAAAACCAGGCTTAAGTTATTGTATGTTTTATCTTCTCATAATTGTATGATAAAAAGGAGTATTGAATTCATTAATATATATATTCATAGTCTTCTCCTTAATAGAGATCTTCCCAATGCTTGAATCATTATCCTTTTTAAGAAAATAATACCTGAGACCTCGATTTTCCACTTTACAGGACAATACTCAGAGTGAAGAAATTTACAACTACTCAGATCAAATTATCACCAAAATCTGAATAAAACTTCTTCCAATATTACCTTTTCATTAAACCACACCTCTAAAGAGAAACCTGGCTCCACTACTATCTAATTCAGATGTGCACATCCTCCTAAAATCTTAAAATTGTTAACACAGAAAATGATGAAACTTATTCTTCCACACCTCACAATAATACTGAAAGGAAATTACTTCTCTATCTGAAAAATGCTTGAACTATCACACCAGCATAGCACCTATTTATCTTCGGAATGAAATCATCCAACTCATAAAGATACACTATTGCCACACTCAATTGTTTTACTCAAAATAAACTACTCCACATCTCAAATGAATAGAAAGCATAACAAAATGATTCTCAACTCGCTGCTACAAAAAATTAAACTCATACCAAATAACTGAAGCCTGCAGAAAACCAATTATCATGACCTAATATGCAAACATGCCTGAGCTAGGGGCCCTTCCAGACTTAGGATGCACACATAATTCTTTCAATACCACATCAAAATCATGAGAAGATCTTTTATTGGATAAGTAAATTCAGTAGTATGATAGAGTTATTTTACAACCAGCCAAAATTCTAAGTATGTTATGCATTACATCGTATCCTCTTTTTATATGAACCCTCCCTAAAAATAGAGGATCGATAAAAAAAATAGATCATTTACCATAACATATTCTCCTATTTTCCTGGGATTACAGATGATTTATACGAAGAATTAATATAATCATTACATGATTCCATGACCGAAGGCATGGAATCATGCTATCGCTCCATATAGACCCGAAGTATCAACCAAAATTAGGACTCCCTTCCATGATGCTAGGAATCTGTTCTGAGGGGATAAGATCCATATAAGACCTCCAACAAGCATGATCCAAGTGGAAAAAGGAATCCTTGAATGTTGGAAAGGATCAAACCAACGAACCACCTTCCATGTTTTGCACCCACCTATTCCTGTAGTCGGAGTGCTCTGGTTGACTACCAAAATGCGAAAACATATGATTTAATTGTCATAGTGTTCAAAATTATACTGCTTCCAATTGATAAAGTAGAATACCTTGAAATCACCTGCATGGATTCCAAATTCATGTTGCAAACGTTAGCCAAGACAAGCAATCTTCATTCTATTTGTTTACTAAAACACAAGAAATACAACTTAAAAGACTTCATTAATCACCTATGGTTAATTGAAGGCAATTGGGCAATAACATAGATATTTTGGGTTAAACATTTGGAAAAATTGTGGTAAAGATAGGAGCACTTAGGCAAACTGATGTCAAAAAGAGACAAAAATTGAAGACCAACAGCAGTGTTAGGCAATTCAGGTAGATTTCAATCTACCTCAACGATTTGATCTATTTTATATTGATTCAAGGTCAAAGAAAAAACTATCCACCATGATTCAAATGGCCATCCTAGGATCTATTAAAAGCTTCTTTGGCATATTGATAGAGTACTATGCTGGTGACTTTCCTTTGTGGCTGTCTCCAGTACAAGCACGTTGTTTACCTATAACAGACACTCAGAAGGTAGTGCCAAAGAAATTAGAGAAAAATCCATTTCTAATGGATGAGACTGATGGTCACTAGAGTAAAGTTGTAATAAAATGGTACTCATCTGGGAGGGGGCATTCAAAGATGGTTACATTGACTAGTTTAACTTAATCACTAAATAAGACCTCCCATCATGAGAATAAATCAGACCATTTGTCAAAATTCTCAGCTCAATTGGGAGCACTAAATTTTATTGGTTGTGCTGATGGTGAAGCATTTGCGTTAACATACTCAGGGAGATAACTTCCACCTCATACATATGTTATAAGGATAAAGCACCTTCCTACAATACACCCCAACAAGAAACAATTAGCTGGCATATTCTAAAAAAGAAGAATAAGGATACTAATGGAATGTGTGTGAACTACAACCAGAAAAGAGTGTTTTCCAGCTAAAAACTGCAAAGTCATAAAAACATTATGAAGAAATATCAAGCGTTAGGAGTTTGTGCAAAAACATGTCTCAAAGGAATAGAGAGCAAGAGCTAAGGGTTTTGCTAAATGGAACGTACAGTTCACTACACAAATAGAGGTGACGCCCAAAAAAGAACATGTTTAAACTAAACATAGACTGCATTGCTATTTTCAAACTGACGCACCTATTGGTTAATGAGAGACACATGTAAGGGAAGATTCAGTCTTATTGGAGAAGTGTTGAGTATGGTAATGCATGCATATATTTGGGAATCTAGTTCTACCTTTTCTTTAAGATAAATCTAATTTTGTGTTCCTTTGTAGATATTGCTTCACCATTCTTTCATGTTTCTGTTGGTTTTTGAGATGGTTTGCAGTGGCTGATATCCTTTTCCCCATATTATAACTTATTTGGGTTTTATTCACTAAATTCCTTGCCCACAGATGTGGAGAAATGAATCTTCTCTTCTTTTATGTCCATCAGCTAACCTGATTTTATCATGATCCCCTCATTTTTTGTGTAATCCTTCATTTTAAGGCTTTCACTGGTATGTTATAAGGTCAAATTTTTAAACTGAAACTAATGTCTAATATCTGCATATAGTTCAACCCATCATTTTCTTTTACCAAAGAAGAGGTTGAATACTTAACGAACCGCATTCAAAATGGGGGCACAGAGGTTGTTCAGGTAAGAATTTACCATTTGTCTATTCATTTATATAAAGTAGAAGGGCTTCTAGAGTTCCTATCGTCTTGTAATATTTCAACTACTTATTCTCTATCTGCCAAAATTGATGGTGAATATCTACTGAGCAGTCGATGTCTATATGTTTTTCCTTATGATGTTTTCTCTAATTCATATTGATTAATGTTGAACCCAGGAAAAATCTAGAACAGTATCGACAAATTTGTCAATGGTGAGATTTTCTGAACTATATTTACAATCATTGTTTTTCTAATTGATTTTTCATAATTTATGCTCTGTGATTCTTCTCAGTTCTCGGAGGCAATCTATATGTTGAATCCAGGCATTTACAACAGCTAAACTTGTTGATGCTTGTCTCCATGGTCTGTGGCGTGATGTTGGTGTTGTACAATGTGCTTTTGTTGCATCAGAGGTATATAATAATCATGGAGATAATAAAGATTTGCTTCAAAATATTTGACTCTTAATGCTATTTCCTGTTTGATGATTATTGACATTTGTATAAATTGCAATGCTGATGATAACAGGTAATTGAACCACCATTTTTTTCTTCAAAAGTAAGATTGGGTCGTGTTGGTGTTGAAGAATTTTTCCCTTTAGTACCATTGAGTGCATATGAAAGGTCAGTGAATACCGACTGAAAATGATTTTATATGTAAGCATTGGTACATCTAAATATATTTTCAACATTTAATTTGAAAAAGAATCTTATTTTTGGTATGTGTTTGTCTTGGCAGATCTGGGTTAGAGAAGTTGAAGAAGGAATTACTAGCAAGCATTGAAAAAGGAATTTCATATGTTGGATAGTAACTGCATACTGGTCTAATACTATATACACAAGTTGTATTTTAGATGATTGTTAGTCAGTACTTTGGTTTTCCTAGTTTTCTGTTTTAACTTATTTTACATGTTATTGAAATACAAAGTAGAGGATACAATGTTATCTTCTTCAATTTAGACCAACATGTCTATTGTATTGGACAAGGTCTTAGATCAATTTGGCCACTGCTAGCAATTTTTTTCATTTGCAACTGAGATGAGAATAAATAAAAGCACTTTTAAGATTACATTTTTATTATGAAATTATATTGGACGTTATGAATATTGAAATTGGCATTTGTTAGTCTTGGTCTTTAATTTTGTTGTATGGCCATCGCAAGATAGCTAAATGAAATCCATATTGATCAAATTGTGATATTTTGTTGCCAGACATCACTCATCTCAGACTGTTGATGTTAAATATGGACTACAGAAATATTGACCAATTTTAACCATAATTTATTCCAATATTGTCGCTTTTGGTCATGGTTCATTGATCAAAGAAAATTCTACAATTCATTTGGATGGTTGTATTTTTTTGTATATCAATATATTTGCAGTTTGACAATTGTCTTGTTGATTGTGGATATTCTGTCACAAGGGATAGAGTGTCACTGGAATTGTTCCTTACTTATCAAGTTTTAGTCATTGGAAATTAGAGATCATTGATATTGTTTGGTCCAGTTATTTCTTAGATGAAAAAGGGCTTAGTATGGGTATATTAGATATATCAACATATATTAGCACTGAAAATTATGCTGAAATAAATTGCAGAATTTGGCTTATGGCTAAAGAGTCTTTGTTATTCAAAGATGGAAGTCTGTATATTGTATAATAACTAAATGTGTCAACTTCCATTGAAGTAACAATGACTGTACTATGGTGACCTCAAGCACTACCAAAAATGAAATGGAAGAATGGCCAAAAGCAATAGTCTTTAGTCTGTTGCAGTAGTTGAGTTCAGCACGTTTTATTCTTCAAATTTGACAAGATGGTGTTAATTGTTGAAAATTTTATTCTCATATCAATCCATAAGGATTTCTATTTAATGGTGCTAGCTCAATGGTAGAGCACCTTCCTTATAGGCACGAGATTGGTGGTTCGATTCCTCCGTGCCCTATTTATATTTTGAAACCACTAAAAAGAGATAAATGAATAAACAAATGACCAAAATTTGCATATAAATGACCACCCGTACAACATGAGAGATAAGTGACCAAAATATGCATATAAATGACCACTTTTGAGTTGAAGATCGTTGGTAGCAAATTAGCGGTCATTTATCACGTGACAAAAAATGTGGTCATTAATTGTGATAATTAATGACTAAATATATGACCAAATTAATGACCAAATATACGACCAAATATATGACCACAAGATAAGCTATAAATGACCAAGCTAAATATGACCACATTTGTGGTCGCGTGATAGATGGCCACTAATTTGCTACTAGTGGTCATTTATATGCAAATTTTGGTCATTGTTTTTGTCACTTATCTCTCATTTTGTACTAGTGAATAACTCAGACAGTAGCTTTCTAAGCCATACTGCCTCACAACTAGCCGAACAAGCTGCAACATACTCTGCTTCGGCTGTACTTAGTGCTACGTAGGACTGCTTCTTGCTAAACCAAGAGATCACACCTGATCCCATACTGAAGCAACACCCAGAAGTGCTCTTCCTATCTGTAACACTGCCTGCCCAATCTGAATCAACATAACCCTGCAGGTTAAAATTTTGATTCACATCTTACTTGATCCCATAATCAATTGTACCTTTCAGGTACCTCAAAATATGCTTTATAGCAACCAGGTGAACACCTCTGGGATCCGTCAGGAAGTGGCTCAATGTGTTCACCGCAAAGCAAATATATGGTCTAGTGTTCGTCAAGTACATCAAGGACCCAATCATCTGACGATACACAGTGACATCAACCGGATCAGATGAAGCATCACACATAAGCTTCAGGTTCGAGGCCATAGGTGTGGCCATTGCCTTGCAGTCCATCAACCCGAACCTCTTTAGGATATCTACTGCATACTTCCCTTGTCCAAGGAAGATTCCATCTGCACTCTGCCACACCTCCATGCCTAGAAAATAGTGCATCATACCCAATTCCTTCATCTTGAACTCGGCAACAAGCTTCCTCTTGGTATCAGCAATCAAACCATCCTCACCTGTTACAAACAGATCATCCACATACAAAAGTAGTATCACGGGATTGCCTTCCTCAACCTTGTAGTAAAGGTTGGAATCTGCTTTACTCTTGGTAAATCCCAAACTGGATAGAAATTTGTCTATCCTACCATACCAAGTCCTAGGAGCTTGCTTCAAGCCATACAAGGCTTTCTTCAGTTTGCACACATATGACTCCCTGCCATGTGTCTCAAAACCAAGTGGCTGCTCCACATACACTTCCTCTTCGACTACACCATTCAAGAAAGCTGTCTTGACATCCATCTGGTGTATCTTCCATTTCATCATTGCAACCAGGGAAAGTACTGATCTTATGGAAGTGTACCCATCTATAGGAGAAAAAGTCTCTTCATAGTCTATCCCCTCTTTCTGGGAGAAGCCACGAGCTACAAATCTCGCTTTGTATTTCTCTATGCTACCATCTGCAACATACTTGATCTTGTAGATCCATTTGGAAGTCACAACAGACTTCCCTTCAAGTCTTGGGACTGCATCCCAAACATCATTCTTCATGATTGACTAGTACTCCTCGATCATGGCATTCTTCTCGAATCCTAGGAACTTCAATATATTCAATATCTTCAATAGATAACTTTGTTGTTGAACAAATGTTGTAGTCCTTCTTTTGTAAGTGATGGTATATGATATTTCCTACAAAACAAGTTAAATTGCATGATTAGAAAACATCTCATAGTTTTCAGAACAAATTCTTACACATAAATAAATATGTCATACAGTCATGCAATTATCTTAGCCAATGCTTCAATACAACATTTATCCATATCCCGTAACTTTCTAGATGCCTTCCAATCTCTAGCAGAACATTGTTAAGAGTGTGCACAACTCCCAACATGTCAGCAAAGAGGTTTCATTCTAGATAAGTAGCAATGGAATGTTGTATAGTGCCATAGGCCACTTACCCATCGGATGCATATTAGTAGTATACTATTCATTAATGCAATTATTCTAATATGCATAATACACAAACTAAGTCTAGGAACATAAGTGTATACATAATTGAACAATATTAATCAAATATACAAGAAATGAAAATTTAAATACTTATCTTTGTTTGTTGTTGTTGGGTTGACTCCCTCTCAGCCTTTGCTTCCTTTCTGCATCTCCATTATGATGTGGATTGTGAGAAGTGGTCAAATCCCTCTGAATGTCTGCATCCTTGTAGAAACTACTGGAGTGTGCTCCCTCTTGATATTTGCTTCCTGGATTACCTGTCCTTGAACTTATATTCATCCTTGATCACTATGCATGCTTACTAGTATCATCATTGTGTTACCCTCGAGATCTCAAACATAATCATACATTCATTAGTATAATCTCAATACTACCAAAACACAATAATCTTAAACGTGTATAGTCATGATCATTTCAAACACAGATAATAAGCATTAGCATTCAATGTTTTAGGGAAGACTTCTCTTACTCATGCATATTCATATTTGACCAAAGGACTTTTCTGGTTAGTCATATCATCAATCAAGGTAAGAGACAAAATATGCATAAACCCTTGATTACTTACATTTCTAACTTCATGAATAATCATTATCAACCATACAATAGTATAAGATCCTAACACAAGGTAGGATTCTAACTTGATATAGGAAAAACATACCTGGTTATCATATTTGCTAGTTATGTCTAGCAATGTCTTCTTGTTCTCTTTAATGACTTGTGCTAGTAACCTGCATATCTCATAGGTTAATCATTATAGAACCAAGTTATACATACCTCATAAGTAGATATTCTATGTGATCCATGACAATGGATGAATCTTTGTCTTCATGTCAACATGGTCATATGTTCTTGAACTAGAACATGATTTGTCTTTCTTGATGTACCTTTCATGTTAGCAGACAACATCAACCTCATACAACACCACAATGCATTAGTACAATCTTAAGTGTCAAAACCCTAATCAATGAATATTTGCATTCATAATTTTATTAAGGTGATACGACAAGTCTAAAGTTAATCAAGATTGTACTAACCTTAATGAAGACAAACATACCATAAACTTAATCATGAATAGATCTCGAAACATACCTGGATAAGTCATACCTGTCGAGATTGCTTGTAATCTTCTTATGTAAGGAATTAGCCTTATCTCCCTCTGAAACTGGAACTTCTTCACTTATGCAGGTGACCAATCCATTCTCTTCTAGGATTAACCCAATCCACTTGATTTGTAGAAATTGGATCTGGAGCTGGCTTAGGGTTTGTCAGGGAAACCCTAAAAATTAAAAATGTGAATTTCAACTTTTTGAAAGGATAGAAAGATGCGCATTGATGAGCTGATCATCCTGGTGTATTCAAAATTTGAAATCTGCAAAGTTTCACCCTTTAGAAATGCCTTTTAGTCTTCCTGGATTCACTCGGGAGGACCCTGAATTAGGATTTGAGTTTCCTGGAGATTCACCCAACCAAAAATCTCGATCCAAAGCTCTAAGATTCGATTTTTCCAAGGAGCTTCCAGCCATGTCCTTAGAATTCAAAAATTCCTATTTTTGTGGAAACCCTAAATTTTAGGGCCAAAAATGAAATTTCTAGAATTGAATTCTGATTGGACAGAAAGATGCGCCTTGATGAGGAGAGTCAAAATACCCTAATTCCTTTCAAGATCTGTGGAGAGAAACCCAATAAACAAGAAACCCTCGTTTCCGCAACTGCACAATGTCTTCTTCTCAGGTTAGCTCTGATACCATGTTAATTTTTTAGCATTAATTCAACATACTCTAGGATCTTTACTGAGAGAATAGCATGTACAGCATATCAAGTATAATAATGCATATCAATCACACCAAGCAATCACATGAGACAATAGACACACAGAGTTTCACTGGGGAAAACCATAAAAATGAAAAACCCCACAACTTCCTCAGAGATAGAAAGAGCAATGATAAAACCAAAGTATAAGAGATAGTCTTCTCCTAGCAGCTAATCCTCCTCCTCAACTAGTGCGCCACTTTCCAAGTGATGTAGGAGTGAATAATGAGATGATCAAAATAGAGATCTCCTGCTCTCTATTTATACATGACCTATCCTACCCAATAACCTAGTAGGGCCGACTTGTCTAACTCGGCCTAATAACCCATGGTTAAACTAATCAGGACTGACCCCACACTTGGTGGTCTAATAACCCATCACTGCAAGTTACAGCACTTGTCAATACAAATGACGACACTTCCGTATAGAGGAATAATAACATCTCCATAGGAATACAAACACTTCCATATAGAGGAATAATAACATCTCTATAGGAATACAATATACATAGGTGAAATACATTCCGAAGTTACAATTACATCAACAAATGACAATATTTTTTACAAAAAAATAAATAGTGTGGTTGATTAATATGCTTACCTGCTTATCTTTTAAACCTCTTGCTAAATCGATTTCCCTTTGTGTTAGATTAGTGTCTCCATTGCGATGTGCAGCTTTAACCAATGAAGCCACACCTTCCCATGATATTCCATGACCAGATTGTTCACATCGTTCAATCCATACCTTTATCCAGTCAAGATTGTTCGCGATGTATAAATGAATTGCATCCCACTCTCAACCAACTGTTTGATGACAATAATATTAAAATTCAATACAAATGTATAGTCAATTAAAATTAAAAATAGAATATATATGATATTATATATACATAAAAATCACCAATCAAATGTGTTATATTACGTTTCACCTTCCTCGATTTACCTTTCCCCTTCGGGTACTCCCCTTCGAAATTGTTATTGGATTCCGAATCACAAATGCGACGTAAATTGATCTTTGACGCTAATTTAGGAAGATATTCACTAATATACAACATGTTTTGGTATACCATATATCCCTCCATCATAGAACCATCAGCATATGCTCATTGTCTGACCAAACCCTTCATAAATTTCAAGTCTCAACCATCCACATGGACCTTGAGTGCGCAGGTCCACACAGTTCAATCTCCTCAACTTGGTGTATGAGGTAGTGTTCCTATGCATTGAAAAATGTCAAGGATAGATGCTTCTGCATTTCACACATGAGACAAGAAATTTCTCTCCTCCAATACTTTATGTCTTCTTTATGCAATTCTTTAGATGAAAACCATCTACAAGTGACATGACAACCAAATCAAGAGATTGAAGGAAAAAAACATTATATTACGTAACATGAATTAGAGAACGAAAATCAAATATAAGTTCAATGTTGAATTAAAAAAACACTAAGCGCATGGAAAAAGTCACCACTTACCCCATGTATTTCCTGAGACTATATATTATTTGCTTGACATTCTTGTCGAAGTTGTCTGGGATAGAGAGAGGTAGAACATACTATAACAATAATATACAAATCGTTTCATTTTATCAACAAATTAGAGTGGACAAACAAAAAATATACCAACCATATTGACTGGAATAGGAAAAAAAAAATTAAATCCATGCCATCATAATTACCTTCACGAAGACATGCCAATCGTGAGTCTTCACCCCCGCGAAATCACCTTTATTTGTTATGATATTCTTCATGTTCGCACAAAATACAGTGGGAAATTTAATTTTTCTAATGACTTATTTTACAGCATTACTTTGTTGGTCCGTTAACATCCATGGAAGTGAGTTGATATTAATTTTCTCTCCGTTGTTATGAAATTGAATGACGTCTTTCATTGCATGGTTGCTATCTTGAATGTCCTTGCAAATTTTGAAATTTTTTTCTTTATCACTCCTTCCATCCAATATTCGCCATAATGTTTCGGTCACATTCTTTCCGATATGCATTGTATCAAATAGATGAGCAATTTGTAGGTGCTCATAGTAGGGAAACCTACTAAATTGTCTAGGATAACTTTTCATTCCTCATGGAAGCCCATTAATGCCTTCATGATCACATGAACGATAATCATGAAATTACATAAATCAATGTCAATTATAATAAAAAACACACAATATTAAAAAATACAATATAACATAACATATACGATGATTCATTATATGTACCTTGACAATTTCTATTATATTGCAACTTCCATAGGTGAGGTGTCATTCTATGAGGTTTTAATGCAGTCTCTTGGTTGCCACTGAACAAATGTTTTTCAGTAGTTCGATACCTATGATTCTTAGAGAGGAAGTGCCTATACTCATCAAACACCTCATTTCCTAAGATTTTTGAATGACGAGATTTGATCATAGGACCACAAACTGGACATGCAAATTTTCCCTTTGTCTGAAGACCTACATAAAGAGATAGAATATCTATGTCAATTATAATTATATACAAAATGACTGGATTATTTAGAAAAAAATGCGTGCATAGTATATTAACTAGTAGTTCGAAAAATTAAATGCAAATAAAGTGGAACTTATAATTACATACCACAAAAATAGGTTAACCCTGGGGCATCATGTATTGTCCATACAAGCATTGCATGGAATTGAAATTGCCTTTGTCTTATTGTTCTAGATACGTCATACATAGTGATGCCATTCCATAACTTCAGTAGCTCATCAATAAGAGGTTCGATATATACATTCATATCTTTGACTTGGTACTTACCTGATTGTTTTGAACATACAAAAAATATAATTATGAGACGCACCATTTAGGTTATATATATGAAACCATATTGCACAATAGAAAAACATTAAATATATATTTGACATTATGCGACAAAAATACGACAAATGAGATACCACTACATTAAAAAAAACTGTAGGGTTTGTACCTGGAATAATCATCGACAACATTATGTGCTCCCTCTTTATTGTCAACCATGGAGGAATGTTGTTGTTGATAACAAAAATAGGCCACACCGAGTAAACAGATCTCATCTCTACAAATGGATTGACATCATCTGTTGCCAAAGAAATCCTAATATTATGAGGTTTTTCTTTAAAGTGAGGCCATTTTTCCTCCATATCTCTAAATGCAGACCCATCTGCAGGCATCCGAATAATGTCGTCTTGACTTTTCTTCCGTGCATGGTAATCCATAAACTGTGCTATGTTTTTGCACCTGAACAGTCGTTGCAAACGTGGAATAATGGGAATATAACGTAGAACCTTGCGAGGCACCTTTTTAGTTACTTGATTTGTGTGATATCTACTGATATGACATTCAGGACATTCTGTTGCAAATTCATGCTGATTGTAATATAGAACATGGTCATCGAGGCATGCATGAATTGCTTCATACTACATTCCAATTTCTTTCATGATGGCAGATAAATCTCAATATGTGCGAGGTAAAATATTTGACAGTGGTAACAAATATTCGCCTATCATGCTACAACAAATTAAAATAAAAATCTAGTTAATATAATATAGAAATAATATTAATGAAACAAATTTCATCCGTAATAATTTGACTTATATATGAATTAATAATAAAATACACAATCATATATATTTTGTGATGGAATATATTACATACCTTAACATCTGTGTGACTAATATGTTTGAAATACCATTCATAACCTTCAAGTTCATTATCAACAATATAGCAGAGAGAAGATTTGTCTTGGAGCCCTCATAAAGGGGTTTGTATGCCTTATCAAGAAGAGGTATATCATAAATATCATCAAACTGTTCATCATTTTCATGATCATCATCATCATCATCAACATCCATTCCAACATTAAATGAATCATGGATCAAATTATTTGTAACATCATCTTCAACTATGTTATCAGTATGATCATCTTCTTCAATATGATCATTAACTTGTTCTCCATTAATATTCACAGCTTCCGGTACTTGTTCTGGAAGCACTTCCTCCAGACAAAGTGCCCTAGGATGTCTTTCCTTTATAATTACATGAAACCATCAATAGATAAAAGTTAATATAAGAAATTCAAACACAAAATGTAAACATTTATGTGATGCATTTAAAATGTAACAAATTTTGTACTGTTGACATGAAAAGAACAATGGCCAATTGTACTGTTGGTCAAATCAGTGCATCCAAACTATCCAAGAGACATAATAATTGACCCAATTATTGAGCAAAGCTACTCAAATGTAACCTATCATTTCTCATACTGTACTCCACTAAGGTAAGATAAATTATGCTATGGTAATTTCTATAGAGAAAATATAAGAGAAATTACAACATGCCAATATAGTCGTTATTTATATTATCATGATGGAAAGTGTCACAAATCTAGAGAGTTAAGTGCTTTCCCCAGTGAGTGGGTTAGTCTCACTAACGAACAAATAAATGAGTTATTCTACTATAGCCTAGATTCAACATGCACAAAAGAAAATAAATATTATAACAAATATTTAATATTAAAATAATATTTATTGTCCATGTTAGTCCCCATCTATTGAAACCACGATCAATACATAAATTTACAAAAGCAATCAAAACAAAACCATATATAATGCAAAACTTACAAATGGATGGTATTCATGTCCCCCCTCAGCGTGCCCATGCTCCCTACAATGTTTTCTTGTTGTTGTGATCAAAATTCTTCTCCTCTTAAATCCCCTGCATTGACTACATGGACAATAGCATTTCCCATCACCCCTTCTTTCAACTCCTTCCCACAAGCTAGCAAGAAATTGTCGATTTTGTTTGTCTAGATTAGGACTGTTGCTAGTTGACATTTTCTTGTAAAGAGCTTGAATGAAGATTATCGATCTTAGAAAATGAAGCTCCACACTTTGCTTACTTGAATCACAAAAACAATGGAAATAATGAAAAACAGTCCACCAAATAAAAAAACTTCCGCAAATCGTTGCTTGTATAGCAAACATGTCGGAATGTTTCAATATTCATAAGTTTTAAAAGTCATCCTTTCGTCGGATATCTGACGCCTTGAACCTAGTTACAGTTGGAGATTTGATGTCGGATTTTCGACATCCTCGGATGGTATAGCTTGGCGTCGGATATCCGACAGCCCAAGGCTTAATATGATGTCGGATATCCACAGAGCCGTCGGATATCCTAGGGGCCTCTTCAGATATTGGCATATCCATCGGATATCCGACATCTCCTTCTATCAATTTTTAAAAAATCATCAAATTTTGAAATTTTTATGGTGAAATCCGACGACACAGTCCTTTTTCGTCGGAGGTCGTCGAATTTTGGGTCCAAATCCACTAGTGACTTTTGATGGAGAAAGAAAAGTAGGTTAAGAGGCAGAGGCATGGCTTCTTGGAGTTAAGAAGTAGTTCTGAATGCATGAGTATTCAAAGAATGAGAAGGCTAGAATTTCCATTTATAACCTAAGTGGCATATATTCAATTTGGTGGGAACACCTCATGCAAGTGAAAGAAAAATCGGCTGGGAAAGGTGTAAAATGTACTTCTAGGAGAAATGCATATCAACTAGGTATTATGATAACAAAAGAAAAGAGTTCAATGAACTCAGATTAGGGAAGAATACTATGGATGATCATGTCCACAAGTTTTTGGAGCTATTGAGGTATGTAGATTACATCAAGGATGAGAGAGTGAAAATCCAATGTTTCCTTGGTATTCTACCACAAAATTAAAGAGATAGGATTGATTTTGTTAATCCACCAAGCTTGGATGAATCCATTAGAATGGAAGAGAATTGCTATGAGCAGAGTAAAAGTAAAATAGAGGTGCAACCAGCATGGAAAGGTAATCCCATAGGAAGGTTTGAACAGAAGAAAAATGGATTCAAACCACCATTCAAAAATCAGCCCAGAACTTTTCCACAGGACCAGCAAGCAAGAAGATAATTCAAACTAGTTGTAGCAGCAGAAAAGGAACCAAAAGGGCCACTCCAATGTTGGGGATGTAAAGGGAACCATATGCTTAGAGATTGTCCTCATCGGAGGGAAAATTCCAAGAGCTTGCAAAACATAGAAGGAGAAACTACAATGGAATATATGGCAAGGGCAACACCTAGGATTTATGCAGCACGAATGATCACCATGCAGACCATCAATCAACCGTGGTGGAGCTTGAAGGTAAGATTGCTAAGAAATCTATTTATGTTTTGATTGATATAGGGTCTACTCATAGTTATGTGTCTCCTAAGGTGGTTGAAGATTTTTCTCTTAGTAAAATAAATCATAGTAAGGCTTGGATAGTTCAATTAGCCACAAGGACTAAGAGAAAGGTAAGTGAAGTAGTGATGGAGGGCCCCATGGAATTGAATGGACTCCTCACACATGTAGATTTAAATGTCTTACCATTAGGATCATTTGATTCCCTAATTAGCATGGATTGGTTGGAAAGACATAGAGCCAAATTAGACTATTATGAAAAATAACTTGAATGCATTGATGAAGAATGAAGGTGAGAGGAATTCCCAAGCAAGTTTCAGTAAGGTATATTTCAGCCTTACAGCTGAGAAAATTCTATAAAAAGGGTTGCAATTATATGCTGTGAATATATCAGATTCAACAAAAGATAAAGGACCCAGGTTAGAAGACTTTTAGTTGTTCCAAGAGTTCAAGGATGTGTTTCTATATGAAGTTCCAGGATTGCCACCAAAGAGAGATATTGAATTTTCCATTAACCTTGTTCCAAGGGCAGCACCAATTTCCAAATCTCCTTATAGAATGATCACACCAGAATTGGTAGAATTGAAGATGCAGCTACAAGAATTAATGGACAAAGAATATATCAGACCTAATCTATCTCCTTGGAGTGCACCCATTTTATTTTTCAATAGAAGTATGGTACATTGAGGTTGTGTATTGACTACAGGAAGCTCAATAATTTGACAGCTAAGAACAAGTACCCATTTCCAAGGATTGATGACTTGTTTGATAAAATGAAGGAAGCTAGAGTGTTTTCAAAGATTGAATTGAGGTCTGGATACCATCAAGTAAGAATACAGGAAGAATACATTCATAGGACAACTTTCAGAACAAGGTATGGCCATTATGAATTCATAGTGGTGCCATTTGGTCTTACCAATGCACCTTCTACATTCATGTGTCTCATGAATAGTGTCTTCAACAAATATTTGGATAAGTTTGTGATTGTGTTCTTCGATGACATTCTTGTTTATTCAAAGAATGAAGAAGATAATAATAAGCATTTAAGAATGGTATTGCAAGTCATTAGAGAACACCAGTTGTATGCAAAGCCAAGTGTGATTTCTATCAGCAGAAGGTACAGTATTTGGGTCATATTATTTCAACAAAAGGCATTGCAGTGGATCCAGAAAATATTGAAGCCATCATGGATTGGCATACTCCAAGGAATGTTGCATATGTTAGATCTTTTATGTGTCTTGCGGGCTACTACAGAATATTCATTGAAGGATTCTCCAAAATAGCTCACCCAATCACTTCATTGCAAAGGAAAAATACCAAGTTTGTATGGTCTGAAAAATGCGAGAAGAGCTTTCAGCAGTTGAAGGAATTGCTTACTAGTGCTCATGTTTTAAAGATTACAGATCCAAATAAATACTTTGTGGTATGCACAGATGCTTGCATTGAAGGGCTCGGGGGATTTCTCATGCAAGAAGGATTTGTAATTATCTATGAGTCCAGAAAGTTAAAACAACATGAAAGGAACTATACCACACATGATTTAGAGCTGGTAGCCATAGTTCATGCTCTCAAGAGATGGAGACATTATCTCTTGGGAAGAAGATTTGAACTCGGGACTATTCACATGAGTTTAAAATATTTGTTTGACCATCCAAATTTGAATGCTAGGAAAACTAGATGGATGGAGTTTCTTTGTGAGTTTGATTTTGAAATTAAGCATGTCAAAGGTAAGGAGAATAAGGTTGTTGATGCACTCAGCAGAAAATTTCACATTACAGCAGTAAGTATGTGTAAATCAAATTTGAAGGAAAGAATTCTAGAAGCTCAAATCAGTGATGAAGCTTACCTTCAAGTTAAGGAAAAATTGTAGCAAGGTATTGTGGATGAAAAGTATGCAAGATATCGGCTGGGTGATTATGATGTTCTCAATTATCAAGGTACCAGACTGTACATTCCAGATAGTGCAATTTTGAAGAAGCTTATGATGGATGAGATACACCAAATGTTGTATTTTGGACACCCAGGATATGAAAAAACTATAACAACAACAAGAAAGCAGTATTTTTGGCATGGTATGAAGAAAGGAATAGTTGAGTTCATTGCTAGTTGTCAAAAGTGCCAACAAGTCAAGGAAGATCATCAACATCCAGTAGGATTGTTGCAGCCATTTCCCATTCCAGAATGGAAGTGGGAAGTGATCTCTATGGATTTTATAATCGATTTTCCAATGACAGCGAAGAAGCATGACTCAATCATGGTAGTGGTGGAAAATCTATCAAAGTTAGCTCATTTCATACCAGTCAATTCCACTCACAAGGCCAATGGCATTGCAAATATATCCATGAGAGAGATATTTAGATTGCATGGATTACCCAAGGCAATAATTTCAGATTGTGATACAAAGTTCACATCTAATTTTTGGAAAGGATTGTTCCAAGAATTAGGAACTCAGCTGAATTTTAGTACAACCTATCATCCTCAAACTGATGTTCATACTGAGAGATTAAATCAGATTCTTGAAGACATGTTGAGGATGTATGTGATGTGTAAACCGTCCAAGTGGGAATACTATCTACATTTGGTAGAGTTTGCATACAACAATGGACATCAAGCATCATTGAAGATGAGTCCTTTTGGAGTGTTGTATGGAAAAGTATGTAGGACTCCAGTGAATTGGGACAACCCAGTGAACAGGGTAGTGCTTGGACTAGAAATGATCAAGGAGATGGAGCAGGAGATTGTTAAGATCAGGCAGAATTTGAAGGAAACACAAGACAGGAAGAAGAGTTATGCAGATCTCAAAAGAATGCATAAGGAATTTCAGATTCGGGATCATGTCTGCTTGAGAGAGAAACCAAGAAAAAGTTCAATGAAGTTGGGAAGTTGTGCCAAGATGGCACCAAGATATTGCGATCCATCTGATGTCCTTGATAGGATAGGACCAGTTTCATATAGGATTGCATTACCTGCTAACATGGAATCTCATAATGTTTTCCATGTCTCTTTGCTTAAGAAATATGTACATGATACTAATCACATAATTGATTGGAATGTGATACAGGTGGAACCAGAGGGAGATTTCCAAGTGGAGCCTATATGCATCCTCGACAAGAAGGTCACTTTGCTCCAAAATAGAGCCATCGGGAAGGTAAAGGTGCAATGGAGGCACCTTAGTTCCAAAGAGGCCACATGGGAGCTGGAGGATGCCATGAAAGAGGCATTCTCATTTTTGTTTAGTTTTGAGAACACCAAGGATGGTGTTATTTTAAGGGAGAGGGAGTTGTAATACCCCTATTTTTACCCTTATGTTTTATTGGCTTCAATGTAAATATTGTATAAATGCAATGTGTGCTTTCCCTAGTGTGGAGATCAAGGCCAAGGCCCCACTGGTGGATTTTCAGGTTCTATTTGCATAGGAAAGTATTTGACAGTTTGGTTACCCATGTGTTGTTAAGCCATGAATATTTGTAAATGATGTAATTATTCATTATTGCAATAAAATACCAAAGAAGCTAGGTGAGGAGGAAACCAATGAGAAGGGACCATGTGTATCCACTAGGGAGAGGTGATGGGGTTATGGGATTGGTACCCATGCTACCACATGTCCAATTGTGAACCCATTTGACTCCCCATGCTGACATTAATGCAACTGTAAGAGGGTAGTTGATAAAATCATATCAGGAATTCGATGGATTATGGAGCAGCCTGTGAATCTATATGGCAGGGTATGGACTTATGTTTTGTTTGTCCCTTAAGCCATTTCACTTCTGGGAATTCACCCATATTGATCGCTAACCCATTGTTGACCAAGAACCCAATTCATTCATGCACTTGTAGAGCCCATCCACGAGGAAAACAAGAGAAATCACGACCTGTGTGAACCAACTTTGCAGAGCTGAGAACGCCCAAGAGAACCCTGGGTAAGAATGGAACCGGTTGGGACAGCCATAGATCTATTTGTGGGGATAAATTGTAGATATTAAACCATTTAGAGAACCCTAAGATCTATTTGGAAAAGAACTGAATCACGGGGAAGAGCTTAGGTCGCAACCCTGAAAAGAATTAGCTTTTATAACAGAGAAGAAGTTCAACTTACGGTTGGATCTGCTTGATAAACCTAGTGAAGGATGAAATCTCATGAAGAACAACAGTTTAACCTTTGTATGGCCACCCTAAATAACATTGGAGGGAAGGGGCCTTGAGGGACTGTGCAGTAGAGAAGAGGAACTTCCTTGTGTTGGGTGAGGTAGGTAATGTGGGTGCCATGTTTGTTGAGTGGTTTGAGATGCCTGTAGCTCTGTGGTTGAGCTCACTATCTTAGCAGCATCCTCCTTGTTCCCTGGAATGCTTGATAAACCCAACTGTAGGTTGGGCTAGCATTGGGATGAGACCTTGACTGTGAGAGAGTCCATTAGCCCTCCTTAGTGGATACACAAGCCAACTGATCCACATCACAGTTGGAATTTGTTTTCGGATGCTAACTTCGACACATCTTCAAGTAGTCATCGTTGTTGATACAACTTCGACAAGTTTCGACATGACATGACTTCGACAACTTCATCACTTTGACAGGTTTTCGATTTCGACACAAATCCGACGAGTCTCAACTTCGACATATTGTGACATGTCTACACCTTCGACATGTTTAGTGACCTCACAGTTCATGACATCGACATGCAACGTCGACATGCGACCAGCAACTATTGAACTTCGACAGACTGTCTTTCTGTCTTCCAGTCGACTGTAATGGTTGCATAGTTGAACTGATCTAACTTCTTCTTTGTAACTGAATGTAATGGGAAGGCACCCAAGCATCTCAGACTTCTTTATAAACATGTAAATTATTGTAACATATATCTTATCTTGATCAATCTAGAACAGTTCGCATTCTTGCATATTATCTGTGTCTATTGTGTTATCTGTATTGTGTAATCCTGCTTTTGCTCATTTTGTTTATTAAGCTTCCTCCATAACAGAGCCGACTCATTCAATCAAATTGTTGTCCCCCTCATGCTTCTTGGACACGATACAGATCATTCCGTAGCCGAAGACCTGTTTGGGAAACCTTACCTCTGGGATAGACATGGAAGTTATCAGTCACGGCCTCAGAAGGTGATTGTCAGAATCCGAAATTGATGGTTCGGCATACCAGAGCGTCAAACTACACCGACAATTGCACTGATATCTGCCAAACAGACAAAGAAGCTCATCAATCATGCTCAGAAATTTGCATTAATCATGATCAAGACGCAACATTCCAAGAAGACTGCAACAACGAGTCGAGTCACCGACCAATACAGCTCTCGACAGAAGTAGCAAGTTGATCATATTCTCGATGAGTACCAGAACCTCTTTCAAGCTCCAGACGGAGTACCTCAGCATTGCCAGGTAAAACACTCCATTGAACTTGTTCCTGGTTCTTCTTTTCCTAACACATCTGTTTACAGAAGATCCATTCTCGAAGATGAAGAGATTCACAGACAAATCCAAGAATTAATCCACAAAGGTCATATCCAACCCAGCTCCTCTTTTTGTGGAAGTCTAGTCATCCTACTTCCAAAGAAAGACAGGACTTGGCGCATGTGCATCGACTATAGAGATCTCAACAAAATATCGGTGAAGAATCAGTACCCTCTGCTATGGATAGACAAGCTTATCGACTGTCTGAAAGGTGCTAAATTCTTTACTAAGCTCGACCTCAAGTCGGGATACCATCAGATTCCAATCGAGCCCTCAGATGTGTGGAAAACTGCTTTCAAGACCAAGGAAGGATTGTTTGAATGGTTAGTCATGCCTTTCGGCTTAACCAATGCACCTGCGACCTTCATGCGACATATGGATAACATTCTCTGACCTTTCATCGGCAAATGGGTTATTGTCTATCTCGATGACATATTGATTTTCAGTTAATCATGGGAAGAACATGTCGGATATCTTCGACAAGTCCTTGACACTCTCCAACAACATCGGCTCTATTTGAACATGGACAAATTCTCTTTTGTGATGACCAGCGTCAAATATTTGGGGTATGTAATTTACTCTACAGGCATTCACGTCGATCCAGACAAAGTACAGAT
The DNA here is from genome assembly GCA_027924585.1 of Larix kaempferi. NCBI lineage: Eukaryota > Viridiplantae > Streptophyta > Pinopsida > Pinales > Pinaceae > Larix > Larix kaempferi. Next base: position 90,609 of record BSBM01000998.1, read on the forward strand.
CCTCAAAGATTGGCCCATTCCTAGAAGCATTCAAGAACTAAGAAGTTTTCTTTGTTTGGCGAATTTCTATCGACGATTCATACTCGGCTTCAGTCACATAGCCTGGCCTTTGAATCAGTTGACGAAAGGAAACAAGAAAACTGTCTTTAGTGGACAGAAACACATCAAGCAGCTTTTGAAAAGCTCAAACACAGGCTCTGCACTTCACTAGTACTTGTGTTACCTGATTTGCATCAGCCCTTTGAGATTGAGCCGAACGCATCGGACTATGCCTTGGGCGCAGTGATCACTCAGTATGGTCACCCAGTCACTTTTCATTCTGAGACTTTTAACAACACGGTTAGAAGATACTCGACATACGAAAAAGAACTGTACGCCATTGTGCAAGCTCTCAAGCAATGGAGACATTACATCCTCAGCAAGGAAACGGTCATTCTTACTAATCACAAGCCTCTATAGTTCGCTCCGACACAATCAAAGTTGCAAACAAACCGAAAACTCAAGTGGATTAATTACCTACAATAATTTCAGTTGGTGATTAAGTATCGAAAAGGCAAGGCTAATGCTACTGCATATTGCCTCAGTCAACCACCCATTACTCTCCCTTTGACAGTGATGAGTATGCAGGGTTACGACACGACCACTTGGCAATAGTTGTACGAGGATGACTTCTCAACAGTCTACCAACAATTACATACTAACAAGTCATCAACCTCAGACTCCGGCTACTTCCTGAAGGATACCTTGCTATGCAAGCTTGGACAGCTTTGTGTACCAACCGATGAGCAATGACAACAACTCATTTGGGAGGTGCAGTACAGCAATACCGCATGACACTTTGGAGTAGCAAAGATACTTTATATTCTGCAGAAGTATTTCTTCTGGCCTACACTTAAATCTAACATCAACAAGTACATTCGATCATGCGTGGTTTGTACCATTGCTAAGCCACCTACGATGACAGGGATTGTACACACCTCTGCCAGTTCCTAGTCGGCCATGGGAATCTATTTCTAGGGACTACTTGACAGGTTATCCTACTACCAAACATCAGCATGACGCGATATTAGTAATAGTCGACCGATTCTCCAAGATGGCCATTCTCATACGATGTAAGAAGACCACAACAGCGCAGCAGACTTCTCAGCTCTTCTTTACACATGTTTGAAAACACTTTGGTCTACCCACAACCATCATTTCCAACCGAGATGACAGATTCATCAGCAGCTTTTGGAAGACCCTGTAGCAATAACTAGACACGCGACTCTCATTGTCGACATCTTTCCATCCTCAAACCAACGGACAGATGGAAGTTGTGAATCGCTTGGTAGTACAACTGCTTCGCATGTACAATCACCAGCATCGATGCACATGGGATGATAGTCTTCCATACATACAACACAACTACAATCGTGCTCAACACAGCTCTATAGGAAATAGCCCATTTGAGATCTGTTACAGATTTCAACCCTCAGCACCTATCAACTTGATCATCTCCTCAACATAGCCAAACTCCAACACAGACCGCAGCCAACGAGAAGTCGATAAAGAAGTCAAGTTTCGAGAACAGATTTGTGACATTCAGTGACAAGCACAGGATATGTTACACAGAGCAAACAAGAAAGCTAAGGCCTGACACGACAAGTATCCCTTTCCTCAAACATTTCGCATTGGGGATAAGGTCTAGCTACATCTTAAGAAGGAGCGCTTCACAAGTCCTTTCAAGAAGTTAAAACCTTTGCTATATGGTCCATACAGTATTCTTTGACAAATTGGCGAGAACGCTTTCCAGCTCGACATTCCTGCTTGTTTGGGTCTGCATCCAGTCTTTAATGTCGATCTACTTTGACCATACCATGCACCCTTGTTGGAATAGAATGACTTCTCAATAGTAGATCCCACGTACATCAATCCATATATTCAGGAGCCACTTCCTTACGACACCATTGTGGGACGATAGGTACGCCTTATGAGGACGAACACAATTCCCTTGTTTCAGGTTGCCAAAGCTGGACAAATCCCATCTCAAGGAAAGTGGTACTCTGCTACTGAAGTGATCGAAAAGTTTCCTCACCTTTGGAAGCAAACAATGGGGTCCATTGTTTCTTAAGGAAGGAGGTCTGATCCACATCGCATTTGACATTTTTTTTCGGATGCTAACCTCAAAACATCTTCGACCAGTCATCGTTGTTGATACAACTTCGACAAGTTTCAACACGACATGACTTCAACAACTTCAGCACTTCGATAGGTTTTTTATTTCGACACAACTCCGACTAGTCTTTACTTTGACATACTGCAAAATGTTCCACACCTTCAACATATTCAACGACCTCACAATTCGCAACATCGACATGCAACATCGATATGTGACCAGTGACTGTTGAACTTCGACAGACTGTCTTTCTGTCTTCCAGTCGACTGTAACGGTTGAACAGTTGAACCGCTCTAACTTGTTCTTTGTAACTGAACATAATGAGAAGGCATCCAAGAGTCTCAGACTTCTTTATAAACATTTAAATTATTTTAACATACATCTTATCTTGATCAATCTAGAATAGTTCGCATCCCTGCATATTGTCTGTGTGTATTTATGTTATCTGTATTGTGTAATCCTGCTTTTGCTCATTCTGTTTATTAAGCTTTTGCCATAACAGAGCCAACTCATTCAGTCGAACTATTGTCCCCCTTGTGCTTCCTAGACACGATACGGATCATCATCTCAAGGGTGGTCTCTTAGCTGAAAGAGTATAGGATGGACAAATACTTAAGGTTGGGTGGAAAGTTGTCTTCACTTATCCAATTGCTTGGGGCAGCTTCAGTTCCAAAGATAAGTACCCTTGTGGTGTTTAAATGATGTTATTTCATGTGTTATGCCATGTTTTTTATGTTCAAGTTAATGATTGAATGATTACATGGAAATGTATCAATAGGGAACTTTGTATGAGCTTGAATATGAGACTAAATGCATGTTTGAATACTTCATTATTTACATGAAAGATATGTATGGCTAACTCCTGCAGGTTGTTGATGTGTTAACTAGTCTAGTTTCATTATATGTGTTCATTTATGCATTATATTCACCCCTCAAAGGGATGGCTTAACTTCACCTAGAGTTTCAGACAAAAGGGGATAACCCCTGATGTGTTTTAGAACCCCTCTGTGGGTCAAGTGAAGGGAGAATTCATGGCAGGAAGAAGGAAGAGCCCCTTGCAGGAGGATAAAGGCACTTAGGTGAGGTTATGGACAGAGTTTCTGTTGATGTATATGCAACTTCGGAATGTATTTCACATATATGTATATTTTATTCCTATAGAGATGTTATTATTCCTCTATATGGAAGTGTCATCATTTATATTGTAAGTGCCGTAACTTATACTTGATGGGTTATTAGACCACCTTGTTGGGGTTGGCCCTGTATAAGTCATGTCGGTCAAAGGGTTATTAGACCACCCTATTGGGGGTCGGCCATGTGGGTCAAAGGGTTATTAGACTACCCTAGTGGGGGTCGGCCCAGTCAGCATTATGTTAAGTGGTTAAGTTGAGGCCGACCTAGTATAGTAAAGGTCAAGTCAAGTTAGTGTATAAATAGAGAGTGTGTCTCTCTCATTTTACACATTCTATTCTCTCACTCACACTTGGGAGAGTGGCAAACTTGTGGAGGAAAAGGCTCTGCTGCTAGGAGAAGACTATCTCTTGTATTCTGGTTGTATAATTGCTCTATCTATCTCTGAGGAAGTTATTGAGGTTTTTCACCTTTATGGTTTTCCCCAAGTAAACTCTATGTCTCTTGTGTGCTTGCATTATTGTGTCCATGATTGATATGCTGTAGATTTGTTGTACATGTTGTTCTCTCAGTTAAGATCCTAGATCAGATTGAAGTAAATTCTGAAAATTTAACATGGTATCAGAGCTAGCCTGAAAGAAGGCATGATATGGCATGTATGACACTTGTTGCACTTATGATGCTAACGCTTGATATAGCAAAAACCAGTCATCATAGCACTCTCACTATAAATCCAATTTGGAAAAGTTTTCGGATCTGAAACTTTTACAAGTCAAATATAAGATCCCCTTGTACCTTGTGTCCAAAGGAAAACCTCTAATTCGTTGTACTTTGTGATTTATGATCTGTACAATATAGGGTTTCTGCCTCTTCCAGATCTGAGTCAAAATCAGGTGACCTTGGGAAAAAGGTCATAACTTGGGCTAAGAAGCTCCAAATGAAATTTTGTCAAAAGTGACAGGTAGTATACAGACTCTAATATCTCAAGAAAAATTTTCAGAGGTCGAAGTTGAACCAGTGACACGTGGGATGCCGTACAAGTTTTCTCTCCTGTATTATCCCATAAACAAGTCATGTTGCGACACTTGGCATAAATCTCTCTCAGAGAATCCAATTGAGGTCAGACCTATCGGGATGGAAATATAACAGGTCGCAATATCTTAGGAAAAATTTTTAGAGGCCAAAGTTGAACCAGTGACATGTGGCACTCCGTACAAGTTCGCTCTCCTATATTATCCAATAAACAGGTCACGTTGCGACGCTTGGCATAACTCTCTCTCAGAGAATCCAATTGAGGTTAGACCTGTCGGGATGGAAAGATAATAGGTCGGGCTATCTCAAGAAACTTTTTCAGACCTTGTGGATTGAAAAGTTCAGAGTTACACTAGAAACAATCAGGTACATATTTCTGTCAAAACAGAATGTTTTTTAGCACCTTTATTCATGGATTCCAGAATTTAGGGCTTCAGAGAAAGTTGGAATTTTCGTAATTGGAGACCATGGATGGATGCTACTCATCAAAATCAAAATTTAGAGACCAAGATCAGATTTTTTGGTTGGGCAGAAGGCCGGGCTTGATCAAACCCCAGTTCGGGACTTTGATCGGAAAGATGGAAAATTAGGGCTTCTGCAAAAATTGGAATTTTGGAAATCTGTGACCACGGCTGGAAGCTCCTCAAAAAAATCGAAGCTTAGAGATTTGAATCAAATCTTTTGGTTGAGTGAAGTTCCGAAAAACTCAAACCCTAATTCAGGGTCCTCCCAAGTGAATCCGAAAGTTTCAAAGGCAAAATTGAGGAGTGAAACTTTGTAGTTTTCAAATTCTGAATATACCAACTTGATCAACTCATTAAGGCACATATTTCTATCATTTCAGAAGTTTGAAATTCAAAGTTTGAATTTTTGGGGTTTCTCTGACAAACCCTAATCCAGCTCCAGGTCCAGTTCTTGCAAATCAAGTGGTTTGGGTTAATCCTAGAAGAAGATGGATTGGTCACTTGCATAAGTGAAGAAGTTCCTGTTTCAAAGGGAGATGAGGCTAAGGCCTTACATAAGAAGATTACAAACAATCTTGACAGGTATGGCTTACAGGTATGTTTCATGGTTAATTTTATCATATGTTTGTCTTCATATCATTACAGTACAATCTTGATTAATTACTAGACTTGTCGTATCACCTTAATAGAAGATATTCATTGATTAAGGTTTTGACACTTATGAATGTACTAATGTATTGTGATGTTGTATGAGGTTTATGTTGTTCGCTAACATAAAAGGTACACCAAGAAAGACAAATCATGTTCTACTTCAAGAACATATGATCATGGTGACATGAAGACAAAGATTCATCCATTGTCATGGATCACATAGAAGATCTACTTTCAAGGTATGTAGAACTTAGTCCTACAATGGTTAACCTATGAGACATGCAGGTTACCAGCACAAGTCACTGAAGAGAACCAGAAGACATTATGCGAGTATGTTAGACATAACTAGCTAGCATGCTAATCCAGGTATGTTTTTCCTATATCAAGCTAGAATCCTACCTTGTGTTAGGATCTTATACTATTGTGTTGTTGATAATGATTATTCATGAAGTCATAGGTTTGAATAGTCATGGTTGTATGCATATTATGTTTCTTACCATAATTGATGATATGACTAACCAGAAGAATCATGAAGGTATAGGTTTGAGTAATCACGGGTTTATGCTTCGATGATTTAACTAATCAGAAGAGTCCTATGATCAAATAAGAGTATGCATGAGTAAAAGAAGACTTCCCTGAAACCTTGAATACTAATGTTTATTATCTGTGAATGATCATGACTATACATGTTTAAGATTATTGCGTTTTGATAGTATTAAGATTATACTAATAAATGTGTGATTATGTATGAGACCTCAAGGATAGCACAATGATGATACTAATAAGCATGCATAGTGATTAAGGATGGATGTAAGTTCAAGAATAGGTAATCCAGGAAGCAAATATCAAGAGGGAGCACACTCCAGTTGTTCCTGCAAGAAATCAAAGGAGCACACTTCAGTAGTTTCTGCAAGGATGCAGATATTCAGAGGGAGTTGACCATCTTTCTACATTCCACAACAAAAAGGTGTAGAAGAAGCTACTTTAGCAGCTCCTGCAAGGAATCAAAGACTCAAAGGGAGTCCACCCAGCAACCAAACAAAGATAAGTATTTGAATTGTCATTTCTTACATAATGTTATTCAATGATGTATATTCTTATGTTCCTAGAATTAGGTTGTGTATTATGCATATTAGAATAGTCACATTGATGAACAGTATACTACTAATATACATGGGTAAGTGGCCTACGGAACTGTACAACATTCCATTGCTACTTATCTAGAATGAAACCTCTTTGCTGACATGTTGGGAGTTGTGCACACTCTTAACAATGTTCTGGTAGAGATTGGAAGGCATCTAGAAAGTTACGGGATATGGATAAATGTTGTATTGAAGCATTGGCTAAGATAACTGCATGACTGTATGACATATTTCTTTATTTAAGAATTTGTTCTGAAAACTATGAGATGTTTTCTAATCATGCAATTTAACTTGTTGTGTAGGAAAGTTCATATACGATCACCTACAAAAGAAGGACTACAACATTTGTTTAGCAACAAAGTTATCTATTGAAAATATTGAAGTTCCCAGGATCTGGGAAGAATTCCATGATCGAGGAGTACCAGTCGATCACGAAGATGTTTGGGATGCAGTCCCAAGACCTGAAGGGTAGTCTGTAGTGACTTCCAAGAGAAGCTACAATATCAAGCATGTTGCAGGTGGTAGCATAGAGACTTTTGCTCCTGTATCCAGATACACTTCCATTAGATCAGTACTTGCTCCGGCTGAAGTGATGATAGGGAAGATACACCATATGGATTTCAAGACAGATTTCTTGAATGGTGTAGTTGAAGAAGAAGTGTACATGGAGTAGGAACTTGGTTCTAAGACACATGACAGGGAGTCATATATGTGCAGAACTTGGTATGGTAGGATAGACATCTTTCTATCCAGTATGGGCTTTACCAAGAGTAAAGCGGATTCCAACCTTTACTTCAAGGTTGAGGAAGGGAATCCTGTGATTCTACTCCTGTATGTTGATGACCTGTTTGTAATAGGAGGTGACAGATTGATTGCTGACACACAACAGAAGCTTGCTGCCGAGTTAGAGATGAAGAACTTGGGGATGCTGCACTATTTTTTTTTTTTGGCATGGAGGTGTGGCAGAGTGTAGATGGAATCTTCCTTGGACAAGGGAAGTATGCAGTAGAGATCCTGAAGAGGTTTGGGATGATGGATTGCAAGGCCATGGCCACACCTATGGCATCGAATATGAAGCTTCTTTGTGATGCTTCATCTGAGACGGTTGATGTCTCTATGTATCGTCAGATGATTGGGTCCTTGATGTACCTGACGAATACGAGACCAGATATTTGCTTTGCGGTGAACATATTGAGCCAGTTCCTAGCGGATCCGAGGAGTGTTCACCTGGTTGCTGCAAAGCATGTTTTGAGGTACCTGAAGGGTACAGTGGATTATGGGCTCAAGTATGAATTGAATCAAAAGTTTAACCTCCAGGGTTATGTTGATTCAGATTGGTCTAGCAGTGCTGCAGATAGGAAGAGCACATCTGGATGTTGCTTCAGTATGGGATCAGGTGTGATCTCTTGGTTTAGCAGGAAGCAGTCCTGCGTAGCACTGAGTATAGCTGAGGCAGAGTATGTTGCATCCTATTCAGGTAGTTGTGAGGCAGTATGGCTACGGAAGCTACTGTCTGAGTTATTTGATCTCCCGTTGGATGCTACTGGTATCTTTTGTGATAACCAGAGTTGTGTGAAGCTGTCCGAGAACCCAGTGTTTCATGACAGGTCGAAACACATAGACATCAAGTATCACTATATCAGGGATATGGTGCAGAGAGGAGCTGTGAAGCTCCTATATATTGCAACGGACGAGCAGATTGCAGATGTACTGACGAAACCACTAGCTAGGGTGAAGTTCGAGTACTTTAGGGAGAGGCTTGGTGTTCTTCAGATTGATGACACTTCGAGGAAAAAGTGATGGACACATTTGCAGAAGCCATTCCAAGCATGTTGGAAGGAGGATCCTTCACATGGCTGTGGATGTAAGCGCTGGATGATGAGCATCAGGACGATGCTCCAGTTATTTCTCTATATATGCATCAGGAGGATGCTGGATATGATCAGTTGGATCATGTATATGTATGTACGCATCATGTTGGATGCTGGGTATGATCAGCTGGATCATTTATATGTATATGTATGTACGCATCATGTTGGATGCTGGATATGATCAGTTGGATAATTTATATGTATATGTATGTACGCATCATGTTGGATGTTGGATATGATTGGTTGGATCATTTGTATGTATTTTGTATAAGCATCATGTTGGATGCCTGGACCATGTATCTGTATATGTATCAGGTGGATACATTGTATGATCAGGTAGATCATGTATGTTGATATGTATCATGTATGATCAGGTGGATCATGTATGATGATATGTATCAGGTATATACTTGGTATGCATCAGGTAGATGCATTGTATGACCAGGATGATCATGGATGACGAGCTTCAAGATGTTGCTCTAGATGATATGCAGCAGGATGTTGCAGTGATGATGATCAGGATGATCATGTGTACATCAGGATGATGTATGGTGAGTATCAGGTTGATACTCTATGGTCATGGATCAAGTTGTGTAGATGAGCATATAATTTGGCCCTGGGAGATTTGTAGATAGTCTTTTGAGGTTTTGCCTATGGCATGTAATCTAGCCCTGGGATATCTGGAAAATGCTCTTTCGAGGTTTTGCTCTGGGAGGACATATAATTTGGCCCTGGGAGATTTGCAAATTGTCTTTCGAGGTTTTTCCTAGGGCATATAATCTGGCCCTGGGATATCTGGTAGATGCTCTTTCGAGGTTTTGTCCTATGGCATATAATATGTCCCTGGGAGATCCGATAGGTTGGGCTGTGTGCCCGTAATAAGTCTTGGGATGCTCTTCTGAGGTTTTGCCATGACCACATATAATCTATCCCTGGGAGATCCTATAGGTAGAGCTGTGTGCTCGTAACAGCCTAGGATGCTCTTGCGAGGTTTTGTGGTTACCACATATAATCTGTCCCTGGGAGATCCTATAGGTAGAGCTATGTGCTCGTAACAACCTAGGATGCTCTTGCGAGGTTTTGTGGTGAGGTCACATATAATATGGCCATGGGAGATCCTATAGGTAGAGCCGTGTGCTCATAACAGCCTGGGATGCTCTTTCAAGGTTTTGTGACACACGTAATAAGTCCTGAGGTTTCCATAGTATGGCCAGTGATGACGAAGACCTGCAGGTGCTGGGCGTACATCCAGTATGAAAAAGGACTAGATCTGTAGAACTTCCTATGACGAGTAGATTCAAAGATTGATTGAGATAGCAGCAGCAGTGACGATGATGATGACTCGATGACAATTATCCAGTGACGATAATCCAGAGAAGAAGACTTGTGCTAGAAGACCTGTGTCAAGAAATACCTTCCTAGTTAAGAGGGAGTGTTGATGTATATGTAACTTCGGAATGTATTTCACATATATGTATATTGTATTCCTATAGAGATGTTATTATTCCTCTATACGGAAGTGTTGTCATTTATATTGTAAGTGTCGTAACTTATACTTGATGGGTTATTAGACCACCTTGTTGGGGTTGGCCATGTATAAGTCATGTGGGTCAAAGGGTTATTAGACCACCCTATTGGGGGTCGGCCATGTGGGTCAAAGGGTTATTAGACCACCCTAATGGGGGTCGGCCCAGTCAGCATTATGTTAAGTGGTTAAGTTGAGGCCGACCTAGTTGAGTAAAGGTCAAGTCAAGTTAGTGTATAAATAGAGAGTGTGTCTCTTTCATTTTACACATTCTATTATCTCACTCACACTTGGGAGAGTGGCACACTTGTGGAGGAGGAGGCTCTGCTGCTAGGAGAAGACTATCTCTTGTATTCTGGTTGTATCATTGCTCTATCTATCTCTGAGGAAGTTATTGGGGTTTTTCACCTTTATGGTTTTCCCCAAGTAAACTCTGTGTCTCTTGTGTGTTTGCATTATTGTGTCCATGATTGATATGCTGTAGATTTGTTGTACATGTTGTTCTCTCAGTTAAGATCTTAGATCAAATTGAAGTAAATTCTGAAAATTTAACAGTTTCATTTTGGAAAATGGAAAGGTTGGAGTGCGCATATGGGATGGGGACTGAACCATTGGATATATATCTGCGATATATTTCCAACGGTACCGACCTTGTCCAATTTGGAAAAAGGATGAGGAAGTTATGACTCTTGGAAGTTTTCCTTAGAAGCTTGTTGAAGCAGGGGTCTGGGGTCCTGACCATTCCACATCCACAATGCGGATCGCGGATTGCGGAGGTCAGAGACTGTTCGTTGGAGTGATGTGGTTAGAATTATGCCTTTTCGCATCCACAAGGTGGGATGCAGGTTGCAGGAGTAGGAAGGTAGAATCCAATGGAAACGACGCATGGAAGTTCCACCTTTCCACATCCGCAATGCAGGATGCAGATTGCGGGTGTCGAAAGGCTGAATTCCATGAGAATGGTGCATTGGAATTCCTCATTCCACATCTGCAATGCAGGTTGCGGATTGAGGGAGGTAATTTTTCTCTGGATTCAAAATATGGTTTCCCCAATTCCGACATCCACAATGCGGGTTACAGATTGCGAAGTTGCGAAGGAGGAAAATTCCTGGGGCAACAAATTGACTTCCGACTTCCGACTTCTGCATTTCGTATTTCGGAAGTCAGGAGCACCAATTCGTTGGGGAGACAGATTTGGAAATCTGAGTTACGAATCCCAACTATGAGTTGCAGGAAGGAGGTTGCGATTTGCAGATAGGAGGCTGCGAGTTGCAGATCTAAGCCCATTGGTTCTGTGTGTGAAATTGTAAGAAATTGGAGAAAGAAAAAGAAAACAGAGGATCTCCCATGGCCTCTGAAGGTCACCATGGAGGTCAAGGAACGTGACACCATGGTCTCTCAGGATACTTCAGATCATAAATGACCCCCTTGAGCAAAATTGGAATGGCCTTCACTGAGCAAAACCCTAGTTCTGGAGATGGCACAATAGCACAGTTTCTAGGCGTTTGAGGCATGGTGTGGGGGGTCCCCTAGCTAAAACCAACCCCTAGAATCCATCGGAATTGACGGATTCACGACCGGAGTCACAGTTTTGGTGCTATGGGAATTTTTTTCAAGCACCCCATGGCCATTCACGGAGACTTTTAAGATTTGCTCTGGGTGAATGGAACCCAAAATAGCGAGCAGAACAGGGTTCCGTCAGCTCACAGACATGCATATGGCTAGTTTGGATGTATTCAGGATGGCCACGCATGCCCGAGATTTGTCGGATAAAAAATGACCCCCTTTCAAGCGAAATTGGCATGGCCTTCACTCAGCAAAACCCTAGTTCCAGAGATTACACAATAGCACTATTTCCATGCGTTTGAGGCATGGTGTGGGGGGACCCCTAGCTAAAAACCAGTGTCCTGAATCCATCGAAATTGACGGATTCATGACCAAAGTCATTGTTTTGGTGCTATGGACATTTTTTTCAGGCACCCCGTGGCCATTCAAGGACACTTTGAGGATTTGCTCTGGAAGCACAGAACCCAAGCCAGTCAGAGGACTTAGATTCTTCCAGCTCCCACACATGTGTATGGCCATTTTGGATGTGTTTAGAATGTCCACGCTCACCCGGGATCCTTCATATCAAAAATGGCCCCCTTGAGAAAAATTGGCATGGCCTTCACTGAACAAAACCCTAGTTTCAAAAATGGAACAATAGGAACGTTTTAGGGTGTTTGAGGCATAATGTCACAGGGTCCCCTAGATGAAAATCGGTGTCCCTAATCCATCGGAATCAACGGATTCACAACCAAATTCACGATTTTGGTGCTATGGGAATTTTTTCCAGGAACCCAGTGGCCATTTAGGGACACTTTTAGGATTTGCTCTGGGAGCACGGAACACAAACCGATGAGTGAACTTGGATTCTTTCAGCTCCCACACATACATATGGCCATTGTGTATGTGTTTCAAGTGGCCACGGTCACCCAGGAGCTTTTGGATCATAAATGACCCCCTTGAGCAAAATTGGCATGGCCTTCATTGAGCAAAACCCTAGTTCCAGAGATGGCACAATAGCACAGTTTCCGAGCGTTTGAGGCACGATGTCGGGGCTCCCCTAGATGAAATATGGTGCCTCAAATCCATCAGAATCGATGGATTCATGAGTGGAGTCACGGTTTTGGTTATGTGGGAATTTTTGTTAGGCACCCCGTGGGCATTCAGGGAGACTTTGAGGATTTGCTCCCGAGGCATGGAACCCAAACTGGCAAGCAGAATAGGGTTTCATCAACTCCTACACATGCATATGGCCAATTTGGATTTGTTCATGATGGAAACACATTCCTGCAAGCCGTTGGAACAAAAATAACCCCCTTGAGCAAAATTGGCATGGCCTTCACTGAGAAAAACCCTAGTTCCGGATATTACACAATAGCACCGTTTACAAGAGTTTGAGGCATGGTGCGGGGGGTACCCTAGCTAAAAAATAGCATCCCGAATGTAAAGATTCATCCTTACATAATTATCATATTTTATAATAAATATATTTTTATAATTGAATTGATGAATATTACATAGGAATGACCGATATTAAATATAGCCTAACGGGAATAGACATGTCATTTAATAAATAATAATAAATTATCATAATCTAGTAATAAATACATTTGTAATAACCAATTAGGTTTATTACAAGTCATCCCTCTCTGAAAATATTCGACCATGAATCTTCTATGAGCATGTTGCAGCTGGAATTCTTGCCACGAATAATTATGCCACGGTTTAGCAATTCTTGGAATAATTGGTCACATTTCCATTCAAAACTTATCATGCTTATGATTCTGTAGATGAATGCATAACAACTAATCGACGTATATTTTGGATTTGCTAATCTAACAGTGTTCCTTTAATAAATTTTCATGTTTTGATATGGTTTTCGTATCTGTAGAGGCAACTATTAGTAATGTACTGACTTCTTTATCTGACAAGTTTGTCGTTAGTTGTTCCCTAGGACCCTTTCCATATTGAGATTCTTGAATATCTTGACTTGCGACAATTTGTAGAACTTTTGTCTTTTCAAGTGTCACCTTATCTTCAAAGTTTCCTTCTTTATTAGGATCATTTTTAGTTTTTTATATTTTCATCATTGTATCGTTCTACAACTTTAATTATTTCATAATTGTCCTCAATATCGACACCACTTCCAACAATATTTGGTGTTTTATAAACTATGAAATTGTCATTTTCTTTACCATTGATATTGACATTATGATTGTCAATATCATCTTGATCTTTCCCATTCTTGTCTTCTTTTGTTCCATCATCTTTGTTATTGTCTTCCTTATCATACACTTTGCTTTGACTATGAACCCCAATGTAGTCTCTGGTTTGTCCTTGTTCTTGAGTTCCGCCAGACATGTTAATAGATTTTTCAACTGTTGCATTAATGCAACTTACTTCCCTACCTTGTAAGAAACGCAACGAAATTCTGGAAGACATGCATATTTTTTAGTGAGTATCACATTTTGAGGTTTGTAGTTGGAATGTCTTTTCTTATCCAAGTTGGTGTCTGGTGGTATGGATCTTTTGTGAGGGGGGGTATAAGGAGTCGGTCGACCAGGATTCCTTTCCTTCCTGGGGGGTAGTAGTGATTTTATATTCATCACCGCTTGAATACATAGGATTCGTAGTAGTCCCTTGTTCCTCTTGACTTGGTAACTCGAGAGTCACAATTACTTCTTCTGTCATGGGTGTAAATCCCAACACTTCTTGACCTAAGAACTCGGAAGTCGTAATAGCTTCTTCCTTTCTGGTCATAGTCCCTTCTTCTGAGCGTTGATGCAGACCCCAACTCTGCTTGACCTAAGAACTTGGGAGTCGACATAGCTTGTTCCTTTATGATAGGAGTCCCTTCTTCTGACATGGGTGTAGATGATGTTTCCATCTTTTCTTGACCTGGGAATTCGAGAGTCACTGTAGCTACTTCTTGACGGTGTGTTATAGTCAACTTCAATTCCTTAACTAATTTGATAATTTCTTCATATCTGTTTTTTATTTCTTCATGTTGGTATCTTTTTATTTCTTTAGCTTCGATCTTTTTTATATCTTCGACTTCAATTCTTTCATCTCTTTTAGGTTTGTGGAATGGGCTAATAATGATATTATTAACATTGGGAAACATGGTGATCCCAAAAAGATTTGTTTTTTCTAGCCTTAAAATTTATTTGTAAAATTTTAACTATTAAAATATTAATTATAATAATAAGTTATTATTAATATGAGAATAATAATATTTATTATAAAATTTCAATAGTTTTAAAGAACCTGAAATATTAATATTAATATAATAATATTATTATTATTTTTAATAATTGTTTTTGGAGAATAGATATAGGGTTTCGAAACCCTATGGGGAATAGATGGGGAAGGAGATGAGTAAGGGAGCGTGGAGCAGCGAGGACACAGGTGTGAGGGATCAACACCATGGTGGAGGGGGGGTGTCGAGAGGTGTTAGCAACAAGGCGAGGAGGGATTGAGAAGCATAGGTGGTGAGCGAAAATGTGGAATGGAGGAAGGTTGGATGGAGGTAGAATCAAGGGAGCACAAGTAGTGTGGATTGGTGCTGATAGCATGGACTAGAACGGTGCAGCGTAGGGGCGTGGTGCGAGGCAGAGCATGGACACGTCAATGGGGAGATGGAGCTGAGGAGGGAGGAGGAGGCTGGCGAAGAGGGGATCATGGAGATAGAGTGGAGGGAGGAGGAGGATGGGAGAAAGGGGGAGTGTGCAACGGAAGTCTGTGGAGGAGAGTGGAAAACGCACGAGGGTGGCAGCGCACAGGGGTGGATGATGGTGTAGTTTGCGTAGGAGGGTGGATGGAGGATGGAGGGGGGATTGTGGAGGAGATGGGAGCTCGGGAAGAGAAAGTGGAGAGGTTGAAGGAGGCTACGCGGAGGATGGGAGAGGGGAGGGCTGTGAGTGGCACAGAGGGGACGTGGAGGGGTGTGGAGGAGCTGCTAGGGCATAGGTGGAGTGGGAGCGCGGTAGGGAGAAATGGATGTGTCGTGCAATAGGAGTAGTGGCGGGAAGGAGGATGGAGCACGTGGATGGGAGCATGAGAATGATAGAAGGGTATGAGAGGAGAGGTAGGGGATATGGAGCATGTGGACAGTGAGGGAGCAAACATAAGGGGAAAATTGCATGGAGGAAGAGTGCAACGAATGGAACAACATTGAGGTGAGAGTGGGTAGGATGAAAGGAGGTCGCAGCTGTGTGTGGAAGAGGAGAGGAATGTGTGAGGGGTGCAATGGGTAAGGGAGAGGAGTGAAGATGTGAGTAGATGTTGGTGACGAGAAGAGAGAAGATGAGGGAAGGACGGTGAAATGAAATATGTAGAAGGGGATTGGGAGTGAAGAGTGCAGCGGAAGGAGAGAGGCGTGTGAGCCTAGATATGAGTGGGAGAATGGGAGATGAGCAGTCATGCAGGAGTGAAGAAAACAAAATGGGGATCAACGAATGGAGTGGGTGAGGATGGTGAGATGAGGACGAATGAAAAAGTGAATGAGAGAGTGAGCCAAGCTCTAATACCACTTGTAAGGATTCATCCTTACATAATTATCATATTTGATAATAAATATATTTTTATAATTGAATTGATGAATATTACATAGGAATGGTCGATATTAAATATAGCCTAACGGGAATAGACATGTCTATTGATAAATAGACATGTATTTAATAAATAATAATTAATTATCCTAATATAGTAATAAATACATCTGTAATAACCAATTAGGTTTATTACATCGAATCTATCGGAATTGACGGATTTGTGACCAGAGTCACAGATTTGGTGCTATGGAAATTTTTGTCAAGAACCTCGTGGCCATTCAGGGACACTTTGATGATTTTCTCTGAGGGCATGGAACCCTAATCAACGAGCGGACTTGGATTCTTTCAGCTCCCACATGTTCATATGGCCATTTTGGATTTTTTCAGGATGGCTAAGCTTTCCTGGGAGCCTTCAAATCAGAAGTGACCCCCTTGAGCAAAATTGGTATGGCCTTCACTGAGCAAAAACCTAGTTCCGGAGATGGAACAATAGCACATTTTTCAAGCATTTGAGGGACGGTGTGGAGGGTTCCCTAGTTGAATCTTGGTGTCCCTAATCCATCGGAATCGACGAATTCACGACCGGAGTCACAGTTTTCATGCTATGGGCATTTTTTCCAAGCACCCCATGACCATTCTGGAGATGGCACAATAGCACCGTTTTCGGGCATTTGAGGAATGGTGTGGAAGGGGCCCTAGCTGAAACCAGGCATCTAGAATCCATCGGAATTGATGGATTCACGACCGAAGTCACGTTTTTGGCGCTATGGGAATTTTTTGCAGGAACCCTGTGGCCATCCAGGGAAATTTTGAGGATTTGCTCTGGGGGCACGGAACCCAAACCGGTGAGCGGACTTCGATTCTTTCATCTCCTACACATGAATATGGGAATTGTGGATGTGTTCAGGATGGCCATGCTCTCCCAAGAGCCTTCAGATCATAAATGACCCCCTTGAGAAAAATTGGCATGGCCTTCTGCAAGCTAGGCTTTATTTATTGTGTGTGTGCATGGTCTTATGTATGTATGTATGTGTAGATATTTGTATATGTGCATGTTGTTTATGTACAAATTGACGCGATCAAACATTTGTGCTTGATTGCGTCAATTACCCATCTTTAGAAGGACCAAATGCAATAAGAACTCAACAAAACATGAAGAGATGATTGTAAAAAACATTAGAAAATTTGTATTGAAGCCATAGTGTTTATGAGAGATGATTCTATAAGAGACAAGTAAGTTTTATTTTTCCTAAAATAAGGTTGGTTTCCCTTTTATTATAACAAGAAGAATTTATATGCATTATAAACGTGATAGACACATTACAAAGTTTCACAGATTCTTATGACAACATATATGGAATTAATTAGTTTTTATGGTAGGTAAAATCCTTACAACCACATTAGCTTCCTAGGTTATAATTATTTTTTGGGGGGAATTTGAGCCATTAGGATTTTTTAAGCACTAAGTTTGGATATGAGTTCTTTGGACATGATTAAGGTAGAAAATTTGAGCCTTAGGTTGTAAGAATCGATTCTAAGCATCCCGAGCCATGGATAATGCCTTAAAGAATAACAGTTGACCTATGAAGGGTATCCTTTGCCTTTGATTGTTGACCTAGAGGCAATAAGTAGGTTGTGGACATTAGGTATGGGTCCTGGGACCATGAACATGTTCAATGGAGGAAACATATTCCTTATTCCCTAAACAAGACTTCTATGCATTTAGGACCAAGAATGATGTGTCAAATCACAACACATCTAGGATCGAGGGATATTTGGGCTCCATATGAGCATATTCAAGTATGATTCTGGAGGTTATGAACACCAAGTGTTGGTTGTTGAGGGCCTATATATGCCTGTGAATATTTAGCTTATTGGTGATGATATGGACACTATTTGAAGGTTTTGAAGACCAAAATTGGTTCTTAGGATATGGAAGTGGTCAAAGGATGAAATGTATCCCATAGGTCCTAAGAGAAGCTTCTAGGGATTTGCTAGTTTTTCATCATTTAATTCAATAGATATAGGATCTTAACTGAAAGAACAACATGTACAGCATATCAAGCATAAGAGACAAGAGACAAGAGACACAAAACATTTCACTGGGGAAAACCAAGAAGGTGAAAAACCCCGCAACTTCCTCAGAGATAGAATAAGCATCAATACAAGTATCACCATGATCAAACCCAAGAGATAGATATCTGCAGCAGCATGCTTCTCCTCCACTTGTGCGCACCCTTCTCTTCTCTCACTAATGCGAAGTGAGTCAATGAGACAATGTGTAAAATGAGAGAGACACACTCTCTATTTATACACTAACTTGACTTTCCCTTTACTCAACTAGGTCGGCCCCAACTTAACCACTTAACATAATGCTGACTGGGCCGACCCCACTAGGGTGGTCTAATAACCCTTTAACCCACAAGACTCATACAGAGCAGACCCCATCAAGGTGGTCTAATAACCCATCAAGTATAAGTTACGACACTTGCGACACATGTAAATACAAATGACGACACTTCTGTATAGAGGAATAATAACCTCTCTGTAGGGATACAATATACATATATGAAATACATTCTGAAGTTACATATACATCAACACTCCCTCTTAACTAGGAAGGTATTTCTTGACACAGGTCTTCTAGCACAAGTCTTCTTCTCTGGATCATCATATCATCGTCACCGAATCATTGTCATCATCATCATCACTGCAGCTATCTCAATCAATCTCCAATCTACTCGTCATAGGAAGTTCTACAAAGCCAGCCCTTTTTAATGTTGGATGTAGGCCTAGACTCCATGTAGGTCTTCATCATCTCTGCGAGCAATCCATCAAGTAGGTACACCTCAGGACTGATTACACTGCCTCTGCAACACTTGCAAGATCTCTCAGGACCGATTACACTGCCTCTGCAAAACCTGCAAGAGCATCTCAGGACTGATTATATGCCTCTGCAAAACCTGTGTACCCTATTGTCACATCATCGTATTTAGATCACCTCATAGTCCACGGAGCACAACCCATATTCACATCACACAACACTTACATTCAATGGCATGGGAAGACAGACTTCAACCATCCATGAAAGGCTCAGCACTTATATCTACGCCATGGGAAGACACACTTCAACCATGAGAGAATGGCATCGCACTTATATCCATAGCCATGGGAAGACACACTTCAACCATTCTAGGAATGGAACAACACTTATATCGCAGCCATGGGAAGACACACTTCAACCATGCTTGAATGGCACAACTCTTACATCAACGACCATGGGAAGACACACTTCAACCATGTTGGAATGGCCCCAGCCCTTATATCTGCACCAAGGGAGGACACACCTACCACCATGTGAGAATGGCTCATGTGCATCTGTGTCTCCAAACTCATCACTTCCCCTTAGAGGGAATATCAATCTGAAGTACACCAAGCCTCTCTCTGAAGTACTCAAACTTCACTATGGCTAGTGGCTTGGTCAACACATCAGCTATCTGCTCGTCTATCGCAACATACATGAGCTTCATTGCTCCTCTCTGCACCATATCCCTGATATAGTGATATTTGATCTCAATGTGCTTCGACTTGTCATGGAACACTGGGTTCTCAGACAACTTCACACAACTCTATTTGTCACAGAAGATACAGGTAGCATCCAATGGGAGATCAAATAACTCAGACAGTAGCTTCCTAAGCCATGCTGCCTCTCAACTAGCCGAACAAGCTGCAACATACTCTGCTTCGGCTATACTCAGTGCCACACAGGACTGCTTCCTGATAAACCAAGAGATCATACCATATCCCATACTAAAGCAGCACCCCGAAGTGCTCTTCTGATCATTTGCACTGCTTGCCCAATCTAAATCAACATAACCCTCTAGGTTAAACTTTTGATTCGCATCATACTTGATCCCATAATCAACTATACCGTTCAGGTACCTTAGAATATGCTTTACAACAATCATGTGAACACTTCTCGGATCCGTTAGGAACTGGCTCAATGTGTTCACAACAAAGCAAATATCTGGTCTCATGTTCGTCAGGTACATCAAGGACCCAATCATCTGACGATACACCATGACATCAACCGGCTCAGATGAAGCATCACACAGAAGCTTTAGGTTCGACGCCATAGATGTGGCCATGGCCTTGCATTCCATCATCCCAAAATGCTTCAGTATCTCTACTGCATACTTCCCTTGTCCAAGGAAGATTCCATTTGCACTCTGCCACACCTCCATGCCTAGAAAGTATTGCATCATCCCCAAGTCCTTTATCTCGAACTCGGCAGCAAGCTTCCTCTTCGTGTCGGCAATCAATCTATCCTCACCTGTCACAACCAAGTCATCCACATACAATAGGAGTATCACTGGATTGCCTTCCTCAACCTTGTAGTAAAGGTTGGAATCCTCTTCACTCTTGGTAAATCCCAAACTGGACAGGAAGCTGTCTATCTTGTCACAGCAAAATCGTACACGGCTTTCTTCAATTTGCACACATATGACTTCATGTCATGTGTCTCAAAACTGAGTGGCTGCTCCACATACACTTCCTCTTCAACTACACCATATCCATCTGGTGTATCTTTCACTTCATCACTGCAACCAGAGCAAGTACTGTTATGATGGAACTGTAACTGGCTATAGGTGCAAAAGTCTCTTTATAATCTATCCCCTCTTTCTATGAGAAGCCATGAGCTACAAACCTCGCCTTGTATTTTTGTATGCTACTATCTGTAGCATGCTTGATCTTATAGATCCACTTGGAATTCACAACAGACTTCCCTTACATCCCAAACATCATGCTTCATGATGGACTTGGTATTCCTCAATCATGGCATTCTTTCATTACTGTATCCCAAATCCTGGGAACTTCATATTCTTCAATATCTTCAATAGATAGTTTTATTTGATCTTCATTGTTGGATCAAGTGTTGTAGTCCTTCTTTGTAGGTGATTGTACACGATCTTTCCTACAAGACAAGTTCAATTGCATGATTAGAAACATCTTATATATTTCATAACAAATTCTTACTCATAAAGACATATGTCATACAGTCATGCAATTATCTTAACCAATGATTCAATACAACATTTATCCATATCCCGTAACATACTAGATGCCTTCCATCTCTACCAGAACATTCTTAAGAGTTTGCACTACTCTCAACATGTTAGCAAAAAGGTTTCATTCTAGATAAGTAGCAATGGACTGTTGTACAGTACCATAGGCCACTTACCCATTGCATATTAGTAGTATCATGTTCATTAATGCAACCTTTTCTAAAATGCATAATATACATCCTAAATCTAGGAACATGTACATGACTAGACAACATCATTTAAGTAATCATATAATAAATGACAATTCAAATACTTATCTTTGTATAGTTGTAGGGTGGACTCCCTCTTAATCTTTACTTCCTTGCAGGAACTACTAGAGTGTGCTCCCTCTTGATCTTTGTTTCCTAGATTACTTGTCCTTGAAATTATATTCATCTTGGACTACTATGCATGCTTAAGTGTGCACTAGTGTCATTGTCAAGATCTCATACATGATCATACATCCATTAGTATAATCTCAATACTATCAAAACATTATGATCC
Organism: Larix kaempferi; assembly: GCA_027924585.1. Lineage (NCBI taxonomy): Eukaryota > Viridiplantae > Streptophyta > Pinopsida > Pinales > Pinaceae > Larix > Larix kaempferi. The sequence goes on from BSBM01000998.1 coordinate 112,287, forward strand.
TAAATAAACTTAACATGTATGGTCATGATTATTTCACACACAAGTAATTTATCACAAGCATTAGTATTCAAGGTTTTAGGGAGGACTTCTATTACTTATGCATATTCTTATTGACCATAGGACTCTTTTGGTTAGTCATATCATCAATCAAAGTAAAACTGTTGATTACTTAAACTTCTAACTTCAAGAATAATCATTCATACAAAAGTATAAGATCCTAACACAAGGTAGGATTCTAACTTGATATAGGAAAAACATACCTGGTTATCACGTTTTCTAGTTATGTCTAACATACCCAAACAATGTCTTCTTGTTCTTCTTCAATGACTTGTTCTTAGCAACTTGCATAACTCATAAGTTAACCATTGTAGAACCAAAATATACATAAGTCATAAGTAGAGCTTCTATAATGGCTATGGATGAGTCTTTGTCTTCATGTCACCATGGTCATATGTTCTTGATCTAGAACTTGATTTTTCTTTCTTGATGTACCTTTCATGTTAGCAGAAAACATCAACCTCATACAACACCACAGTGTATTAGTACAATCATAAGTGTCATAACCCTAATCAATGAATGTCTTCTATCATTCATGTGCATTCATACTTTTACTAGGGTGATGAGACAAGTCTAAGATTAATCAAGATTGTACTAACCTCAATAATATGAAGACAAACATATCATAAACTCAATCATGAACAAATTTCAAAACATACCTGTATCTCTTCAAGTCATACCTATCGGGATTGCTTGTAGCCTTCTCATGTAAAGCCTCAGCCTCATCTCCCTCTCGAACTGGAACTTCTTCACTTATGCAATTGTCCAATTCATTCTTTTCTAGAATTAACCCAATCCACTTTGATTTGTTGAAACTGGATCTAGAGCTGGATTAGGGTTTGTCAGAGAAACCCTCAAAATTCAAACTTTGAATTTCAAACTTCTGAATGGATAGAAAGATGTGGCTTGCTGAGCTGATCAAGTCAGTATACTACAATTTTGAAAACTGCAAAATTTGACCCCTCAAAATTTCCATTGAAACTTCTGGATTCACTGGACAGGACCCTGAACTGGGGTTTGATAAATCCCACCCTTCTGCCCAACCAAAAATTTTGATCCAAAACTCTAAACTTCGATTTTTCTGAGGAGCTTACAGCTGTGGTCACAAACTTCAAAAATTCCAACTTTTGCAGAAGCCCTAATTTTCCATCTTTCCGATCAAAATCCCAAACTAGGGTTTGATCAAGCCCGACCTTCTGCCCAACCAAAAAATTCGATCTTGGTCTCTAAATTTTGATTTTGATGAGGTGCATCCGTCCGTGGTCTTCGATTCCAAAAATTGCAACTTTCTCCGAAGCCCTAAATTCCTGCAACAGTGACAAGCCAAGAATGAAGGTGCTCAGAATCCAAATATGTTTTGAAAGAAATATGCACCTAATTGTTTCTGGCACATATCTAAAATTACAAATCCACATGGTCTGAACCTTTGGCCTGTGGTAGCCTGACCTGTCATTTTTCCAACCCCATAGGTTTGACCTCAATTGGATTCTCTGAGAGAGATTTATGCCAAGTGTCGCAACGTGACCTGTTTATGGGATAAAATAGGAGAGCAAACTTGTATGGTGTGCCACGTGTCACTGGTTGAACTTAGACCTCTGAAAAACATACCTGAGAAACTGCAGTCCATTCTCTTACTGTCATGTTTTACAGAATTTCATTTGGATCTTCCTATACCAAGTTATGACCTTTTTTCCTAGGTCACCTATTTATGACTGAGATCTAGAAGAGGCAGAAACCCTAGATTGTATTGATCATAAAACACAAAGTACAACGAATCCTATGTTTTTCTTTGGAGACAAGATACATGGGGATGTTATATACGACCTATAGAATTTTTAGATCATGAACCTTCTCCAAAATGGATTTATAGTGAAAGTGATACGATGACTGGTTTTTTCTATATCAAGCCCTAGCTTGCAATTTGTCGCAAGTGCAACAAGTCTCATAAATTCCATATCATGCCTTCCTTCAGGATAGCTCTGATACCATGCTATTTTTTCATCATTTAATTCAATAGATCTAGGATCTTAACTAAAAGAACATGTACAGCATATCAAGCATAAGAGACAAGAGACAAGAGACACAAAACATTTCATCAGGGAAAACCAAGAAGGTGAAAAACCACGCAACTTCCTCAGAGATAGAAAGAATCAATACAAGGATCACCATGATCAAACCCAAGAGATAGATATCTGTAGCAACATGCTCCTCCTCCACTTTTGCGCACCCTTCTCTTCTCTCACTAATGCGAAGTGAGACAATGAGACAATGTGTAAAATGAGAGAGACACACTCTCTATTTATACACTAACTTGACTTGCCCTTTACTCAACTAGGTCGGCCCCAACTTAACCACTTAACATAATGCTGACTGGGCCGATGCCACTAGGGTGGTATAATAACCCTTTGTTACAATGTAATCTTCCACCTTGTGAGAATCATCACTCTTTGGCCTAGAGGATCCATTCCATTGACTCAGAACCACTTTATATCCTTCAAACACTATTTTTCCCTATTTTTTCCCTTGTACACTAGCTGCATCTCTATAGCCAGTGTACCCGTGAGTTGCATCACTATAGCCTGCTGGTAGCATGTAAAATGGTAAAAATCACTAGGTTATTACTTTTTACTCCCAAAAAGCAGTCATTGGGTGACCTTTGACTCTCCATCTGCCCAAGAAACGCCTCAATGTGTCCTTTCACTTACCTTTAAGAGGACTATATATTGAGCACATATGGCTTATGTACGGGAGGAGAAAGAAGAGCAAGAGAACTCTAGTGATTTTTTTCCCTATCTTGAGTCTACACTCATTGATCCTTGTAGTTGTGAACCCTTTATGGTCACCTTCCAAACTCCTACCATAGTTTGAGTTTGCCATTCATGGAGGATTAAAGTCGTGGAGGCACAAGTGGATTGATCCAGATCTTGGTTCAGATTGGTTGCCAGCAAGAGGTCGTATCACATTGTACTTCTTCTTGTTTATTAATAGAAATACTCATATTCTCGTCCATTAATGTTGTAAATGTTGTTTATCTTACATTGGGTTGCATTTACTTGTTATATCATGGGCCATTGCTATTGATGATGTTAATGTCGTTTATATATTATGTGTACTTGTATATTGGATGTCAAGACTAATTTGCAGATTCAAGCGCACGAATTGGAAAAGCTCCAACTGGGATCTACATCAAACATTTGGATCGAGGTTGGTTATATTATTCATTATCTTAGTATTGTCATTTATATAGCATAGCATTGGGAATTGAGTTGATTTCCGGTATTCAGCTATCTGTTGTGGTCTACCCCAAGCCATAGTGAGTCTTCTCCAACACACCCTTTAACCCACAAGACTCATACAGGGCCGACCCCATCAAGGTGGTCTAATAACCCAGCAAATATAAGTTACAACACTTGCGACACTTGTAAATACAAATGATGACACTTCCGTATATAGGAATAATAACCTCTCTATAGGGATACAATATACATATATGAAATACATTCTGAAGTTACATATACATCAACAGGCTTGAGTACCATGCACAAGGTCTTGGACCATAACACTTGGCACATACTAGGTGCATTTTTTCTCTATTTGGGAATATAAGAGAAATAGGTTAACCACTAGGAAGTTTTGAGCCTCGTATACAAGTCATGAATTGATACATGTTAAATGTAGGAAATTTAGGAGTTATTCCCTAAATGAACAAACTTAGCAATCAAGAGCAAAAAAGGAGCTTCCAAACTACCATATAGGACATGTCTTAGGGTTCTTTGGCTCCCAAGTGTTGATACATACTTCATTAGGATATTTTGATAACTATTTATGGATATTAGGGCCTTGTACATGGTTGGGAGGAGGACTGCAAACCTTAATAAAAATAAAGCTTCTAAGGGAATGGAAACCTAAGGCTTCGACCTTACAGGTGTATTAATTACATAGTTTCACAACCATGAAAGAGGCCTCAAATGACAAGGATATGTTTAGCATCCAATAAATGATATGTGTGCAACTAGGACTATTTTAGCACTCAGTATGAGTTTTGTGGCACTAAACATGATCAAATGATGAAACCTTGACCTTAGGCTCTAAAAGAAGTTTCCAAGGATAGGGAAAATGTGAATCCTTAACCAACCACATAAGATTGGTCTAGTACAACTTAAATATTTGAATGCCAGTGTGGACACCATTAGTAGGTTTTGAGATTTATTGGTGTACCTAAAATACATAAACATGATTCAAGGAGGGAGACTAGCATCTCAAGGCTAGAAATATATATTTATGGATTAGGACCAATGATCAATTTGATGGATCATTTGTAATGCTTCAGGGAATCCTTCATGAACCTTGGTCCCTAGAAGGTGCCTTTATACCCTAATGCATAATTCAAAATTCAAAATATTGGAATGTGATATTTAGGTGCATAAATGTGTTTAAAAAGATGATGTTGTTTGTTATTTTATACTAATATTTGTATGGTTTTCTTTATGCAAATTTTTGTATGTGTGCATAGATATTTTCCTATGTGCATTTATTTTTTGTATGTTTATGTATAAATATTTTTATGTGTGTAGGTTTTTTTAGTGTAAATATATATGTATCTGTACATCTTTAATATGTGTGTAAATATAATTATGTGCATCTAACTTGTGTGTGGTTGTGTGTAGATGAATAGGGGTGGTAGGTACATAAGGGGAGTGTCTAGGGGTGGTAGGTACACAGGGGGGGTGACTAGGGGTGGTAGGTACAGAAGGGATCCTTCATTGATCCAGATAGAACTCAATAAATAAAAATATCATGGGGTCTAGGGAATGCTTCAAACAATAAATTATAGAATTAAATGCTCTCCGTTAAGAGATTGAGATCACATTTTTAGCAAACATAAGGAACCTTTTGGTATTTGGGAAGATCACCATTATCATTCATCACTTACACAACAATTTCATATACAATGACCACACTTTAGCAAAAAAATTCAAAATAATAAGGTATAGGAAAAGGTCAAGTATCTCCCTAGTCATCATATCAAGGGCCCCATAAAATTTCTCCAGTAACTACTCAATGTGTTGAATTTTACCATCGAACTTTCATCCTTGCATTGTGATGTATACAAACTAGTTGGATCTTATTCAAATGACATCTTACAATCAAAATACATTTCATAATATAAACCAATTGAAAGAATATATTCATTATGTCAATTATAAATCTAAAGTCACACTTAAACCTAACAAAGCATCCATGCTAAGAAAAACATCGTGGCAGAGGGATGATGGTCCCTTCACAAGGAAACATTCCAAGTGAAGGGGATGGGGAGATATTTTTCATATATTTGACCACAATGATGATAGCATAGGTTTTTCACACATAAGTACGATCGACAAGTCCTTAATGATTGGTATATCATCAAATACTAAACATTAGTGGAAATAATTATTTTTACAGTTATGACATTGGTTCCAAATGCTACGAACATGGTCAAGTGAGTATGTTTTGTTAGAGTTCAAACACAATATTTTTTTCAATCAACCATCCAACAATGACTATAAGAGGCCACTAGAGGTCAAAATTTATCTATTTCATCATAAATGAAGGAAACCATATCAAAATCCATTCAAACTCAACCATTTGTTTTACAAGCATGATGTTGTTTATTAAGAAACTGCACACAACAAGAGACAACAAGATACAAATATAGACAACATGGATATAAATCACATAACTAAAAATCTATGTACATCAAATCTAGAAAACTCATCCAAACATATAAATTTTCTGGAAAACAGTGGAACATGGTTCCCAATGTACACACGATGGAAACTCGTGCCCTATACAAAGTTCGACAACTCGTGCCATAGATCCAAAATACATGGCAACTTGTGTCGTAGATACCAAGTACATGAAAACTGGTGCCCAAAAATGGCACAACGTGGCTAATGTGCATAACATGGTATGTCAAGCATCGTTCCCATCCCCGTCACTCCCAGGTGCATCTCTGAAATTGATATTCCTCTTCTTAGAGCTAGTGGAATCTTGGGCCTTCTTTCGTCTAGGAGTAGACCGTCTCTCCAGGATTTTAAACAAATGATATAAGATACCATCATTTTCAATCATTTGTAACATTTACCACATTTATAAAATGAATGTAGAATTCAATCTTAAATAACTCACCGTTGATGGGAGTGGGAGATGTGAGGCAGATATCCTCAATCTACAGAGCCTCTCAACAATGCCACCCTACAACATTTACAACAATCATTAATTGAAAAATAATAATTGCTTAAATTAATTTTCGTTAATGCATCACAATATTTTCATAAATTAACTTGATTCCCACCATGAACACCTCCAACAATGGACATGACTGGGCTTTAGGGCTAGCAGGTGGAGCAGTTGGCTGGACAACCCGCTCCAATGCAGTCATGGGGGGGTAGATGTAGTTGTAGCAACTATGGCTGCAACCACTATAGATATATTGACATATACTGAAATAGTAGTTTCCACAATAGTGGCGGGAACTGAAGAAGATATGGTGGTATGGGGTGGAGGAGTATGTCATGGACGATGAACCCCCACTGGTTGTACAATAGGGGGTATCGACCTGAAAGGGATAGGGGGGATGTTGAGGGATGTTGGATGGGAGGGAATTCCTGGATAAAGGGAGGAGGATGGATACAAGGGGGGTTGTGGACGAAGGGGCGAAGCTAGATGGAAGGGGGTGCGTGGACAAATGGGGGAAGATGGATAGATGGGAGGCGTGGATGAATGGGGGAAATTGGATGGAGGGGGAGATTGGATGGAGGGGGGAGTATGGATGGAGAGGGGAGGATGGATGGAAGGGCGGGGGTGGACGAAGGGATGGGTCTAGATGGAAGAGGAGGGGGGTGACTCATGGGAGAGGGTGGGAAAATGGGACTAAAGTGGGGAGGTGGAACAATGTCACCTGCAACTGATGGTGGCACCTGCATATACATTTGTAATATCACAATTTAGTAGACAAAACTCAAATTAAACCATAGTAAGTCATAAAAATTCAAATTAAAAGTGTGCTTTTAACTACACATTGTACTTGTGTGTATGGTGACCTGTCGATCCCTCGTGGATATAGTTGGTCATCATAGTCTGTGCATACCTATGGACACCAAAATGCATGCACGTTATGAACATATTAAACAAGTAATTATTTAGGCAATCAAAATATTCAAAAATATTGTATAAACTATCATTGTGTATGTCATAAATATAAATAAATAAATAATAGAAATGACATAAGCAATAACAATATTGCGTGAGGTACTGAAAATACCTCCATGTGAGGTGCTACAATTTCAGTTGCAGTTGCCATTGTTGTGTCCAAGTTGGGAGATCCTACATTCTCCCATGTCGGTGTCTCCACTCTAAATAGCTATACATTGAAATAACAATTTAAGTCATACATAATTGCTTTAAAATTACTTTACAATTTCGCAAGTGATAATTGAAAAATCATTAAAAAAAGTGTTAACCCGATCCATATAGTATCCCTCAATCGGGACATGGCAAGTGTGTTCGCAATGGGGACAAATATGTGGCATTTTTCCCATCGAACTAAAAGGCCCTGCATGGCTACCACCAGTCACAAGTCTATCCTAACTCTGTCATGAAGGCCCTGCACCTGAGTCTCTATCAGGGTCAACCTGTCTCTCCACTGTAGTCATTGATACAAAGGCAGTGTGTCTAAGGAGTCCACGTGCAACACTCCTCATATCCCCCTCGATCTAATCAAGTTTGTGGGGTAACTAAGGTGGCTAGGGAGAGGGGTTGGGCTCACGCCTAGGAGCTGGTGGCCCTCTCAACGGGTTCCTCTTAAAAGCAGGTCGATCTTGGGAAGAGCCAAGCGCAACACCCTAGAACTCGGTTATGTCAAAATAGTTGACATGTAAACCGAGCACAAACTCATCCCACGGTTGTCGAAGGAAGTACTGTGGAATCTCCCTATTATTGTAGGGAGATTTATCGTAAACCATGAACCAACTATGCATCCAATTGTCCCTCCATGGTTGGAAATGACACCAATCCATGCATACACGTGGATTTCTAATGTCTGGTGGTTGTTGTGTTCTTGGATTGGTGAACATACTATATAATTGGGCCTTTGTAATATTCAATGCTTTTATTTCCTCCTTGGAAATGCCTATGGAATAATACTCCCGCATCCTAGCTCTATATTCGGTCATGTCAGTCAATTGGTGATGTGCATGGATGAGGGATTCAATCAAGGTGGAAAGAGACACTCGAGATGGTTCCCCTGTGTTTCTTAATTCTCAAGTGTGCACTCTCATTTCATTTACCTAATGGTTCAAGTCATCTTGGTCGAAATTTTGTTGGGGGTTTTTATTTTCTTGGGCATTTTTATTTTTTTTAGGGTTTTCATTGGTTCCAAGATTTGAATTTTCTTGTGTTCCACCGGAATCCATGTTAACATTTTTTTCATTCATTATATAGGTTTAGACTCTGCAATTGAAAAAATTTCTATTATTTTACTAATTTGGGAATTATTAAAAATTTAATAAACAATAAAAAATCAATAAAATGACAAAAATAATGATCTTACCTATTCAATGCAATTGATGATCACTCGGTATATGGATTGATGGATTTCTTGAGTGCAATGGTTGAGTGAGGTGGTCTCTTACTCTACATACCCATCGGGTGAGTGAAGCTTGGCCGATTGGAAATGAAATAGAACACGTTCTTCCCCTCTTGTTTATTTGGTTTAACATGAGCATGTGGACGCCTTTGGGCGCGTACGCACTAAAAACGTGCACGCACTCCTCGGTTCGGTACTGAACCTAAAGGAATGTGCATGCTTCCTTAGGTGCGTGCACGTCTTTGTTTTTTCTCTGCTATCACGACCCCATTGCAATTTTTTGGGGGAGAAACTTTGTGTGCCCACCCTCACATAAATATTGAACTAATTAATATAACATAAAACAAATACTATTTAATAAACATACCCGTTTTCTTAACCATCGCTTAATTGAAGCTTATCTAAATCTTAATCAGCATGCATTTGAGCATAAAAAAATACAACGACCATGAAATGAATCCCCACTTTACACTTGTTACACTCATGTTAATCTTGTTGATCCACTCAAGGGAGTCCAAAATCTTAGATAATATTTAAAGCTTAAACTAATTATTATAAACATTAAACTAACATAAATATTGAAATAATTAATATAAACATAAAACAAATACTATTTAATAAACATACCCATTTTCTTAACTATCACTTAACTGAAGCTTATTTAAATCTTAATCGACATGCATTTGAGCATAACAAAATACGACGACCATGAAATGAATCCCCACTTTACACTTGTTACACTCATGTTAATCTTGTTAATCCACTCAAGAAAATCCAAAATCTCAAATAATATCTAGACACCTATCTATGTAATAATTTGACATACAATATGAAAGAAAATTTCAAAGTCTATGTGAAAGCCATTAAAATTTCAAAGTCGAAGTGAAAGCCATTTTTTTGCAACGACCCTCAATTAAAATGAGGATCCAATGGGTAAAAATCCACACGCATTGTAAACCCCTATACTCTATGAATACATACATACATTTCCCATTTTTTTATTATTTATTTTTAGTTCTTTTAAAAACATATGTAGCATAGCCGAATTGGAACACATAACTAAAATATCCGTTAAAGATTTGGTCGAAGGGGAAAAGGTGGGGAAAAGAAGATTATTTTAGCTATGAAATTGATCATGGATAATGTTGGAGGTCTTTTGAAATAATAAAGGGCCAGCATTACCATGTGGACATGGGAATAATATATGTGACGAAAAATAACGAAGTGAATGGGATGTTGAATCAATAATTATAGTACCAATGAATCAAGTCAAATCAAGTCGTTGCAATTATGCGAGAGCTACATTAAACCCACTTAATATCTGTCTTGGAAATATCTTAAGCTTGTAACTTGTTATTTGTATCATCACATCACTAAGTGGAAACCCATCATTTGTGCATAGCTCCATTGTTTCATAAAACATTTCAAAGACTTCCTAACGATGGAACCCCAATACGAAGTTGAGCCAACTATTAACTTAGTGCACATATGAGATGAAGATAGGAAATTAGATAAGTGAGGGATTGATACTTTTAAGAAATTTTTCAAAGATGGGGGCGTGGAAACACTTTACTGACTAGGTACCATTGACCAAAAATGTGTTCAACGTGACACACCTTCAACCCTGGAAAAAGTTCAACTATTTTTTGGTCAATCTACCTACTAGTGACTAGGAGACGGAAAATAACAAGAAAAAAAAAAGTGGATGGAAATGATGGTCTAAACACAACCAGTGGTGGATTATGTATTGATCTCTAGTCTGGTCGCCAAAATCTGTAGTATGTGATTTCTCACATACATGTGAAAAAGAGCATCCACCAAGGGGCTGTGAAAATTATATTTGGTAGCATATTAGAAATGGGAAATCAAATAACAAATAAACTATAGATACACACGCTCAAACCAACATGCAAATATAGGTCACCAAGATAGAATGCATAGAATGAAAAAATGTGATTTCATTAATATCGCAAACAATGTTTACAAAGTCACACCTCAATACAATTGTAGAGGATATGGGGCCTCCATAGCTTGTCTAAGGGAAAGTTTGTGAGTCTCCTTTGTGACCTTCAATCTAAAGTCGGATGTCATAGATGGATCTCCTTTATGGAGATTGTAGAAAGTATAGTATGGTACATCCTTCTATTTTTGTATAAAATTCGACAGAGTGATGACATGTTTTTTTATGAAATTGGAATTGTATGAAATGGTGACCCTAGAAGATTATTTTATAGGCACAAGAGTGGTTAGGAGAATGTTCCATATCCAATATGTACTCTCTCCATATCCCTGATTTCATAGTGGATAAATCAAGGTTTTAGAAGCTAGATATGTTATTGGTTTCAACCACGTCAAGGATTGTGTCCACTTTTAGCCACTACTTCATTAGGGAAGTGAAAAATGACAAATTTTAACTAAAAAATAGTCTTCTAGGACCAGCTCACGCCTTTTGGGGTCATAGTAGCAACCAAGGTCACACTTTTCGAGGAAAATGTAGTGACCTTAATTATATGGTCAATATGATTGTTTAAATTTCAATTTTTTTTGGTATTTTATCACTTCCTCAAATCACATGGATGGAGTGACGTGTGAAAATGGTGTTTATACTATCAATTATGATGCATAATGATGATGAAATTGATGACAAGGAAGTTGAGAAAATTTTGGTTGTTAACACATGCTAAAGACCATTCTCTTACTATTACAACTATTCAATGGTGAATAGTAACACTAACCGCAATGCATCCCACTTAGATATAGCTCCATTAAATTAACAAACAAAACAAATATGAGGCAATGCAACACCCTATATCCAAACACCATTGACCATTACAAATATGAGATGGATTTCATGTCTTATAAGATGAAAAAATCAATCAAATGAATGCCAAATCATGGAGAATGAGACAAGATTTAGTCAATGCTAGAATTGATGAGAAGAGAAAATAGCAGCAATTTAATGAATTCCTTTGACTATGGAAGGCATGCAACCTCAATGAATGTTTCTTAGGTATACATGCAAGTTTGAAATGGGAACGTATGGCCTCTTGATTTGTCTAGAGGCAATGCTTTCCTACCAATAGTTTCATTAAAACCAATATTTGAATTTCTCTCTACATTAATAGAAACCATGATATCAATGATAGGAATTCCAAATCATGGAAAATGAGACAAGATTCCACCAATGATGGTAGGAGGAGAAAATAATAGTAGGTTAATGAATTCCTTTGCTTGGGGAAGACATGCAACCTCAATGAATGTTTCTTTGGCATGTGAAAGTTGGAAATGGGAATGTATGATCTCCTGAGTTGTGCAAATGCAATGACTTTCCTACCAATAGTTTCATTAAAATCAATATTTGAATTTCACTCTACATGAATAGAAACCACACTATTTGATTGCAACAACTACTAAAACACAACCCTAGATTTCATAGCTTATCACAAATGGACAAAAAATATTTCTTGGTTGTATTCACAAGGTTTAAATGGAAAAATTATTTTCTAAGTAAATAACACATGTATTACAATGGAGTTTATTTTATACATCCATAAATCCATCTACTAGAAGCATTTTAAACATAAAGAAAACACCAGCAACTCATAACTATCAACTAAACACAACATAGAGGAACCCATCACGCATGAAAAACATATTTACCTTGCAAACCAAAGTGATAAAACCATATTTCAATGGATCTATCCTTGAAAAATTGTAACACCCTTTGGATCTCTACTTCAATGACATTTCTACTCATGGGAACTTGGATAATATCACTCCCATTCCATGCCAAATAACCCCTCTCTAATCTTAGAAATTAAGTAAATGGGAGGAGATCTTGGCTATAGGATAACTAGAAATCCCAGCATCCATAACCCTTCATCTTCCCCAATCCTTTGGGATTCTCCTCTTCTTTTTTTGCTTTTCTTCCTGACGTGCATTTGAGGAGGAGTTTTTCTAGTATTACACTCTAACATTGGAGGGTTGTCTTTTTGCAAGGAGGGGAGACATTGTTAATATTGACATGAGGCCCTTCATACCACCACCAAATATTCTACCTTGTCTTTAACTCTAAGCACAAACTTGTCAAACTTTGTTGCAAGGATAATTTTAGGGGAGAAATTTAGCCCATGGGCTATTTTTCCATGTTTTTTTCCAAAAAACAATTCGCCAATTTGCATTTTTTGAAGCCCCATTTCACCCAAATTTGATGGGGTAAACTTTTTTCAATCTAAAAATCGTCAAATTATATAAACTATATAAAATCCTTAGAAATTGAAATAATTTTAGAAAAATATCGCCAAATATTTTATAGTTGACATTTTAATAATTGGTAAGATTCGCCAAGGTTTATACACTTTTAAATAAGTATGGGTCCTTAAAATTATCCCTGCTTTGTTGATACTGAATCCATTATTATTTGGATCCTTTTCTGGATCACAATTGGAACTAGTTAAATATGGATTCAATTTTTCAGATTTCATATTGGTTAAGCTTCGTTCATCGCTTCTAGGTTGATAGGGATAATAGGTTTTGAGGTTGATAGCATTCCCTAGCAAACATTAGCACTTTCAGTATCCCTAAATCTAATGGATCAACTTGATAAGTCTCAACATTAACAAGTGCATAACTAACATTTTTACAATTGCTTGCTCATGTTTGTCTAACTATTGGGGTTCATGATCTTAGTGTAAAAAAAATGAGCCAACCTATCAGCTTTAACACATTGGTATACAATTCCTACCTTTGATACACATATTACATTGATCAATTTATCATACCTATGGTCAATTTGTTTAGTTTGTGGTTGAGATAGTCCAAGATGCTTGAATTTCGTGATGATGGGTCCACTACTATATTTGGGGTTAAAATTTGACATGAAATTGATGTCTAAAATTTTGAACATGTATATCCTCACCATTAAACTTAATCTTGTCCTATAGAAGGATACATGTCCTAAAAATCCGCTTTCCTCCATGGGTCACTTTATTCAAACTCTTTAGCAACCCTACTAGAGCATGGAGTTGAATACATTACTAAACATACACTAAAACTAAGGTTAAATGATGACCCTTTGTCATAGCCTTGAACTACCACCATGGAGCTATGGGCCAAATACCTTAAAAAGGATAGTTTGGTGCTAATGATTCAAATTTTTTCCTCGTAAATAATGAATGGAATGAGTTTTCTAATAATGTGCCAATGTGAAATAATTTCACAATGCAATTTGTTCTTTTGATCTATGATCTTGTTAACAATTCTCTAGCTAGATTTTGAGGTGGATCTATATTGTTCTTAACTAATAATTATGCTAAATATGTGCCACAAAATATTATAATATTGTATGTATGTCTTTTGATAAACCTCTTTTTTTGTTTTTCATGTACATTCTTTTCCATCATTTATGGGATAAGAACCTCTCAAAGAATAGGAAATGATCTGATATATTAGTGGTTAAATAGGAATCCATTATAGTCACCTTAATGAATTCCATCATAGGAACAATAATCCAATTGTAGTGATCTTGGATCATCATTGCCATTGATCCAATAGTAGATCAGTTGAAATGAATTCCCACACAAGGAAATGTCATTATAATAAGTGTGTAATAACTCATTTGGGTAAAAACCATAGGTAGGAATGGGTGATGGGACATGATACCAAACCATAAAAAACTTACTATTAGAATGAAGGAGGATGTGATCACATCAACTTGAATCATTACACCAAATTTTCGTTGACTCTAGTTGAGTTTGGTTGAATTTGATGACTTTTGTTACCTTTCATTAAATAAAGCGCCTTTGCATATTTATGTTTATTTTATGCTTATGTATTTTCAATATGCATACCAAAACATGGGTATATTTTCTTCTATGCATTTTATGTACTTTTCCTCATTAACATATTATTGTAATATATCTAAAAAAATATGCCTTGTAGTGGAGAGAAACTATTAAACAATAATGTTAAGCACAGAGAAAGAGATACAGAAAGGCATAGAAGAAAATGAAAAGATATTGTAAACGCTGTCACCAACAACAACAAAAATGAAAGTGTGTTGTAATTACATACTTTATGATTGTTATATGATATTGAAATATATATTTATTTTATGAAGAGTTATATTTATAACTATAATCATTGCTCAGTATATTTAATTTTTATGTTGTAGAAAAGCTTAATAAAAAAAATTATTATTAAAAAAAAAATGAAAACCAAATCTTAGACATACTAAATCTAAGCATGGTAACTTTGGTAAGATTTATCATATATTTTTAAGTGAAATTTAGAGTGTAATTGAATCCAATATAACTAATTTTTCATGATATTTATTTTTGATAAGACATGCAAATTATTGTTTTAACACATAGCACATAGCAAATAACTGATGATGAACATATGAAAAGAGTGATTCTAGAGAATTAGAAGGTATTAGCAACTTTTAACCTATATGTTTTTTTATTACATCTTTAATAGTTTAACAAGTTAATTTATTATGTTTTTATAGAGTAACACAAAGGTATTTGTAAGAATTATTTTTTGCATATATCTCGTGTTAATTTAAGATGGATTAATAATCATTATATCAAAATAAATTCAATACAAATAAAACTAAAAACAAAAGAAATCAATCTATATATACTTGGCATATTATTATTATTTTAATTTGTTTAAAATTCAATTCATAATATCTTTTAACAATGATTCAATGAATATAAATATATTGTTGATAAAATTGTTATTTATGAATTACAAACCATTTTTGTTTTACCAGCATCTCACCCACAAAGGGATAATTTCTACCAACATAAAATAACATTGTAAGATTTCAGGAATTTTTTAAGTTTATTTTCATAAATGAATATTAAATAAATAACATTGCAAGATTTCAGGGATTTTTTTAATTTATTTTCATAAATAAATGTTAAATAAATAACATTACAAGATTTCATCATATTTTTTCATAAATGAATATTAAATATTTATATGGTTTATCAAATTGATGAATCATTTTTGTTTTTACCGACCACACATTAAATGATTTTATTATTGTAAAATACATTACTGTTTTTACCTACCACACATTAAATTATTGTATTATTGTAAAATACATTACTGTATTAGTGTAGACTATATTAGTACGTAGTGGTTTCCAGAGTAACTGCAACATACCAAAAAAATAGTAGATTTTCTGCGAACGTCACGCAATAAGATTTATTAGAACTTGGACATGTCTAGTAATATAGTAATATAGAAACTTGAAACAAAATTTTAAAATTTAAAATCTTAAAATAGGATATGTTTAAAGAATATAAAGTGGGATACGTTATGCTTACTTGAGTTTCAACTAACAATTAAGGAGAAGCAGTGCAGGAATTACACCGCTGAATTTATTGTTCTCTATGTTCCTGTAAAATGAAATAAAAAAAAACATCCCAATTCCATTTAACTTTGAATAAGAACTTAGAATAAAGTTAAAGTCAACCAGGAGAGAAGGAGACGTACAGCTCTTTGAGGCTTTTGACTTGAGATAGCCAACTAACAAGATTTTTATCTATCCAAGTGTTATAAACTTAAGTTAACTAAGATTTTTCCAACTACCTTGAACTGCACTTATCACATCTAAGAATTGAAGTAAACCAAGATTTTTCCAACTATTGCGAATTGCACTTATCACATGTAAATTGAGCTATTTTTGATATTTTTGAAATTGCTTATTTCGAATTTTGAAAGACACCCATAAAATCAAACTAAAGAGTACACTTGTCTCATTCTCCTGCAATCTAGGAAACGCATAGAAGGTAGTCCACTCCAAAATTCTAAGATATAAATGTCTATCGACGTAAATATTTTTTGCATCGTCAAATCTCGCTAGCTCATTCGGTTAAGGTGTGGGTCTCATCAGCAAGGCGACTTGGATTCAATTCCCCTTAGGGGTGAGCTAGTTGGGAGGAGACACCCAAAATCCAACTAGTTGAGGGTTGATGTGGCCCATGACGGGTTCGATCCCCGAGTTAACAAATTCCTTTTCCTCGGCTCCATTTTTTCAAAGTATTAAACAAGTTGCAAAATGTTGGGTATTATGACAAATCATTAGATTTAAAGATGAGTAACTTTTTCTAAGTTGTGGACAAAATCCTAGAAAATCTAAGTTAAATATAAAGTGGACATGATGGTTATGTTTTTGTAAGGAACATCATTTTATGGTGTAGAATTCTTGCCAATGACTAAAACACAAGAAGGTAATGCATTGAGGTGAAAAATTGGTAGGAATTGAAGAAGGTAATGCATTGAGGTGAAAAATTGGTAGGAATTGAAGAAGGTAATGCATTGAGGTGAAAAATTGGTAGGAATTGAAGACAAGCTTGGTAATGCCAAACAAGCTTGGTTATAAGATGAGGTATTGAACAAGTTGAGGAAAAATCATGCAACATGTTCTGCAAAGATTCAAGTGCTACTATACTATAAAGTGTTGAAGGTGAAACGGTGAGTGCTAGAGGATAAGCATAGCCTGTAATCACAAGGTTACGCTTTTGAGCGTAAACATAGCCAGTTTTGAGCCTTGAAAAAACTTAGGGAAACGTTTTCTCAATTTATTGCTTTGAATAGAGTATGAACCACATTTTGAGGGGGTGGTTATCTTAGATGACTTAATCATTTCCTTTAGGACCATCACTAGGATATCCATGAGGAGTGACCCATATTTTAATACATAATTCGTTATTCTAAAACAAATCAAGACTACAGAGTTTCGGGTAGTGGGTTGATAGGAGTTTGTACCACTATAGTACAAGTGTGATTACTTGGGTGGAAAAAAAATGAGCTAGTATCACCAAACTCATAGATATCAACATGATTATGTGACAAAGAAAGTGCTTAATATGGTTTTTTTTCATATCCAAGTATGATTCCACATTTCATGTGATTATTCAAACGCAAAAACCTAACATAATTTATGGATTGGCATTCATGTAATAGAAGTCAAGATGGTTTTATGTAGACACCCATCAATGGTTTTCCATGGAAAGATACTAAGAAAGCATGTGCCATTTTTAATGATGAAATGAGAAATGTAATGCTTTTGTTGGCTAAAAATAGTGTTATTTCATTTGGAGATTCTATATCTATTAAATAGAAATTAAAATATGAATAAGGGAAGATATGCATTATATTATGCGAATATTGGTTCATAATCTTATTAGACAGAAATTAAAATATGAATAAGAGGAAGAAATATATTATATTATATGAATATATGACTAATAAGAGAAGAATAAGTTTATTATTCCAATTAAGTTGATGTAATAATAATAATAATAATATAATTTTAAAAGTATAATGTTAAATGCGATTTTACTAATTCTAAGATTACAAATTCATTATGTTTAGAAATATACATGATGCTTATATATCCTACTCCCTTCACATTAAATATGCGACTCCTTAAATGAAACACATATTCTCAAGTGTTAGAACCACTCAAATTATACAAATTGTACACTTTAGAGAGAGAGATAAATTTAAATATAATTTAATATTAAACATTTAATATGTATATGTGAAGTATTAAAATATTTAAAACATGGATATAAAGACTCGGTTTAAATTGTAAGAAAAAGGATTATGCATGCTCTTTTTACAATGTTTATAAATATATTATTGTGATAGTTTTTTTTTAAGTCTAACAAAATTGTCTCTTTGTTATTCCATAGGAATCGAAAGATTGCATCTCCAATGTTAATACAGTACTCAAAGAGAGTCTGCATCAAAACATAGTATAAAATATGTAGAGGCATATAATTTTTAAAAAAAATCCCAAAAAAGTATAAAGAGTATAGTATTTAATTTAAAATAACGATATTGGTTTTTATTGTAGTGTTTTACTAATGAATGTTAATTTATTTAAAATTAAAAAATTTCATTCGTGAATTTAAAACATCTTAATGTCGTTACATTATGTTTATATATTAATTATAAAAAATTAAGGGTTAATAAAAAAATTTCATATTATTTGGAAAATGCAAAAGTTCTAAAATTTAAAGATAAAAACAAATTTAAAAAAAAAAAAAAAATTATATTAAATGTGAAGATCCAGTAATAATGACTACTCCTAAATCTATAACAACCAAGTATACCATACTAATACTTCCAATAAATAAATAATTATACAACTTATAGCCTTAAATTTAAAAGTAATAATTAGATTAAATATGCAATATATAAAAACTCTATATTAGATATATTTAGAAATATCAAATCAATTAAAATAATGAAAATACTTTTAAAATATATAAATACTAATTTCATTTAACAAAATATTAAAATAAAATGAAATATATTTATAATAAAAATAAAATAAAAATGAAGTTAGTTTTTCTTATATAAATATAATAATAACTAAATAATGAATCGTATCTTTTACCAAACTTACAGTATAACTAGATCATACACACTTTTCTCATATATTTTATATATAACAATATATTTTAAGAAAAAGCATTAGATATCTAAAGTCATGTATGGAGAGAAATGGTTTAAAAACTTCTCTAATAAAGACTAATAAATAGTTTTGTTTTTTTTTAAACTTAAAAGAAAATCAAAATTAATAAAAACATTTAAACGATATTTTTTTTCAACCGAAAAAAAAACGTACTATTGTTATTCATAAAATCAAATAGTACAAAGATAGATCAACCTTGTAAGTCAAGGTTTTAATTACCGTATTCTTGGCTGCAAACCAATGAATTCAAAATCCCCTATCAGTTCAAAATTACATTACAAAATATACTAGACAGTCCAGTATTCCCTTCTCAAAAAACTATCTACAGCAGAAAGTCTGTTGTAGCTTAACTATAGAAAAAAACATCTCCCATATCCAGCATAGTGGAGTTCATCCACTCTTCCCAAAGCAGGTGGCCTTCTGAACCTTGGAGTGCTTGTTTTGAAAGATTATCTGCCATATCATTATGCTCCCTATAAAGATGATTGAAAGAGATGTACTCATGCTTATCAATCTCATCCCTAATGCGCATACACCAGTGTCTTAGAGCCAATACATTTAGCTCATACTCACCAGCTGCCCATTTTATAGTAACACGTGAGTCTCCAAAAACCTTCAAATTTACTAAGCCAAAAATGTTAGCACATTTCAATACACACCACAAAGCTAGCAGCTCTGCCTTCATGTTGGTTCTCAAGCCGCAATTAAGATGTAGGGTGAAATAATGATTCTCATTGAAATATATCACACCACCAGTTGCACAGATACCATGCTGAGCCGCCCCATCAAAAAAGAGAATAGGTTGCTCAACTTTAAAGGAAAACTGACCAATCCTTCTAGCACCATAAAATTCATTCTCAAATTTAAACTGCTGAGCTAATTTTAAAGCAATGATCCTGCATGCCTTGGTCTCCAAATATTTCCCTTGGAAAGTAGCACAGTTTCTAACATACCAAAGAGCCCATGATACAAATATGGGCAGCAGTAAAAAGTCCTTTGAATTTCTATACCAATTAAGGAGAGACTGTCCAAAATCACCCACTTCCCACACATTGTATACTTTCAACTCTGCACAACATAAATTCCAAACTCTCTTTCCAAAGGAGCAATAAACAAACAGATGACTAATATTTTCTGAGTTTTCCTTGTACACAGTATGCACCAGTTTGGGCTGCACCATCCATGCTTCACTAGATTATCCCATGTTTTTAGAGTACCCTGAAGTGCATGCTAGAAAAAACATTTGCTTTTTAATGGAAACTCCCACTTCCAAATCTTCCTATACCACCAATATTGAGGAAAAATATATTTTTCCTGCAAAATTCTTGCATATGTTGTTTTTGCAGTAACTATCCCCGCTTTTCCATTCCCGCTCCAAATCACTTTATTAGCTTGAGTAGACAAATTACAACTTGCAGATGCAAGAGCTTTTACATAACTGTCCCATACAAAAGCATCCTTCCCAACCAAACCCAGATCTGTAGACCTAAGCCAGTAAGTTCCACCAGCATGATTTCTAATACTATTTAAACTAGTCATCTCATATATCCTTAAATGATCCAGCAATCTGTCAGGAAGATAACAGGTATCCTCCATACCCAGAATTTTATCCGTCCTCACCATTCCTAACCTACCACTTCAGGTCACCTATAATCCATCCAGAGACTTTTAACAGACCACGCCACATAGGTGAAATACCTCCTCCATTATGCACCGGATTTCTTATCCAGGATATCACATTCATTTTTATATACTTAACACTAATAACCCTGGACCAGAGTGTGCTATTAAATAAACCCCTCCACAAACTCTTGGTTCTAAGTGCCATGCTAAAGGTATTAAGATCTTTTATCCCCCATCCCCCAAATTTTTTCAGGCCTTGAAAGAGTCTCCCACCCTCTCATTACCAGATTAGCTCGACCAGAACCACTAGTCCACATAAAATTGAAAATTAACTTTCTTATGACATTGATAATGGAGGCTGGTACCTCCAGCAATGACATCCAATAGACTGGTATCCCCAATAAAACAGCTTTAACTAGGATAAGTTTCCCACCAACTGAAAGCAGCCTGTAAGCCCAATGTGCAATACGAGCTTCGACCTTTCGAATAAGCCACCACCAGTATTTTATCAGGTAATTGTTAGGTTTTAAAAAAAAAAAAAAATATTTAAGCCCATCATCTAAAGGACAACAAATATAAGGCACAAAACTTGTGATTTCTCTCCTTCTATCTAAGTCCACATTATAATAATGGAAACTAGATTTTGTGGAGCTTACCTTCATCCCAGAGACACTGCAAAAGGAGTTAATAATGTTCCTCAAAACCATCCATTCTGCAACTGTTGCTAAGCCCGCCAACAACACATCATCAACAAAAATCAGATGAGATAAAACACAACCAGTTCCCATCTCAATACCTTTAATCAAACCTTCATTCTTGGCAAAATTCACCATCCTGCTAAGACCGTCAATAACTAACAAGAACAATAACGGAGATAATGGACAACCTTGACGGAGTCCCCTAGAGCATTGAAAAAAAGCTAAGGGCGAACCATTAACCAAAACAACAATGCTGGTCGTTGAGACACAAGCCATAATCCAATTAAGTACCAATGGAGGAACCCCTATTTGAATCAATATAAGTCTTAAAAAAGTCTAATTGACCCGGTCATAGGCCTTTTCCAGGTCCATTTTAAGCAACATTGCCTGGTGTTTTCGATCTTTGATGGTATGTAACAGTTCCTGAGATACCCCAATGGCATCATGGATTTGGCGGTTATGCAAGAAGCCAAACTGTTCTTCAGTAATGTGCAAAGAGAGAGCAGACTTGATTCTTTGAGCAATGATTTTGGAAAATAATTTATAAGCTAAATTGCAGAGCGCAATAGGTCTGAAGTCTCCAAATGTAGCAAGTTTATTTCTTTTTGGTATCAAAGTAACAAAAGTAGAATTCAGAGCTCCAGAAGAAAAACCATGCAACCTAGTATATTCCACCATTCTCAGAATATCAAAACCCATTATATCAAAAAAATGAGTGTAAATCT
The DNA here is from genome assembly GCA_027924585.1 of Larix kaempferi. Classification (NCBI taxonomy): domain Eukaryota; kingdom Viridiplantae; phylum Streptophyta; class Pinopsida; order Pinales; family Pinaceae; genus Larix; species Larix kaempferi. The sequence continues at coordinate 134,520 of BSBM01000998.1, forward strand.
CTGCTGGCCAACCATCCGGACCAGGACTTTTTTCAGTAGCAAAAAGTTTCAATGTTTTCTCCACCTCCTCAAGTGTAACTTCTTTCCCCAGCTCTACAACCTCTTGTTCATCAAAGAACCTAGGGAAAAGTCCTGCCACTCTAATCTGATCCAAAAGTTCACTGTTGCCCTCATCCTTGTAGATTTTGCCGAAATAATTGACAGCTTCACTTTTCAGTGAATCACCACCAGAGATTTGATTCCCCCCCACGTCTTCCAATTCCCAAATAGAATTTAAATTACAGCGTGCCGAAGCAAAGGAATGGAAAAACTTTGTATTGCGGTCACCATGCTAAATCCATAGTGCCCTACTCTTCAATATCCATTCCATTTCCTCCTGAAGAAGGATCTCCTCTTTTTTCTTCTCAAACTTCTTAACCACCTCAAATCCTTCCTCATCCAGCCCTCCAAAAAAAATTTCCAAGTGATTCTTCTGAATTTCCGCTTCCAACTGAGCCAACTCTTTTTTATCAGCATCTTTCCGAGCCTTTATCCAACCAACAACCTCCCTCTTAAGCATTCTCATTTTGTTACAAAACAAATATAAAGGGTTGTCTCCTTCAACATTCACATATTGCCAGAAATATTTAACCAATTTATAGAAATCCTCCTGTAACAACCAAGAACTATTAAAATTAAGAGGAACTTGAATTTTCAACCCATATTCTGCCAATTGAAAGACAATTGGCCAATGATCGGAAAATTTGGTTCCATGCACCCATGATCTATATTTCTGAATTTTTCTCAATAATGAAACCTTTACCAAAAATCTATCTAGCCTTTTATGAACTCCCTCTCCACCACTTCTGCCATTTGTCCAGGAGGGGAGCATCTTAACCAGTAAAACATCAACCAGTTCATTATCCATTAGCAACTTTGAGAAATAATCTTCCAATGGATCCAATCTAGCTCTTTGTCCCCAAATTTCCGAAGGTGACTTGGTGAAATTTAAGTCACTTGCAAAAATTAGATTCTCAGATCTTAAAATCCCTGAACAATTTAGGGAATCCCAAAATCTTTGTCTGTCTGAATAGGGAGCATAACAGTTAAATACAGACATCTTTAAATTTAAACCAATACAAACACCATCCATTAAAATTCCCCAATCTGTTCTAAAAACTTTGAAAGAGAACAACAATGGGTTCCAGGCAACAACCAACCCTCCAGATAACCCAGAAGAACTCGTGGCCGTAACCTCCCAACATGGTAGAATATCTCCAATTTTTGAAATGGCATCACAACTAGAACACATGGTTTCTTGAAATAAAATAATTCTCGGGCAAGTAGTTTGGATGAGGTTGGTTAGGGCCCTAGCCCGAGAAGCCCTACCCAACCCACGAACATTCAGGGAGAGAAACGACATCAAGAACCATCCACCACGGGCATCTTTGCTCTAAGGCCCAACTCATAAAAATCATCAACATTTACCCTTTTGACAACAGTCAAACCCTCATATGCCGAAGTGTCAAGATCAGGAGCAAGCTTCTTCTTCCTACCCTTGCGAATTGTGACATTTTGGAATTTTGGAGGAAGGATAGGCAAAACGGCCAAATCCAGGGATGGATTTTTGGAAAAAATAGGAAGAGGCGAGAAAACATTAACATCCTTTGACCCATTAACACACAAGCTTAATGATTCAATGGCTTCAGCCTCAACCTCTCTCGGAGTAATTTCTAACTCCAGGGGAGTCTCCACAGGGGCAAGTTTAAGAAATGGAGTAGGGTCAAAAACAATTGGTAACCCCAAACTGGAAATAAAAAAAGGAAGAGGTTCAGGACACATCCTTGGAGAACTGACAACCAAACCCTCCTTCGCAACCTCACTATCCAGACATCTAACAACCGGTGGGGCCCATAATCTAAATCTAAGGAGGACGACAAGTCCTTGGGTTTGTTAGATAAACCATGCCTCAACTGAACTTCTCCTCTAGAAATCCTCCTATCTAAATCCAATTCCCAATCAGAAATATAGTCTAATTCAGCTTTTGACATAACAGAATAAGCAGATTCCGGAAGGATTTTTGTCTTACCTTTTACAAAAGAAACCAGAACATCATGTCCAAGAGTAGGAGGAATGTACTCCTTCACACGTCCAGTAGACTCCTTTCTGGACAGTAGAGAAGGACATTTAGCTTGAATATGTCCAATATCATGGCAATGAAAACACCTGAAAGGGGTTCTAAAAAAATCCAGCCATCGATGCCATGTTTTGTCCCCCCAGACAATTTCTATGACGGCAGGGAGCCCCAGGCTCAAATCCAGCTCCACCATCACCTTAGCATATCTTCTGTCAATGCCATAAATGAAATTCTTATCCACATGAATGAACTTCCCCACCGAGTTTGCTAGACCCACCATGATTTCTTCCGTACATAATTCAATGGGAAGTCCAAGAATTATCATCCAAAGGTGCCGAATGCCTTGCCGTTCACGAATAGGGTCAAATGAGACATGCCAGCGCTTAAGAATCAAAGACCCTTCTTTGAATAACCAGGTTCCACCCAAAATCCGAGCCAAAGCCTCCTGATTTGGGAAAATGAATAATATCCAACGGTTAACTAACAGATTTATCCAAGGAGTATTACCTAAAACAAGAAACCATAACTTATTGACCCATTCCACTATCTCAAATTTCGAACCAAAGGCAAACTCAAGCCTCCCCACCAGAGCTCGGCCAACAAGCATCTCAACCCTATCTAAATTTGAGCCAGCCGAGATCACAAACCTGTCAACCTTTTCCCTGACTTTAAGGGTCTTAGCCCACCTCCTGTTCTTTGCTTTGGCATCGAAAAAGTTAGGGTTTTTCACAGGACCGCAGACGAAAGGAGAGCATCCCGCCAAGAAATCCCCACCAGAACCCTCAGGAGAATGAAAAGAGGGCACTCCAGCTCAAGGAGTAGGGAAAGACATAACCCTAATACCGGACGAACAAGTCAACAACTCTCCACCTGTCACTGCAGACAGCGACAATGCTAATCACCTCTCCACGAATCCAATACCTAAAAGTGGACCCCCACAGCAGAAAAAAACCCCCACAGCAAAAAAACAACCACCACATACACCTTAAATCTAACACCAAATCAAATCCAAGGAATAGAAACAGAAAAAAGCGTTTCAAGAGCTTCAACGAGCATTATTCCCACTTTTTTTATACTTGGCTGGTACTAGGCCAGTTCTCGTCGAACCAGCTTGACTCCAAGTAGTTGAAAAGCTCAAGAAACGCCTCTCCGTTCCACATCCTTGACTTGAACTAGCACAGAAAAACCCTGCAAAACCAAATACTATAAAATAAAATTTATCATATTTATATTATATGTGTATTTATGTTTCTAAAATATTTTGCCACTTTTCTAATTATTAGTCAAACATTACCATATAAATAAGTTTATTTAATATAATAAATTAAGATGTATTTTTTAAAATTAATTTTTAAAATCACATATTATATGAATATGTTTAATATAAATTGTTTATATATATATATATATATATATATAATATTATAGAATAAATATTTATATTGTTTTTAACAATAAAATTAAAATTAATTAAAACTTTGATATTTATAATGTATTAATTTAAGAAGTTTTTATTTTCATATGATTGATATCATCCATCTTTCAAAAACATCATATTTAAATGTAAAAAAATCATAATAATTAGTAATTTTTAATTATAATAAAGTAATATTAATACAATTTATTTCATAATTTCATTATTATTTATCATAATTTTTTATAATTAATATATAATTTATCATAATATTTATAAAGTGAATAAAACCTATAAAGATAGGAGTAGTTTATTTATTTTAGGTTAGGTTTTAGTAGGAATCTAGTAATTTTTTTTGGTAAAATCTAAATTTATATGTGTTTAAATTGTATTTTTGAATCCATAAATAGATTCAACACCCTCAAATACTCCCATGGCACCCAAATTATGCAATTTCCATAGCTAATATATGTAATTCTAAATTTTTTCAAAAATTTCTAACAAAAAATATTAAACAAAAATATACTCAGAAAAGATTGAAAAAGTAGAATAGTTAGACTACACCTATAAAGATATATGCACATATTTTTAGAAAACACAATATATGATACCAACCAACATGTAAAGAGTCCTTACTCCATGTCCAACATGTCCAATGATCCTATAGAATAATGTTATATGTAAAGATTCCTTACTCCATTTCCAATGACCTTATAACCAACATATAAAGACTCCTTACTCCATGTCCAATGATCCTATAAAATAGCGTTCCTTGTAAAAACGTTTTACTCCATGTCAAATGATCCTATAAAATAATTTGTAAATGTAAAAACTCCTTACTCCATTTCCAATAACCCTAAAGAATGCTAAAGAAAAAAGTATGGAACAAAGCCTTGTCATGACATTTTGGTTGTCAAATAAAACCAACACAATATCAAACTCCATGTTGAATGATCCTATAGAATAGTGTGTACATGTAAAGACTCCTTCATTTCCAATGACACTATAAAATGTTAAAAAAAAGTATGAAACAAATCATTGTCATGATATTTTGGACACAATATCAAATTCCATGTCTAATGATCCTATAGAATAGTGTGTACATGTAAAGACGACTTCATTTCTAATAACCCTATAATATGTTTAAAAAAAAGTATGAAACAAATCATTGTCATGACATTTTGGTTGATAAATAAAACCAACACAATATCAAATTCTATGTCCAATGATCCTACACAATAAAAAAAAGTATGAAACAAATCCCTGTCATAACATTTTGGTTGTCAAATAAAACCAACACAATATCAAACTTTATGTCCAATTATCTTATAGAATAAATCCTTATCATGACATTTTGGTTGTCAAATAAAACCAACACAATATCAAACTCTATGTCCATCTTATAGAATAAATCCTTATCATGACATTTTGATGTTCAAATAAAACCATCACAATATCAAACTCCATGTCCAATTATCCTATAAAATGGTGTGTACATGTAAAGACAAGACTTCTTAATCCATTTCCAATGATCCTATAAAATGTTAAAAGAATCATTGTCATGATATTTTGGTGGTCAAATAAAACCAACACAATATAAAAAATTAGTCTAATGAAAAAATTCCTAACTCGATCGAACAAAATCCCTGCCATGACATTTTTCCTCCTGCTTGGTCAAATAAGACAAACACAATATAAAAAATAACCAATGAAATGTTTTTCAAATTCTTAACTTCAGTTTTGGGCCATCCATTCCAAAACACGGATGGTGATTTCAAAGCCAACTTTACTTCGGAGGGTTTTTGAACGAAGGAACAAATTGGATTCGGACTTTTCGAGGCCATTCGTCAACACATAAATCAATCGGAGGCCTCATGAAAATGACATGCACACTCAGGAGTAGATCCACCAACTTCCACAGTTCTAACTCCTGGTAACTCACAGACTCGGCGATCCCATTACTTGTTTCGAAGTAAATCAATCTAACTCCACGCCAAGTGCCACCAACCCCAATACCTGCAAGCGGTAAAACACGAATTCATCATGACCATGACAGTGGAAAAAATAGGGTTTATCACTGAAAACCAATCAGCATATATAGCAAGACTTGGAGGAGGACAGACTCACTATCTTCAGCAGGAATTCAATGGGTTCCTTGAGGCATTTTGTGATTTGCATGTTTTTCCAAACAGCGTTTTTTGGCAATTCTCTAGCAGAAGATCCCTATAGATTCTTTACATGGCATGTTACATGGGGCACAATAAGGCCTCTTGGTATCCCTCAACAGGTATGGTTTCAAAAACAAAAATTCTCCGCCTTCTTCCAATGCCAACATATAAATCTCATGTATGATTTGCCATGATTTGTCTAAGATCCATTGTGTTGTTGTTACAGGGAATTCTAATAAATGGGCAATTTCCCGGACCGCAGATTAACAGTGTCACCAATGATAACATTATTGTGAATGTATTTAACAACCTGGACGAGGATTTCTTACTAACTTGGTAACTTTTTTGGGTTCTCTATTCTTTGTGTATTGGTTGATTAAGATTTATGGGTTCTTGCGTGATATTTGATGATGCACTGAGATCCTTGTACACATTCTAATATAGGAGCGGGATCCAACAAAGGAAGAATCCGTGGCAAGATGGAGTTTCTGGAACAAACTGCCCTATACCACCAGGAAAGAACTTTACATACAAGTTCCAGGTGAAGGACCAGATAGGAAGCTACTACTACTTTCCATCAATGTTTATGCACAAAGCAGCTGGAGGATTTGGAGGGCTAAATGTAGCTAGCAGGTCCGTCATTCCTGTTCCGTTCCCTGCTCCTGATGGTGATATCACTTTGCTCATAGGCGACTGGTACAAGACCAATCACACAGTAAGTTGGTAATCTTTCCCAGAAACAAATACATCTTTTGAATTTAAAGAGAATTGCTCTGTTCAACTTCAGCCTGTCTACCAGACTGTTCACTGCATTCAATCTCTGACCATTTTCTAGCTTTGTGCAGATCCTTAGAAGAACACTTGACATGGGCAGATCTCTTGGTCAACCTGATGCTGTTCTCATTAATGGACATGGGCCATCAAGTGGTGCAACATTCACAGTGGATCAAGGTATATGATTGCAGTTCTCAGGCAGTCTGCTAGGTTTAGTATAGATGTTTCTAGACACTCGATGATTCGAAGGATCCAGTTGTTTTGATTTTATCTTATTGCAGATGCTGCCTGTTCAATCCGTTTACTTCTCTTCTAGTTATCTAAAATGACCCATCTATTTATCTGCAGGAAAAACGTATCGCCTCAGGATTTCAAATGTGGGATTGTCATCTTCTTTGAACTTCAGGATCCAGGGTCACAAATTGAAGCTTGTGGAAGTGGAAGGATCTCACACAATTCAAAATATCTATGATTCTCTTGACATTCATGTTGGCCAGTCCTACTCTGTTCTGGTCACTGCAAATCAGCCACCTGGGGACTTTTACATGGTTGCATCTACTCGTTTTACTAGTCCTGTTCTATCAGCCAATGGCATTTTTCACTATAGCAATTCCCATAAGAAGGTTTCTGGAGCAGTTCCAGTGGGTCCAAGCAATATTGATTGGTCTCTGAGACAGGCCAGATCCATTAGGTTTGGTTCTTGGCCTGCTTAGTTTAGGTTGAGGGATATATGTATAGATTTTACAGATAGATAGATGCATCTATAATGTTTGATTCCTAATGTTTTAGTATTGTTAGGAAATATAGATAAGAGATTGATTATAGGAACTATAGAAAACTTTCCATAAGAATCATAGGCAGGTCAGGGCTGAATTTTAAAATATCTAAATATCAAAGATCCGTGAGAGTTACAGCCACCATATGTGAACTTCTCAAAAATTTGTTGAGCAATTGTTGTGCAGATGGAACTTGACAGACAATGCAGCTCGTCCCAATCCACAGGGAACTTACCACTATGGGAGCATCCCCATTACTCGAACTATTAGGCTGGCAAACTCGGCACCTGTCATCAATGGCAAACAACGCTATGCGGTGAATAGTGTTTCCTACGTGAATCCCAGCACACCATTGCAGCTTGCAGATTACTTCAACATCTCCGGAGTGTACACAGAGGGAGGCATTTCTGATACTCCCAACGGTAGATCTGTCTCCATACAAACTGCTGCACTGTCTGTGGAATACAAGGCTTTCGTTGAGATTGTGTTCCAGAACGATGAAAACACTGTCCAGTCATGGCATTTGGATGGACATGCTTTCTTTGTAGTGGGGTAAGTTCTAATTTCCCATTGATGAAATCGATGTTGGTTTGTTTGGATGAATTATAGATAGTTCATAGAAAAGTTTTATATTTTTATTATATATGATTGATTCCATTAAAAACTAGCTATCAAAATTCTCCTTGAAAGCTCTGTGATAAAGAACTTAACTTCATTTGTTTTACAGAATGGAAAAAGGTGAATGGACACAGTCAAGTAGGGCGGGTTACAATCTCGTTGATGCAGTTTCTCGCTGCACAACCCAGGTGGGCAGTCAATGAGATCCCTCACACTCTCATAGCTTCTTATATTGTATCACAGTAGATAAACATACATTTTTAAATATGCCATCTCCATGGCCAGTGCAAGCAGTGATAATATAACTGTCTTATTCTTTGTTTGAATTTCATTGCAGGTGTATCCACAATCATGGACTGCTGTTCTTTTGGCTTTTGATAACGCAGGAATGTGGAACGTGAGGTCAGAAACATGGGGACGGCAATACCTGGGTCAGCAAACATACGTGAGCGCGAAGCCTAGTGGGAGATCAGCTAGAGATGAATATGATATCCCGAACAATGCTATCCTTTGTGGGAAGGCTACAGGCCACTCACGCGGACAACTCTAAATAAGAGTTTCAGGATTCTGAATATCAATACGCAAACTAATCTAAAATATAAGTGATTGTCATTAGAGGTTAGAAGTTATGCAAGCTGGTAAAAGCGAGTTTATGATTAAATACGATGAATCTAATTTGGATTCAATCAATAAAATTTTGACTGATCTTTCTGGTTACAATCACTATGTATATTTGGTTGCAAAATATTATTATTATTAATAATTTTAATATTTATTATATTATAATATAATAAAAATAATATTATATGGTTAATATTTGTAAAAGGAGTAATCTATTTATTCTAAGTTTTCTACTTTATAGTGAGTTTTGATTTCGGTAAAATTCAAATTTCTACGTGTTTAAATTGTATTTTTGAATCTATAAATAGATTCACCATCCTCAAATAACTCCATGACACCCAAAATTATGCAATTTTCATAACTAATATATGTGATTCTAAGATTTTTTAAAGATTTAGACTACATCTTTGTGAAGACGATATATTTACAACAATTTGAGAAATGAAGGTAGAAGTAACCGAGCTAAACTCTTAACTAATGATTCCAACCCTAATCATATGTCCAAGTTTAGAATCGGCATGATAAGCCAAACATATGGTCCAAATAAAAATATTTACATCATACATGCCTAGCCATTCCACTTTGGCCTTGAGTTCTCCACTAAGAATTCATATTAGGATATATTTACATCATTTACATAATTTCAATTAAATACATTCAAGTCAAAACTAGGGTATTATAAAAATGTTCTATATGCAATGAGTAAAATTTCTAATCTTTTACAATATTTTACTCATTATGATATATTTGGATCAATCCACACTCTATCTAAAATGGTGCTATATATTTTATAACTTGTATAGATGATTATTCTAGAAGAGTATAGGTGTATTTTCTAAAAAGTAAATCAAAATACTTTGAGTAAGTTAAGGACTTCAAGGAAGGAGTAGAGAAAAGTTTGGGAAAGTTTATATTATGTCTAGGTTCAGATAATGGAGAAGAGTATTGCTTTAATGAATTTGATAAATGTTGTACACAAGAAGTAAGTAAGAACCAGAACACTACTATATATCAGAAAAATGTTGTGTCCAACCAAAAAAATTGCACAATCATAAAATGTACAAGAAGCATATTCATCACATCTACATTAGATAATGAATTCTAGGCAGAGGTTGTTAATACACATGCTTATCTGATTAACAGATCACCTATAGTTGTATTAAATGGATAGGTTCTAGAGTAGGTTTGGTGTGGTAAGCCACTTAATTATTCTCACTTGCATGTCTTTGGATGTGATACATTTTCCCATGTGACTAAAGAAAAGAGGTCCAAGCTTTACCCAAATTCAAGGAAATGTTTTTTCTTGGTTATGACAATATAGTAAAGGGCTATAGAATATGGGATCCTATTGACCCCAAGGTAACTATTAGTAGTAATTTTATTTTTAACGAAAAAATACATGCAAAGGAAAGAGTAAAAATAGTTTAGATTGTACATATTGAAGTAGAAATGAGTGATACATTTTCCCATGTGACTAAAGAAAAGAGGTCCAAGCTTTACCCAAATTCAAGGAAATGTTTTTTCTTGGTTATGACAATATAGTAAAGGGCTATAGAATATGGGATCCTATTGACCCCAAGGTAACTATTAGTCGGAATTTTATTTTTAACGTTAAAATACATGCAAAGGAAAGAGTAAAAATAGTTTAGATTGTACATATTGAAGTAGAAATGAGTGAAAATGAAAATGAAGCTTCTAATTAGGATGCGGGGCATCAAGTTCGACAGATACAACATAGAAAATCTACATACCCCAAGAGACATTTAGAAATATTACACCTTATTTTGATTTGTTAAATAACGATGGTAAACCCGCTTCATTTCAAGAAGATAAACAATTTGAGAATGGAGGAAATCCATGCATAAAGAAATGAAAGTAGTACACAATAATGAAAAATGGGAACTTGTGGATCTCCCATTAAGAAGAAACATTGTTGAAAACAAGTGGGTGTATAAAGTAAATAAGAACAATGATTGGTTGTTGGCCCAATGTTATAAAAGCTCGCTTGGTCACAAAATGTTATGTGTACAAGTCAGGTGTAAACTTTATTGAAATCAAATCTCCTTTTGTTAAACTAACTACTATAAAAAAATCACTTGCACTGGTACTAGCACAAGATTTAAAGATGGAGCAACCTAATGTGAAAAATTATTTTCTACATATTGATCTTGAAGAAGATATTTATATGGATCAACTTGAGGACTACAAAGAAAGAGGAAAAGAGTATTTGATTTGTAGAATCAAAAAATATTTGCACGGATTGAAACAGGTGTCAAGGATGTGGTACATAAAATTTGACACCTTCATGAAGAGCTAAGATTATAGTAGAAGTGAAGCAAACCATTATGGATATTATAAGAGGTTTGATGATGGAAGTTTTATTATCTTGTTGTTGTATGTTAATGATATGCTAGTTGTAAGCCCCTATAGAATTTGAGCATGTTAGTCTAGATACTAAGCAACATACAAATAATGTGAAAGGGATCAGTGGTCTAACAAATTCATGTAATAAACATGCTAAACATTAATCATTACAAAAAAGAGAGAATTCAATAACAAGAGAGAATGTTGTATTACATTAAAGCTTTAATGAATGAAGTAGAAAATATAAATAGGCAAGGAAAATCGAATAGGTCATGAAGGCAATTAGAAATGCTCATACAATGCATGGGATGTTAGTTAAACCCAATATAAAATAGAATGAGAACTATATACAATGAACAAGAACTCAAGACATAAAAACTCATATTTTTGCATCAAAAACACCAAAAAACAGCCCCAAAACGAAAAGTGGTATTACCATTTTTAGTCCTTTTTGGGGGGCAAGCTAAAATTACAACTTTTTGGTAACCATGGGTGGCGTTAAGGATTGAATAATGGACCCCTAAATTGAAACCCTAAATCAAAACCCTAAATCAACCCAGGATTGAATAATGGACCTCTTAGAATCACCCTCATTTTTATTTGAGGTTAAAATTTAAAAACAATTACTTTAAAAAAACAAAACAAATAAATAAAGTGAAACAAGAATTTCAAAAATTAAAAATTTATAAAAAATTAAAAAGATTTTCAAAAAAAATTACAACATTATAAAATTTATAAAGAAAATTATTTTAAAAATTTGAAAAAAAATTGATAAAAAAACTCAAAAAATTCCCAAAAAAATACAATTTTTTAAAAAATTAAAAAATTTAGTTTTTTTTAAAATAAATTTCCAAAATACTAAATTTTTTTAGAAGTTAGAAACGATTTTTTTTTAAACTTTGAAAAAATCAAAATTAAAAATTTAATATTTATAAAAATAAAAAAAACACCCCTATTCGTCCCCCTCTCCCTCCCTCCTGAGCCTAAGCATCGCTCCTTGGGGTGGCACGATTCTGAGAATCACGTTGGGCTTTACGAAGGGAAAGGGAGCAGGAGAGGCGGAACGGGGAGAGGGATGGTTGGGGGGAGAGGAGGGATGTGGATGGGGATGCGTGGGCGGTAAGGGGGAGAAGAGCTGGAAGGGGAGGAGTGGGGGTGGGTTTTTTTGTTTCATTTAAAAAAAAAAAATTTAATATTATTTTTTATTATTATTTTTTCTTTTTTTTTTCAATTTTTGTTTTAAATTGTAGTTCTTTCGGATTTTTAAATTCAATTTTTTTAAATGTTAAATTTAAAAAAAAAATTGTAGCCTTTTTGAATTTTTTTTAGCTTTTGTTTTATTTTGATTTTTTTTACAATTTTTTTCCATTTGTTTTTAAATGTTTGTTTATAATTTTTTTTAGATGTCATGATGTTTTAAATTTCTTTTCAATTTGATTTTTTTTTTTTTAATTTAGAATTTTCACATTTTATTTTTTATTTTTTTAAAGAGATTGTTTTTTAAATTTAACCTCGAATAAAAATGAGGGTGATTCTAGAAGGTTCACTTTTCAATTCGGGGGTTTGATTAGGGTTTCAATTGCAATGACACCACTTGAGGTTACCAAAAAGTTGTAATTTTAGCGCCCCCCATAAAAAAAGGGGAGGGTTGATACTAGCACGAATTTTCGAAATGGAGGTAAAACAACTACTGAATGTGGCCTCCAAAAAAACAAGAACTCGTGCGGGTTCTTGTTATATTGTTATTGTGTTGTTAGGATTAACTAGATCCAAAAACCCTTTGTTAGCCATGCACAATCTCCAAGATGATTTTAACTGACTCATGACTTCCTTAAGTGGACTTAGCTCCCTATATGCTAGAAGCAACTGGCTGCAACTGATAGAAGGAACATGCAAGTAATTGAAAGCACATGCAACTGATTGAAGGCACATGGATGAGGTGCACATACCCAAAAAATAATCAAGGAGGATGCTATTGTCTCATAATAGCTTAAAAAAGGTGATCCAAGTCCCTAAACAGTGGAGTAAACTCCCCAAATTCACTCCACAACTCTAACTTGCAATGTGGGACCCTAAAATCAAATAAAATATGACATAATTGAATGAATTCACCTTCATATTCCAAAATAGACTTTAGGATCTCAAAAAGGACAATTAAGGCAATTTAGGACCCTTAGAGTTTAGAAGTAAGATCTAGGATGACTCAGGTGGCCAAATTGAATGAGATTTGGCCCACTAGAATCATGAAAGCATAGTCTAAGTCACTAGGTAGGAGAATGAAGCTAAGGAGAGGGTTATTCTACTCTAACACCCCCCATAAGACAAACTAGGTGAAATAAATGCAAGAAAAATGGGTACCAACAATTTGCATCCAAGTTAGGTACCCATCTACAAAAGATTCTTGAAAACTAAGAGGGAAAAACCATATGGGAAAATCCCCCCATAAAAGAGAATGTAAATGAGAAGGATAAAGAGCTTGCGTAGAAGGATCCCATTCACAAGATCCAAACACTTTGAAGTGCTTGAGTGATGGTTCTTGACCACTCCTTGCTTTGAATGAAGGAAACCCCTTAAAGCTTTTGCGCGGAACTTGGTGAATTGTAGGAGCAAAAGTTGTAGATCTGGAGTATGAAGGGACATTCTAGAGGTATTCTTCAATTAGAACCTGATTTGGGACAAGTTCTCTCATAGATTCTGAGTATGAAGAGACATTATAGTGGTCTTTTCAATGAGAACATGATTTGGGATCATCTCTCCAATGTATAGTAAAAAATTGTTGATCACCTCTTCTTCTGGGCCTGTAAAAGGGTCTTACTCGGCTAATTGGTGGATCGGAACCAATGTATCTCCCATCGTGGTAGGATTTGTGCAAGGATCAATGGATTTTAACATGTCCTCATAGGCCATATGTTCCAAATCTTTTGGGGCTTCTTAGTTCAATATGTTAATGGATTGAATATGTCCTCAACTTATGGAACAATAAGTTGGACACCTAAGATGCAATCAATGGTGGCCTTACCAAGCACTGAAGTAGAGTATGTGGCACTAATTGAGTACCAATTAAGTGGTCGCATTACATACATTATCCCCTTGAGTACCTTCCTAGGTACCCCATATTATACTTCCTAATTACAGTATATTCCATCCCCCTTTGCATGTTTCATCCCCAAACCATGGGAGGAAACCGTGTAATATGATCATCTAAGCAATGTTGTTAATTGGTACCAAGCATGAGCATCCAACCATCCTAGTGAAATGTGCACATGGTTTCCAACATCTTCCTTTTCACCTTGATCTTGATTCTAGTTGCTCTTTTGGTTCCATGTTGTCATCACACTAATCTAATATCTCTATTCATTGCTTTTAGTCCTCCATCTGCCTCCTTACTAGGTGTCTTTCTAGTTGCATGTTGGTCCATAATAAGTTTGATTTTCACAACCTTGAATTAATGATTGTTGTTTCTCATGATGGTATGGGTGGAGATATATAACAACATTTTCTATCAGTTCTTTGTTCTAGGACTCTTCAACACGTGATTACTTTGAGTCATGTATCTACTTAGATTCTTCTTCGTTTTATGTCCTTCCTAGGGAATTTCTTCATGTGCTTCTATAGATTCTTCTTCGGATTCAACCTCAAAACTCTTCATATAATGTGTCAATAGGGACTTCAATTAATTTCCCTACAATGACGTCTTCATGTGCCCCCTTAGGCTCTTCTTGTTTAGTAAGAGGAATATCTTGCAATGCAATTTTATTTTTCTTGTGCCAAAGATTCATAAAATTCTTTTGTACATTAATATTAATTGTATTAATTGAGTCTACCCAGGGATATACCAAACAAATATCTACACAATCCATATCTACAATATATAAATCTGAATGCAACACATAGTCATTCATAATAATATTCAAACTTTTAAAAGATTGAACATTCTCATTATAAACCTATGTGCTTTAAATATGCTTTGTGGGGACTTGCAACCTTTTAGCCAACTTAATATTGATTAAATTATGCTTTCTACTAGGGTTGATAGAAATAATAGCATTTTCTTATTGAATACATCTAGAACCATGTAATAGGAAGTTTTTTCCTGAAAATAAACCCTAATTTCTTTCTTGATCCTTCTTGATATCATAAGAACACCTAAATAAAATTAACTTTTTCATATTATTCATCTAAAAATGGCATGATATTATAATAGTTAAGAAATTTCCACCATATGATAGCATCTTCTTCTAAACCCAAGCATAGTATAAATCTGCAACACTTTGGATATACTAAATTTGACTTATGCATGTATTCTTCAATACTAGGAATACCATTTTTTCTTGTAAAATATACTTTTCTTTTTATCATTCCAAAAATAGAACTAGGGTTTTGAAAAAAATACTTACTTTTGAGGTGGTAAATATAAAACGATGGTGACTCCCCTAATACTTCTCAAAATCTCTATTGTGACTACAATTATGAAATTCCATAACCAGTCTACATTTATTAGCACTAGTTTGATGGAAATACGAGAAATATATCAACTTTAAAAATCTACATGACCATCACCTCAGAAAAAATTAATAATTGTTGATTTTATCAACAATAACTCCACTTCCCAAACTCGGATTTGGACAATTGATTTTTTAATTAGTCTTCTTTTTTGAAAAACTCATAATCAAAAATTGTTTCTTGAAACCTTTACCCAAAATCTATTGGACTTTTTATGAAAAGAGCCATCCTCTTTTTTTCACAAAACTATGAAAAATAACAAAAAAAATCTTCTCTTTTTCGGCCCTAGAAAGAGCTCTGATACCACTTGTAGTGAACCTTAACCCAGAAATTGAATCACAAATGATACAGAGAACCCTTAAACTTCGTAAGTAACAATATACATTCACACCATAAACAACACAAGAATATAGACATAATCCATAAGGTAGGGTAGCAAGTCGTCAAATACTCCTTATGGGAGGAATAACCCCACAAGACATGCTTGCTACAAAACAATACATCCAACATATCCTATACAATGATACCCATGCATATATATACTATCTCACGAGTATTCCTAGGGTTCTATGCCAACTAACCCTTATTATTATATTATTTCCTCTAACTACATAGTTTCTTTATTCATTACCCACCCTACCAAGTGGGTCTATTCCATTATTATGGCCAAATTACTTACATTATCCACTAGGTTACCTCCCTAGGTACCCATATTATCCTCCCTAAGTACATTACATTCCATACCCCTTCACATGTTTCATCCCCAAACCATGGGAGGAAACCACATAATATGTTCTACTAGCAATGTAGTCAATTGGTACCAAGCACAAGCATATAACCATCCTACTAAAATGTGGACATGGTGTCCAACATCTTCCTTTCCACCTTGATCTTGATTCTAGTTGCTCCTTTGGTTCCGCATTTTTATTGTGATAATCTAATATCTCTATGTTTTTCCTTTAGTCCTCCATGTGCCTCTATACTAGGTGTCTTTCTAGTTCCATGTTGGTCCATAATAAGTTTGATGTTCATAACCTTTCCTTAATGATTGTTGTTTCTCAAGGTGGTATGGGTGGAGATACACAACAACCTTAAGTATTTATTTGTCCTTTGGTATTGGACTCTTCAACATGTGGTTATTTTTGTCATATAACACCTTAGGTTCTTCTTCCTTTTGATGCCCTTCCTTAGGATTTTCTTCATGTGCACATATAGATTATTTTTCAAATTAAACCTCAGTCTCTTCATATAATGTCTTAGTAGGGACTTCAATTAATTTTCCTTCAAGGACCTCTTCATGTTCCCCCTTAGGCCCTTATTTTTAGTAAGAGAAATATCATGTAGTGTAATTTTTTTTCCTTGTACCAATGCTTCATAAACATGTATCAAGAATATTAATATTAACTATACCAATTGAGACAATCCAAGGATGTCCCAAAACAATATCCACATCATCCATACCTATAAAACACCTATTTCATTAAACTTGGACATATTGTAGTCCAAGTCACTTTGAAGATGGTTCAAAAACAACCTTTCTAAACCCAAAAATCAAGGTTTCTAAAGTGCAAAATCTGGTTCCAAAAGTGCTAAATCTGGTTCCAAAAGTGCCAAATCTAGGTTCCAAAAGCATACTTTTTCTTTTCCAATATCGCCACTTTTGAAATTGTTTTTTGCACTTTTCCAATATGATAAATATGATAATGGCACTTTTAGAACCTGATTTTTCCCTTTTGGAAAGCTACTTTTGACACTTCTAATACTTAAATTTGCAATTTTGAAAACCAATTTTGGCACTTTCAAGCTCTGATTTTGCACTTTCGAAAATCAAACTCGACACTTTACAAGTATTATAATCACAGTGAAATTGAACATACTGGTACAAACAAACATTCAAGTGTATTATTTAACAGAATACTTTCATTTTATTCACAATTGGCTCACATCACTCACGCCATTTAGGTGTAGCAAGAAAGGCCATAATTGATCTAACAAGAGTGTGTCATTGACATCTTGGCAAGTATACATTTTTTTATAATACAATTCCCTTCATCGTTACAAACATGTTTTGTTTTCGAGTCATCTACAATCACTGTATTTGTAGCACCCTGACCATGGATCAAAATGTCCCAAATTTTGTTTAAAGGCTTGAGAAATACATAAGGATTTCCATCACCCTGATAACTCTCTCTGGCTATGCAAGAACAATACTCTTGTGTTAAAATTACTCTAAATTGTTCCCTTTGCAATCCTGTTCTTTGTAATAATGTTGGAAAAAACTCGTCAACATTTTTTTGTTGTGCAGATGTCCATACCCCAACTTCAAATATACTAAAGCATTTTTCAAAAAATTCCCTAAATCCTGGATGTATAAAATAATACTTTGTGGTTGATTTGATATCCAGTGTTTGTGGCAATCCAAATTTCTTTTTTTTACGAACTGTGTGTAACAAAACTCCATTGAAATCGAAAATAATCAATGATTTACTAGTAACAACTATTCTAGTATCTGCAAGCAAAAAAAATACACACACATCTGAGTCAATAAAATATTGTGTTTCAATATTTCTAAGTATATTGCTTTCATGTTCTGCAATTTTTGAATCAATTTTTGAAACACATCACCTGATACATGATACAATGTCCATAAATAATATGAGAATTGTCCAATAAAATTTACATCAATTTAATGTAGAAGTTGTCAAAAATATACAAATCACCAAATGAATTGTTGTCTCTATAATATGATGGTCATTTGAAGTTGAATGTCTTTAACCAACGCCCCATTTTTTAACGAGGCCCGAGATAATTTAGTAGAGAACACAACATTTGTTTTATAGTTATTTCTCTCTCTTGTGAACTATCAAATGTCCAACTAGTTGCCATTTTCTAGTAGTTTTCCTTGCTATTATCTACTGATTGATATTTCCCTTCATCTATAAACAACATGTCTATTTTTATATATATATATCCATATTGGACAAGTACATCTTTGAACGAATTTGTGTATATGTGCAGTACTTCACCAACATTATAATATGCAGACATTGAGTAATTATAAATAGTACTACGTTTGCATTGCTCTCGACCCCAAATGAATACAAAGTCTTCATTCTTCAACCATTCAAATATACCAAGGAATTTTTTAATTTCCATTTTTTCCAGCAAGGAAAACCACATAGCAACGTCAAATTGTTCTCTGAAAACACTGATAATATCAGGGTTGAACATCCGTGCATAATAACGATAGAAATTATGGAAAAAATGAGGTTGTTTGGAAAAATCTTCAATGTTGGATAACATTCGAACTCCAAAGAGAAATCCCTCTACTTCCAGGACCATTAGTTTCTTTTGCGGTGATATCCAGACTACATACAAAAGCTGTGACTATATATATAACCACAACAACAACACTTCATTCATGAAGTTAATGATCACAAACATGCAACTGTAATTGAAGATTTTGATTTCCAAAGATTAATACAAAAATCACCCAAAATTTCAAAAATTAAAATGATTTAATAAAAGCATCACACTGAACTAATAATGTGTTAGATGCAAATGAAAATAGCAACGTCACCAAAAAAAACAGAAAACACATTCAATGATTTTAAATCTTCATAGGTTACATCTAGTGTTTCCCGCTCTTGAAAGAGGCAATGATAGGTTACATTTGATGGCTGTCACTTAACTAGAAGAAGGCATTGAATGTTATGATATTAGTTGATTCATGCATTTTTAGAAGACCCTTCCATATTTGATGTACCAATTCACTATATGTACTTGAAGACGATGCAATAAAGGGCTTACTCAAAATACATTTTTCACATGGATGTGCTTTCACATCGTCACCCTCCAAAACAATCATTGATGTATTATTTTTTAAAGATTTCATTGGGAAATCCTCCCACACACTCTCCATAGTTTTTTGTGTATTTCCTTCTTTATCGTTGGTACATCTCTCTCGAAACAATAAAAAAAAAATTGTTCCCCATATGATTTTTCTGCACTACCTTCCCTCAAAAGTTTTGTAAACAATGGCTTCCCCTCATTGACCCTACATTTAGATGACCAAATCCCAACATTGAATTTGGAAATACATAATCCCAAAAATTTTATGGCATATGTTCGTGACTCATATGAAGTTTCTTTGTGTTTAAATCCAGATTCACCAACAATACTTTCTTCCTCCTTTTTTACTTTTTTCCCTCCAACAGTATTTTTTTATTTCCCTTTTTTTCTCTTTTGGAGTCATTTTCTGTGACTTTCTTGCGAAATAGAAAACCTTCCATTTCTAATATCAATAACATTTTTGTGTGGGGAGCTGCACGGAAATATTGCTTTTCATTATATATTTTTGGAATAAATTTGTTTTATCAATTTAAGCAGAAAATAATCTTTGTCTTTTACTTGTCAATGCCAAGCCAACATTTGAGTGGTGAGTAATATTGCTGGAGATACCGCGTTTTGACACCAAGCCCTCGCCTGATTCATTATTATCCAAGATCTCGCCTGGTTCATTATTATCCAATGTGATTTGTTGGCTAATATCCACAGACATCATCGATCCCAGCTCTGGTTGTGGATGATCCACATGTTGAATAGAAATCCAACAATCTTGACCAGGAAATTTGCAGGTATACATTTTATATAACTTTTTCTAGTATCCAAGGTCACTTTCCCCATTCATAATTTAGTTAATTTAACTAGGATCTTTGAAAAATAAATGTTTACCTTCTTGTCCATCTTGTTCTCCAGTTTGGTAGTTCTTTGTCGATTCTCCATCACATTCAATGTTGTCATTGGATACTATAATTTTATTGGACGATACCTACGTGTGCTCTTCATTTGAAGAAGTTATTGAACATAACCAACCGAGAAAATTAAAATACAATGAAATAAGACATCTAAAAATGTTAATACAAATACCTTGGTTTATACCCAAATTCATGATAGAAACTGTTCATAAACAACTCTTGTTGTATGGTCTCCATAATAGAAATAACTATTCTATCTAATGACCTGATCAACGAACTAAGAATTCTACCTCCTGCGTACAACGAAAGAGCTGTACCTCGAGAATAGACCAGTCTGAAAACTATGTGATCATTGTTAACCTTGGGAAAAGGTAAATCAATCATTGGTAGGCCCTCATCCTTCCAATCCATATCCATTTGAAAAGTAGAAAAATTATCCTCATCCCTTCCAATCCATATCCATTTGAAAAGTAGAAAAATTATCCTCATCCCTTCCAATCCATATCCATTTGAAAAGTAGAAAAATTATCCTCATCCCTTCCAATTCTCCAACACTGTATAATAGAGAATCCGATAAATAAGTCCTTGGAGAAATCTCTATAAACTCCCTTGGTAGGATTCTGCGTTACCTTTTTTTTATTTCTTGCTGAAAAGTGTGAAATCTTTAGAAATCATACAAGAGTTTTCGATATCGGCTAAAAAAATACAAGTACATGCCGCTTCATTTGATTCTAAGTAGTACAAAAATGCAATCATATCTTCTTCTGTCCAAGGACTATCACAATTACACATATCAAAAACAACAAATTCACAGCAGATTGTTGCACCAAAAAATGCAATGGATCTTAGTGTGTTGACCAAAGATGCAGGATAACAATATTGAAAAGCAAACTGTGAACTATATTTGATGGATTCAATGGACATACCCATCCCCTCTTTATTGATATATATGTTCAATATTCTCTCAACATCATTTGGTACCATTATCCTCTTCAGATTCTTTCTCTCTCTTCTTACCCGAATATTTTGCTTGTTTTCAAGAGCAAAAAATACTGCACAGTTGTTGGAGATGATTTGGTGCAATTTTATATATTTCACTAACATTATCGACAGTGACAATCTGTGATAAAAAATTTTGAACATCATGAACTTTGAAATATTCAAAGATCGAATGCCTAGTTGAACTCTTGTCCTTGATTCGCTTGCAATATTGATATAAAGTCTCTGCACAAACTTTTTTGTCGACTAATGTGCTCATCCAAACCGATCCATTGATTATATTGTCCGCCACAATGGTTAATTCATATTCATCAAGATCACGCAATGGTCTAAAAAAATTAGATCCATGATTCTTTATTTTCTTTTGAACAAAAAATCAACCTAAGTGATGCTCTTGGGTGAGCATGGCAAGGAACCACTTTTGTAAAGCTCGAATACAGACATCCATTTGCTCTATAGTCAATCTGATGTGAAAACAAGATTTAGCTTGTCATTAAGGTTGTCTTTTGTTTGAACAACAAAGATATCCATACATTCACCTTGGAAAGACTGCAAACATATAAAATTAAAGACAATATTTAATTTTCCAATTTCATAACACAGGCATCCATCTAAAGAGTTTGATTGATAGGAAGAAAAATTCGATATCTTCCAATCATCATTGGAAGCGTTTCCCTTTCCCGAGTGGGATGGCCTACGGATATCCATTTCTGCCTTGATTTTACAACTTGAGAAATGAATGGAGTGTCTACAAATTCCTTGTTTGATAAATTTTGTTGTTTGCATAATTTGTTGATAATGTGTTGAGGAACATCTTTATGTAGAAGACGAGTTGTTCGATGCCAATACCTTGAATGGACCAATTGATATTTATCAGTTTCAATGATTGTTTTCTATGCAGAAATAGTATGATGCCCATCCAATATATAAAAAATTACTAAAGGAAAATTAATTTCGTCTTCATTTCTAGGAAGAAATCCCAATGTGGTCTCCTTATCGAAAGGAAATAGAATAGCATCTCTCAATGTTGTTTTAAAAGTTGAGAGAAGAGATAAAACCATCTTTGTCACAACCTCTTCATCAAATTTTCGATATTGCAAATGCAGAAGCACAACAACACATCTTGTTACGTCAATAGAAAAAAATTTCTCATTGAACAAAAAGTATTTTATCTGTTCTTGTTGAACTTCTTTTGAACTTTCGAAGCTCTTAGTCGCTTTCCACATCATTGCTATAGAAGGACTTGATTTGAGTGCTTTGAAGGAAGATTTGGTCACATCTTTTTCAATATGATTGAGAAATGTTCCTCTAAGGTAGAAAAGAATCTTTTCATGGTCTACATTTGTCAACTTCTTTTCAATATTCATGTAATGCAATACAGATGGGGTTTTCACAGCCAGGATTCTTTTCTTCCATACCGAAAAAATTCCTTTCTTCAAACATGATGCGGTTTTAATTCCGAACCGATTACATGAAACATCATATGAGGGAAAACCCACCCTTGCTTCGCATAGGAAACCAAATCTAAATTGGGACCACTTTTCATTAGATCTGGTCAAAAATTACAAACCATAAAATCAACCTGTAGAAGGAAACATTGGTCTCTCTCGACCACTTCAACTTGAACACACAATAAATTGTCAGAAATGGGATTTACAGATGTCAATATTCCAGCTTGAGTTGAAGCTCCTTCCTCATCCAAGCAGAATAGATATAAATATGGGTACAAATTATTTGGTTCATCCATCTCAACATACCATCCATGCTTGAATAAATCGAGGTGATCTTTTAACAAATCAAGGAACAAGATTTCCTGGTATTGACTAAGGCTCAACAACTTAGACATGTTTTATCTGCAAAATAGAAGATGTTGTATAGTTAATATAAGAATGCATACAATGTTTATAATTATCAATTAGTGTTTTAATATTATATGTATACTTGCAAATGTTCAGGCGAATGATCGATGGAGAAGGAACGACCGCTCATTTCCAAAATCAATTGATTGATTAAGAACAAATCTACTAGCATTATCTATGAGGGATCAAATGCACATTTTATATAGTCATTTGAGATAGAATCGATCATAGAAGGAGCGATCATCATAGAAGGGGTGGGCGATCCTTCTTGTCGGAAGTCGAAAGCCGAGATAAATATTGTTTATATGTTATAAATTAGCCAATGTCTCGATACCTACTATTTACTGCGGAAGTCAGAAGTCGGGATCTGTCGGCCCAGCCTTCGCAGATTAAATATTCTTACATATCTCTTGTAAATGAAGGGCCGACCGACCCTTCTTATGCTCAATATTTTTCTAGTGTTCACCATTATGTATATACATGACTTGACGTCCTAGCCTTCGTAGGTTGACTATTTTTACAATTCCCTCATAAACAAAGGGGTGGATGACCCTTCTTCTACCCAGTATTATTTTCATAATAGTTCTAGATTGCAAGAAGAGTCGGACGATCCTTCTTGTGTTCACCATTCTAGAAACAGGTGAATTGTTGGATATAGGTGTTCACAATTATCTACTAAAGGAAGAGGCGACCGATCCTTCTTGTCGGAAGTCGGAAGTCAGAAGTCAGGATAAATATTTTTTATATGTTATAACTTAGCCAATGTTCTAATCCCTACTATTTACTGCGGAAGTCGGAAATTGTCAGCCTAGCCTTCGTAGATTAAATATTTTTACATTTCTCTCGTAAATGAAGGGTCGACCGACCCTTCTTGTGATCAATATTCTTCCAATGTTCACCATTCTGCATATACATGAATTGAAGTCCTAGCCTTCGTAGGTAGAATATTCTAACAATTCCCTCATAAATGAAGGGGTAGCCAACCCTTCTTGTGCCCAGTATTTTGTTGATAATAGTTCTAGACTGCAAGAAGGGTCGGTCGATCCTTCTTGTGTTCACCATTCTGGATACAGGTGAATTGATGGATATAGGAGTTCACAATTCTCTACTAAAAGAAGGGTCGGCCAATCCTTCTTGTCGCAAGTCAGGATAAATATTTTTTATATGTTATAACTTAGCCAATGTCCCGATCCCTACTTTTTACTGCGGAAGTCGGAAGTCGGGAATTGTCAGCCTAGCCTTCGTATATTAAATATTTTTACATTTCTCTCATAAATGAAGGTTCGTCCGACCCTTCTTGTGATCAGTATTCTTCCAATGCTCACCATTCTGCACATATATGAATTGACGCCCTAGCCTTCGTAGGTAGAATATTTTTACAATTCTCTCAGAGATGAAGGGGTTACCGACCCTTCTTTTGCCCATTATTTTGTTCATAATAGTTCTAGACTGTAAAAAGGGTCGGTCGATCCTTCTTGTGTTCACAATTCTCTACTAAACGAAGGGTCGGTCGATCCTTCTTGTCGCAAGTGTGATAAATATTTTTTATATGTTATAACTTGGCCAATGTTATGATCCCTACTTTTTACTGTGGAAGTCGAAAGTCAGGAATTGTCAGCCTAGCCTTTGTAGATTAAATATTTTTACATTTCTCTCATAAACGAAGGATCGACCGACCCTTCTTATGATCAATATTCTTCCAGTGTTCTCCATTCTGCATATACATGAATTGATGGCCTAGCCTTCATATTTAGTATTATTTTCGTAATAGTTCTAGACTGCAAGAAGGGTCAGCCGATCCTTCTTGTGTTCACCATTCTCGATACAAGTGAATTGTTGGATATAGGTGCTCACAATTATCTACTAAACGAAGTGGCGGTCGATCCTTCTTGTCGGAAGTCGGAAGTTGAAAGTTGGGATAAATATTTTTTATATGTTATAAATTAGCCAATGTCCCGATCGCTACTATTTGCTGCGAAAATCGGGAGTCGGGAATTGTGGTCCTAGCCTTCGTAGATTAAATACTTTTACATTTCTCTCTTAAATGAAGGGTAGTTGACCCTTCTTGTGCTCAGTATTTTTACATTCTTCACCATTCTGGATATTCATAGGTTGAATATTTTTACAATTCCCTCATAAATGAAGGGGCGGTCAACCCTTCTTCTACCCAATATTATTTTCATAATAGTTCTAGATTGCAAGAAGGGTCGGTCGATCCTTCTTATGTTCACCATTCAGGATATAGGTGAATTGTTTGATACTGTTGTTCACGATTATATACTAAACAAATGGGTGGTTTATTCTTCGTCTTGGAAGTCGGAATTCATGATAAATATTGTTTATATGTTATAACTTAGCCAATTTCCCGATCCCTACTATTTACTGTGGAAGTCAGAAGTTGGGAATTGTCGTCCCATCCTTCTTAGATTAAATATTTTTACATTTCTCTCTTAAATGAAGGGTTGGCCGACCCTTCTGATGCTAAGTATTTTTCCAGTGTTCACCATTCTGGATATACATGAGTTGATGGCATAGTCTTCGTAGGTTGAATATTTGTACAATTCCCTCATAAATGAAGGGGCGGCCGACCCTTCTTCTACCAAGTATTATTTTCATAATAGTTCTAGATTACAAAAAGGGTTGGTTGATCCTTCTTGTGTTCACCATTTTGGATACAGGTGAATTGATGGATATTGGTGTTCACAATTATCTACTAAATGAAGGGGCGACCGATCCTTCTTTTCGAAAGTCGGAAGTCGGGATAAATATTTTTATATGTTATAACTTAGCCAATGTCCCGATCCCTACTATTTACTGCGGAAGTCGGAAGTTGACAATTGTCATACCAACCTTCGTAGATTAAATATTTTTACATTTCTCTCTTAAATGAAGGGAGACTCTCTTAAACAGAGAGTGGAGTCTACACACAACAATTTTGGCGTTATGCGAAGTTCACAAATTTGAAAATGTGTTGCAAAGTACACATAGTAAATCAAGTCACGAAGTAAAGAAAGGGGTATTGATGTGAAGTTACATCAAGAGAAGGGAAATGCATAGTGAGATTCACCACTCACCTAACCTTCGGCAAAGCTAGACAAAACTAGTCATTACAGTTTTTGTTCCAAAACTAGGCATTATAGTTTTTGTTCCAAAACTAGCTATTATACAGTACTTTCGGGAACTCGGATTTTTCTACTTTAAGGCATACTTGTCTATTGAAGACACATTTAATGTAAGGAAAGGACCAAGATATGAGCTATATTTGGACAATGGACATAAAATTTAATGTTAACTTATCTGTTTTTGGGCACGTCTTAGTTTGGATTATGGCTATAAAAAACAAAGAATCACATAGTTACCTGTTTTGCCGTGATTGTTAATTTTACCGTGAGTAAATTCTAAGTGTTTACCAGCAAAGAACAGAGCATTCCGATAGTACATGTCTGAGCAAGAATACCTACAAGAGATTAAATAAATTTCAACAGCCTGATCTAGAAGCAGTTATGAAGACTCCCATGAAAACAATAACTCAAGAGAAGGGTGGGACTTCTAGCCTCACCTCCGCATGCACCAAAATTCAAGCAGAAGGCCGAGGAACAACAAAATCCTTAGGCTGCAAAAACACCCCGAGAATAGCAGGCAGAGTGACCTAGCGATAGGTCGATTATGTTGATACATGAATACATTCCACCGCACAGAGATGATGCACCAGTGGTAGTGTTGAAGAAGAACTTGTAGTATGACATCCCTCTCTCGTCGATGTCAAGCCATGTTCAGGATAAGGAAAACTTGTTGGGAAAGATCCCGGAGTGTAAGTTTGCAAATTACGATCTGCTGAATTCGACCAAGTATCCGCAGTTTCAACAAGACAGATACATGTGCAGAAAATTTGATGAATCCACTAAGCAGACAACCATACAAGCACAGGACTAGATTGCACCATTATAGTCTTCAGGACTATTGAACCTGTTAAGGACTCCGCACTTTGCACAAAGTTCGGAGCTAACAGCTGTCGTGTGTGCGTTGCTTTCGTGCACAAACCAAGGATACTTGTGGCTAGACCACAAGATAGATATAAATATAGACCTAATCTACAGGATCACCCATCTAAGCAAATGAGTTAGTGACCCCAAAATAGATTTTGTGAGTAAGAACAAAGATAAAGAACTTGCCAAGAAGATGAAGAGATAATTTGGGTTAATCAAAGGAACTCGCGGTTATCAAGCAGACCAAATTAAAGATGATGCCATGTGGTTCACAGTGCAATTGATCGTAGGAAGAGTACAAAGAAAATGCAGACCAATAGAAGTGTCGACTACTACGATCTCCCTAGTATCTAAAGCTAAGGACATGCTACCATTCAACTGGGCAGGCTACATGTTGAATGAATTTCTAGATTGTTGTTAGGAAAATTTCTCTTATAGTTGGGGAAATACGACCAACGTACTGGGGTTATCAAATGAACATATAAAGCTTTGCACGATTATAGTTGAGAAAATAGAGTTAGGGTTAGGAGAAATGTATACCTTATTTCTGAAAGTTGATCCAAGATTTTCTCCCTTTGTTCTCCACTTCAACAGCCTGCAAAACAAATAGAAGACCTTCCTCAAACCAGTTTGAGTACAAATAATATATTGATATTAATAAAGCAAGATAACATCAACTTATAATCACAACGCAATAGATATACACAAATCTATGGGAAGGAAAGCATGTCCAAATATTTATTGACAAAAATGATCACTCATGAAGTTACAAGTTTGAGTAATCTAGGGTTTATGCATATTATGTCTCTTACCTTGATTGATGATATGACTAACCAGAAGAGTTCTATGGTCAAATATGAATATGCATGAGTAAGAGAATTCTTCCTTGAAACTTTGAATGCTAATGCTTATTATCTGTGTTTGAAATGATCATGACTTTACATGTTTAAAATTATTGTGTTTTGATAGTATTAATATTATACTAATGAATGTATGATTATGTATGAGATCTCGAGGATAACACAATGATGATACTAGTAAGCATGCATAATGATTGAGGATGGATATAAGTTCAAGGACAAGTAATCCAGGAAGCAAAGATCAGAGGGAGCACACTCCAGTAGTTCATGCAAGGAAGGAAAGATTGAGAGGGAGTCCACCCAACAAACAAACAAAGATACGTATTTGAATTGTCATTTCTTGTATATTTGAATGTTTAAATAATACTGTTCAATGATGTATATACTTATGTCCCTAGACTTAGGTTGTGTATCATGCATATTAGAATCATTGCATTAATTAACAGTATGCCACTAATATGCATGTAATAGGTAAGTGGCCTATGGCACTGTACAACATTCCATTGCTACTTATCTAGAATGAAACCTCTTTGCTGACATATTGGGAGTTGTGCACACTCTTAAAAATGTTCTAGTAGAGAATGGAAGGCATCTGGAAAGTTACGGGATATGGATAAATGTTGTATTGAAGCATTGGCTAAGATAATTGCATGACTATATGACATATGTTTTTATGCATAATATTTTGATATGAAAACTATGAGAAGTTTCTAATCATGCAATTGAATTTGACTTGTAGGAAAGATCGTATACCATCACCTACAAAAGAAGGACTACAACATATGTTCCAGCAACAAAGCTATCTATTGAAGAATCTGAAGTTCCTAGGATTTGGGATGAAGTAATGATCGAAGAGTACCAGTCAATCATGAAGAATGATGTTTGGGATGTGGTCCCAAGACCTGAAGGGAAGTCTATTGTGACTTCCAAGTGGATCTATAAGATTAAGCATGCTGCAGTTGGTAGCATAAAGAAAACAAAGCGAGATTTGTAGCTTGTGGCTTCTCCTGGAAAGAGAGAATAGACTATGAAGAGACTTTTGCTACTGTAGCTAGGTACACTTCCATCAGATCAGTACTTGCCCTGGCTGCAGTGATGAAATGGAAGATACATCAGACGGACGTCAAGACAACTTTCTTGAATGGTGTAGGCGAGGAGGATTTGTATGTGGAGTAGCCACTTGGTTTTGAGACACATGACAGAGAGTCATATGTGTGCAGGTTGAAGAAAGCCTTGTATGAATTGAAGCGAGCTCCCAGGACTTGGTATGGTAGGATAGACAACTTTCTATCCAGTTTGGGATTTACCAAGAGTAAAGCGGATTCCAACCTTTACTACAAGGTTGAGGAAGGAAATCTATTGATACTAATATTATATGTGGATGACCTATTTGTTACAGGTGAGGATAGATTGATTACTGATAAGAAGAGGAGGCTTACTAGTTCGAGTTGAAGGACTTGAGTATGATGCTTTACTTTCCAGGTATGGAGGTGTGGCAGAGTGCAGAAGGAATCTTCCTTGGACAAGGGAAGTATGCAGTAGAGAGCTTGAAGCAGTTCGGGATGATGGACTGCAAGGCCATGGCCACACCTATGGCATCGAACCTAAATCTCCTGTGTGATGCTTCATCTAATCCAGTTGATCTCACTGTGTATAGTCAGATCATTGGGTCGTTGATGTACCTGATGAACACTAGACCAAAAATTTTCTTTGCGATGAACACATTGAGCCAGTTTCTGACGGATCCCAAAGATTTTCACCTGATTGCTGTAAAGCATGTTCTGAGGTACCTGAAGGGTACAAATTTACTATGGGCTCTAGTATGATACGAATAAAAATTTTAACCTGCAGGGTTATGTTGATTCAGACTAGGAAGGCAGTACTGCAGACAGGAAGAGCACTTCTCGGTACTGCTTGAGTATGGGATCAGGTGTGATCTCTTGGTTTAGAAGGAAGCAGTCCTACATAGCACTTAGTATAGCCGAAGTAGAGTATGTTGCAGCTTTTTCAGCTAGTTGTGAGGCAGTATGGCTTAGGAAGCCACTATCTGAGTTATTTGATCTCCCATTGGATGCTACTGGTATCTTTTGTGAAAACCAGAGTTGTGTGAATCTTTTTGAGAACCCGGTGTTCCATGACAGGTCGAAGCACATTGAGATCAAATATCACTATATCAAGGATATGGTGCAGAGAGGAGCAGTGAAGCCCCTGTATGTTGCGACAGATGAGCAGGTTGCAGATGTGTTGACGAAACCATTAGCCAAAGTGAAGTTTGAGTACTTCAGAGAGAGGCTTGGTGTTCTTCAGATAGAAGATACTTTGAGGAAGAAGTGATGGAACACATCTACATGAGCCATTCCAGGCATGGTGAGAGGAGGATCCTTCCCATGGCTGTGGATGTAAGCGTTGTGTGATGAGCATCAGGACGATGCTCCAGTTACTTCTTGGTATGATCAGTTGGATCATGTATATGTATATGCATCAGTTGGATGCTTGGTATGATCAGTTGGATCATGTGAGATGAGTATCAAGATGATACTCTGGATGATATGCATCAGGATGATGCTATGCTGATGATCAGGATGATCATATGTGATGATATGTATCAGGTGGACACATTGCATAATCAGTTGGATTATGTGTGATGAGTTCCGAAGACACAGATGCACATGGGATTTTCGGACATGGTTGTAGATGTGTTCTCCTATGGTCACCATGTGATTGCCGGGATTTTCCAATATGGTGGCAGATGTGTTCTCCCATGGTCATTATGTAATTGCTAGAGCCATTCTCACATGGTGGTAGATGTGTTCTCCCATGGTGCAGATGTAAGGGTTGGAGCCATTCTCACATGGTGGTAGATGTGTTCTCCCATGGTGTAGATGTAAGGGCTGGAGCCATTCGAGCATGGTTGAAGTGTGTCTTCCCATGGCTGTGATATAAGTGTTGTACCATTCCTAGCATGGTTGAAGTGTGTCTTCCCATGTCTATGGATGTAAGTGCGATGCCATTATCTCATGGTGGAAGTATGTCTTCCCATGGCGTAGATATAAGTGTTGATTCTTTCACGGATGGTTGAAGTGTGTCTTCCCATGCTGATGAATGTAAGTGTTGTGTGATGTGCATCTGGGTTGTGCTTCGTGAATGATGTTATGATCAGTATGATCATGAGTATCAGGATGATACTCCGTGGCCATGGATAGGTTGTGCAGTGGCATGTAAAAGGTCCTGGGAGATCCGATAGGTTGAGCTGTTTGCTTGTAATCAGTCTTGGGATGCTCTTGCGAGGTTTTGTTGACGCATGTAATAAGTCCTGAGGATTCCACAGTATGGCCAGTGATGATGAATACTTATAGGTGGTGGGTCTACATCCAGCATGAAAAAGGGCTAGATCTGTAGAACTTCCTATGACGAGTAGATTGGAGATTGATTGAGATAGCAGCAGCAATGACGATGATTCGATTACAATGATGCAGAGAAGAAGACTTGTGCTACAAGATCTGTGTCGAGAAATACCTTCCTAGTTAAGAGGGAGTGTTGTTGTATTTGTAACTTCGAAATGTATTTCACATATGTATATTGTAGTCCTATAGAGATGGTATTATTCCTCTATATGGAAGTGTCGTCATTTATATTGTAAGTCGTAACTTATACTTGATGGGTTATTAGACCACCTTGATGGGGCCGGACCTGTATAAGTCATGTGGGTTAAAGGGTTATTAGACCACCCTATTGGGGGTCGGCCCCGTCAACATTATGTTAAGTGGTTAAGTTGAGGCCGACCTAGTAAGGTTATTAGGCAAGTCAAGTCAAGTATAAATAGAGTGCAGGAGGCACTCTATTTGGTCATTCACTTTCTCACTCATAAACTCATTGGAGACTGACGCACTAGTGGAGGAGGAGAAGCTCCTGCTAGGAGACTATCTCTTATGCTTGGGCTTTGTATCACTGCTCTATCTATCTTTCAGGAAGTTATTGTGGTTTTTAACCTTCTTGGTTTTCCCCAAGGAAACTCTGTGTGTCTATTGTCTCATGTGATTGCTTGTTGTGATTGATATGCTTGATCTGTTGTACATGTTATTCTCTCAGTAAAGATCATAGAGTATGTTGAATAACACCAAGCCTCTCCCATAAGTACTCAAACTTCACTCTGGCTAGTGGTTTTGTCAACACATCTGCAACCTGCTCATCCGTCGCGACATACAGGAGCTTCACTGCTCCTCTCTGCACCATATCCCTGATATAGTGATATTTGATCTCTATGTGCTTTGACCTATCGTGGAACATTGGGTTCTCAGAAAGCTTCACAAAACTCCAGTTGTCACAAAAGATACCAGTAGCATCCAACGGGAGATCAAATAATTCAGACAGCAGCTTCCGGAGCCATACTGCCTCACAACTAGCCGAACAAGCTACAACATACTCTTCTTAGGCTGTACTCAGTGCCACGTAGGACTGCTTCCTGTTAAACCAAGATATCACACCTGATCCCATACTTAAGCAGCACCTAGAGATTCTCTTCGTATCTGCAGCACTGCCTTCCCAATCTGAATCAACATAACCCTGCAGGTTAAACTTTTGATTCACATCATACTTGATCCCATAGCCAATTGTACCCTTCAGGTACCTCAGAATATGCTTTATAGCAACCAGGTGAACACCTCTGGGATCCATCATGAACTAGATCAATGTGTTCAGTGCAAAGCAAATATCTGGTCTCGTGTTCGTCAGGTACATCAAGGACCCAATCGTCTGACGATACATCGTGACATCAATTGGCTTAGATGAAGCATCACATAGAAGCTTCAGATTCGATGCCATAGGTGTGGCCATGGCCTTGCAATCCATCATCCTGAACCTCTTCAGGATTTCTACTACATATTTCCCTTGTCCAAGGAAGATTCCATCTGCATTCTTCCACACCTCCATGCCTAGAAAATAGTGCATCATCCCCAAGTCCTTCATCTCGAACTCGGCAACAAGCTTCCTCTTCGTATCTGCAATCAAACTATCCTCACCTATAACATACAGGTCATCCACATACAAAAGTTGTATCACTGTATTTCCTTCCTCAGCCCTGTAGTAAAGGTTGGAATCCGCTTTACTATTGGTAAATCCCAAACTGGATAGAAATCTGTCTATCCTACCATACCAAGTCCTAGGAGCTTGCTTCAAGCCATACAGGGATTTCTTCAACCTACACACATATGACTCCCTATAATGTGTCTCAAAACCAAGTGGCTGCTCCACATACACTTCCTCCTTGACTACACCATTGAAGAAAGCTATCTTGACATCCATCTGGTGTATCTTCCATTTCATTACTATAGCCAGAGCAAGTACTGATCTGATGGAAGTGTAACTGGCTATAGGTGCAAAAGTCTCTTCATAGTCAATCCCTCTTTCTGGGAGAAGCCACGAGCTACAAACCTCGCTTTGTATTTCTCCATGCTACCATCTGCAACATGCTTGATCTTATAGATCCATTTGGAAGACACAACAAACTTCCCTTCAGGTCTTGGGACCACATCCCAAACATGATCGATTGGTACTTCTCGACCATGGCATCCTTTTACTGTATCCTGTATCCTAGGAACTTCAGATTCTTCAATCTTCAATAGATAGTTTGAACTTTGTTGCTGGAACAAATGTTGTAGTCCTTCTTTTGTAGGTGATGGTATACGATCTTTCCTACAAAACAAGTTAAATTGCATGATTAGAAACATCTCATAGTTTTCAGAATAAATTCTTACACATAAAGAAATATGTCATACAATCATGCAATTATTTTTAGCCAATGCTTCAATACAACATTTATCCATATTTCATAACTTTCTAGATGCCTTCCAATCTCTACCAAAACATTGTTAAGAGTGTGCACAACTCCCAACATGTCAACAAAGAGGTTTCATTCTAGATAAGTAGCAATGGAATGTTGTACAGTGACATAGGCCACTTACCCATCACATGCATATTAGTAGTATATTGTTCATTAATGCAATTATTCTAATATGCATAATACACACCTAAGTCTAGGAACATAAGCATATACATCATTGAGCAATATTATTTAAACAAACAAGTATGCAAGAAATGACAATTCAAATACTTATCTTTGTTTGGTTGTAGGGTGGACTCCCTCTCAATATTTGCTTCCTTGCAGGAACTACTGGAGTGTGCTCCCTCTTGATCTTTGCTTCCTGGATTACCTGTCTTTGAACTTATATCCATCCTCAATCACTATGCATACTTACTAGTATCATCATTATGCTATCCTCGAGGTCTCATACATACATTTTTTAGTATAATCTTAATACTATCAAAAACATTATGATTCTAAGTAATCTTAAACATGTATGGTCAAGATCATTTCATACGCAAATAATTTATCACAATTCTTTTACTCATGCATATTCCTATTTGACCATAGGAATTTTTTGGTTAGTCATATCATCAATCAAAGTCAGAAGCATAATATGCCTAAACCCATGATTACTAACTTCAATGAATAATCATTATCAATCATGCCATGTATACTTATATAAGAGATCCTAACACAAGGTAGGATTCTAACTTGATATAGGAAAAACATACATGGATTAGCATGCTAGCTAGTTATGTTTAACATACCCACATAATGTCTTCTTGTTCTCTTCAATGACTTGTGCTAGTACCCTACATATCTCATAGGTTAATCATTATAGAACCAAGTTATACATACCTGGTAAGTAGATCTTCTATGTGATCCATGACAATGGATGAATCTTTGTCTTCATGTCACCATGGTCATATGTTCTTGAACTAGAACATGATTTGTCTTTCTTGATGTACCTTTCATGTTAGCGGACAACATCAACCTCATACAACACCACAATGCATTAGTACAATCATAAGTATCCAAATCCTAATCAATGAATATCTACATTCATAATTTTATTAAGGTGATACGACAAGTCTTAAGTTAATCAAGATTGTACTAACCTTAATGAAGACAAACATACCATAAACTTAATCATGAACAGATCTCGAAACATACCTGGATAGGTCATATCTGTCGAGATTGCTTGTAATCTTCTTATGTAAGGTCTTAGCCTCATCTCCCTCTAAAACGAGAACTTCTTCACTTATGCCAGTGACCAATCCATTCTCTTCTAGGATTAACCCAATCCACTTAATTTGCAAAAACTGGACGTGGAGTTGGATTAGGGTTTGTTAGGGAAACCCTAAAAATTTAAACTTTTAATTTCAAACTTCTGAAAGGATAGGAAGATGCGCCTTGATGAGCTGATCAACCTAGTATACTCAGAGTTTGAAAACTATAAAGTTTCACCCCTCAAATTTGCTTTTCAATCTTCTAGATTCACTCTAGAGGACCCTGAATTAGGGTCTGTGTTTCCCAGAGCTTCACCCAACCAAATAGTTTTAACCCAAGCTCTAAAATTTGATTTTTCCAAGGGGCTTCCAGCTCTGGTCACAGATTTCAAAAATTCCCATTTTTGCAGAAGCCCTAATTTTTCACCTTTCCGATCAAAGTCCCGAACTAGGGTTTGATCAAACCCGACCTTCTTCCCAACCAAAAATTTTGATCTTAGTCTCTAAATTTTGATTTTGATGAGGATCATCTAGCCGTGGTCTCCGATACAAAAAATTCCAACATTCTCCAAAACCCTAAATTCCCGGAGCCATGAATGAAGGTGCTCAAAATCCAATTCTGTTTTGGCAGAAATATGAACCTAATTGTTTCTAGTGTAACTCCAAAATTTCAGATCTACAGGGTCCAAATATTCTTCCTATGCTATCCTGACCTGTTAAATTTCCAACCCCATAGGTCTGACCTCAAATGGATTCTCTGAGAGAGAGTTATTCCAAGTGTCGTAACGTGACCTGTTTATGGGATAAAATAGGAGAGCGAACTTGTACGGAGTGCCACATGTCACTGGTTCAATTTCAGCCTCTGAAAATCAGCCCTATGAAAGTACAGTTTGTGCCCTACCTTCCACTTTTTACAAAATTTCATTTGGAGCTTCCTAGCCCAACTAGTGACCTTTTTCCCTAGGTCACCTGTTTATGATTGAGATCTGGAAGAGGCAAAAACCCTATATTGTACAAATCATAAATCTGAAAGTACAACGAATTAGAGGCTCTCCTTCAGAAAAAAGGTACATAGGGATCTTATATTCGACCTATAATTTTTTCAGATCCTGAAACTTTTCCAAAATGAATTTATAGCGAAAGTGCTATGATGACTGGTTTTTGTTATATAAAGCCCTAGCTTCACAAGTGCAACAAGTGTCATAAATGCCATACCATAACTTCTTTCAGGATAGCTCTGATTCCATGTTAGTTTTTCAAAAATTTCAATCTGATCTAGGATCTTAACTGAGAGAATAACATGTACAGCATATCAATCATGGACATAATAATGCAAGCACACAAGAGACACAGAGTTTCACCGGGGAAGACCAAGAAGGTGAAAAGCCCCGCAACTTCCTCGGAGATAGATAGAGCAATGATACAACCCAAGCACAAGATATAGTCCTCCTAGCAGCAGCTTCTCCTCCTCCACTAGTGTGCCACTCTCCAATGAGTGTGTGAGTGAGAAGTGAATGATCAAATATAGTGCCTCCCGCACTGTATTTATACATGACTTGACTTGCCTAATAACGTTTACTAGGTCGTCCTCAACTTAACCACATAACATAATGCTGACAGGGCCGACCCCCAATAGGGTGGTCTAATAACCCTTTAACCCACATGACTTATATAGGGCCGACCCCAACAAGGTGGTCTAATAACCCATCAAGTATAAGTTACGACACTTACAATATAAATGACGACACTTCCGTATAGAGGAATAATAACATCTCTATAGGAATACTAACACTTCCGTATAGAGGAATAATAACATCTCTATAGGAATACAATATACATATATGAAATACATTCCGAAGTTACAAATACATCAACACTCCCTCTTTACTAGGAAGGTATTTCTCGACACAGATCTGCTAGCACAAGTCTTATTCTCTGGATCATCATCACTGGATCATCGACATCGAATCATCGTCATCGTCACTACTGCTGCTAACTCAATCAATCTTTGAACTACTCGCCATAGGAAGTTCTACATAGCCATCCTTTTTTCATGCTGGATGTAGACCCACCACCTGTAGGTCTTCATCATCACTGGCCATACAGTGGAATCCTCAGGACTTATTACGTGCGTAAACAAAACCTAGCTCATACTATAGGGTCTTTTACATGTTGACTGTCACAAAACCTTTAAAGAGTGTCTTGCATCCTGCAATTACTCTAAAGAGCATCCCAAGACTAATTACGAGCTTACTGCTCAACCTATCGGATCTCTAGGATGGATTATATGTGACCCTCACACCACAAAACCTTTAAAGAGCGTCTTGCTTCCTGCAAGTACTCTAAAGAGCATCCCAAGATTGATTATGAGCTTACTGCTCAACCTATCGGATCTCTAGGATGGATTATATGTGACCCTCACACCGCAAAACCTTTAAAGAGCGTCTTGCTCCCTGCAAGTACTCTAAAGAGCATCCCAAGACTGATTACGAGCTTACTGCTCAACCTGTCGGATCTCCAGGGTGGATTACATGTGGTTAGGCAAAACCTTTAAAGATCGTCTTGCTTCCTGCAAGTACTCTAAAGAGCATCCCAAGACTGATTACGAGCTTACTGCTCAACCTATCGGATCTCTAGGGTGGATTATATGCCTCTAGTAGCAAAACCTCGAAAGAGCATCCCAGGACTTATTTACGAGCTTACTGCACAACCTGTCCGGATCTCTATATCCCAGGCTGTTACGAGCACACCGCTCTACCTGTCCGGATCTTGAGGGTCTTTTCTATGCTACCTGCACAACATGTCCACGGCCACGAGGTATCAACCTGATACTCATCGTACACCATCCTAATGTAAACGATCATCTTGATCATCATCATAGCATCGTCATGATGCATATCATCTAGAGCATTGTCCTGACACTCATAACACATGATCATTTTGATCATCGTCACTGCATCGTCCTGATGCATATCATCTAGAGCATCATCCTTATACTCATCACACATGATCATCTTGATCATTGTCACTGCATCATCCTGATGCATATCATCTGGAGCAACATCCTGAAGCTCATCATCCATGATCATCCTGATCATCCTGCGCATCCACCTGATGCATACCAAGTATCTACCTGATACATATCATCATACATGATCCACCTAATCATACAATGTATCAACCTGATACATACATAAATACATGATCCACCTGATCATACAATGTATCCACCTGATCATATCATGTATCCACCTGATACATACTTTAATACATGATCCACCTGATCATATCATGTATCCACTTGATACATACATAAATACATGATCCACTTGATCATATCAAGCATCCGACATGATGCATATACAAATGCATGATCCAACTGATCATATCAAGCATCCAACATGATGCATATACAAATGTATGATCCAGCTGATCATATCAAGCATCCAACATGATGCATATACATACACATGATTCAACTGATCATAACAAGCATCCAACATGATGTAAATCAGTAACTGGAGCATCATCCTGATGCTCATTATCCAGCGCTTACATCCACAACCATGGGAAGGATCCTCCTCTCACCATGCTTGGAATGGATCCTACAAATGTGTCCATCACTTCTTCCTTGAAGTGTCTTCAATCTGAAGAACAACAAGCCTATCCCTGAAGTACTCGAACTTCACTCTGGCTAGTGGTTTCGTCAAAACATCTACAACCTGCTCATCCGTCGCAACATACAGGAGCTTCACTGCTCCTCTCTGCACCATATACCTGATATAGTGATATTTGATCTCTATGTGCTTTGACCTGTCGTGGAACACTGGGTTCTCAGAAAGCTTCACACAACTCCGATTATCACAAAAGATAGCAGTAGCATCCAACAGGAGATCAAATAACTTATACAGTAGCTTCCGAAGCCATACTGCCTCACAACTAGCCGAACAAGCTACAACATACTCTGCTTCGACCGTACTCAGTGTTACACAGGACTGCTTCCTGTTAAACCAAGAGATCACACCTGATCCCATACTTAAGCAGCACCCAGAGGTGCTCTTCCTATCTGCAACGCTGCCTGCCCAATCTGAATCAACATAACCCTACAGGTTAGACTTTTGATTCGCCTCATACTTGAGCCCATTATCAATTGTACCCTTTAGGTACCTCAGAATATGCTTTACAGCAACTAGGTGAATACCTCTGGGATCCATCAGGAATTGGCTCAATGTGTTCACCGCAAAGCAAATATCTGGTCTCGTGTTCATCAGGTACATCAAGGACCCAATCATCTGACGATACATCATGACATCGATCGGCTCAGATGAAGCATCAAACAGAAGCTTCAGATTCGATGCCATAGGTGTGCCCATGGCCTTGCAGTCCATCATCCTGACCCTCTTCAGGATTTCTACTGCATACTTTCCTTGTCAAAGGGAGATTCCATCTACATTCTGCCACACCTCCATGCCTAGAAAATAGTGCATCATCCCCAAGTCCTTCATCTCGAACTCGGCAACAAGCTTCCTCTTGGTATCAGCAATCAAACTATCCTCACTTGGAACAAATAGGTCATCCACATACAAAAGTAGTATCACTGGATTTCCTTCCTCAAACTTGTAGTAAAGGTTGGAATCCGCTTTACTCTTGGTAAAGCCCAAACTAAATAGAAATCTGTCTATCCTACAATACCAAGTCCTAGGAGCTTGCTTCAAGCCATACAGGGCTTTCTTCAACCTGCACACATATGATTCCCTGTCATGTGTCTCAAAACCAAGTGGCTGCTCCACATACACTTCCTCCTCGACTACACTATTCAAGAAAGATGTCTTGACATCCATCTGGTGTATCTTCCATTTCATCATTGCAGCCAGATCAAGTACTGATCAGATGGAAGTGTACCTGGATATAGGTGCAAAAGTCTTTTCATAGTCAATCCCTATTTCTGGGAGAAGCCACAAGCTACAAACCTTGCTTTGTATTTCTCCATGCTACCATCTGCAGCATGCTTGATCTTATAGATCCATTTGGAAGACACAACAAACTTCCCTTCAGGTCTTGGAACCACATCCCAAACATGATCGATTGGTACTTCTCGACCATGGCATCCTTTTACTGTATCCCGTATCCTGGGAACTTCAGATTCTTCAATATCTTCAATAAATAGTTTGAACTTCGTTGCTGGAACAAATGTTGTAGTCCTTCTTTTGTAGGTGATGGTATATGATCTTTCCTACAAAACAAGTTAAATTGCATGATTAGAAACATCTCATAGTTTTTAGAATAAATTCTTACACATAAAGAAATATGTCATACAGTCATGCAATTATTTTTAGCCAATGCTTCAATACAACATTTATCCATATTTCGTAACTTTCTAGATGCCTTCCAATCTCTACCAGAACATTATTAAGAGTGTGCACAACTCCCAACATGTCAGCAAAGAGGTTTCATTATAGATAAGTAGCAATGGAATGTTGTACACTGCCATAGGCCACTCACCCATCACATGCATATTAGTAGTATACTATTCATTAATGCAATTATTCTAATATGCATAATACACACCCTAAGTCTAGGAACATAAGCATATACATCATTGAGCAATATTATTTAAGCAAACAAGTATGGAATAAATGACAATTCAAATACTTATCTTTGTTTGGTTGTAGGGTGGACTCCCTCTCAATATTTGCTTCCTTGCAGGAACTACTGGAGTGTGCTCCCTCTTTATCTTTGCTTCCTAGATTACCTGTCTTTGAACTTATATCCATCCTCGATCACTATGCATACTTACTAGTATCATCATTGTGTTATCGTCAAGGTCTCATACATACATTCTTTAATATAATCTTAATACTATCAAAAACATTATGATTATAAGTAATCTTAAACATGTATGGTCAAGATCATTTCATACACAGATAATTTATCACAATTCTTTTACTCATGCATATTCCTATTTGACCATAGGACTTTTCTGGTTAGTCATATCATCAATCAAAGTAATAATCATAATATGCCTAAACCCATTATTACTAACTTCAATGAATAATCATTATCAATCATGCCATGTATACTTATATAAGAGATCTAACACAAGGTAGGATTCTAACTTGATATAGGAAAAACATACCTGTATTAGCATGTTAGCTAGTTATGTCTAACATACCCGCATAATGTCTTCTTGTTCTCTTGAATGACTTGTGCTAGTACCCTGCATATCTCATAGGTTAATCAATATAGAACCAATTTATACATACCTTGTAAGTATATCTTCTATGTGATCCATGACAATGGATGAATCTTTGTCTTTATGTCACCATGGTCATATGTTCTTGAACTAGAACATGATTTGTCTTTCTTGATGTACCTTTCATGTTAGCGGACAACATCAACCTCATACAACACCACAATGCATTAGTACAATCATAAGTGTCAAAACCCTAATTAATGAATATTTGCATTCATAATTTTATTAAGGTGATACGACAAGTCTAAAGTTAATCAAGATTGTACTAACCTTAATGAAGACAAACATACCATAAACTTAATCATGAACAGATCTCGAAACATACTTGGATAGGTCATACCTGTCGAGATTGCTTGTAATCTTCTTATGTAAGGTCTTAGCCTCATCTCCCTCTGAGCTTCACCCAACCAAATAGTTTGATCCAAATCTCTAAACTTCGATTTTTCCAAGGGGCTTCCAGCTATGGTCATAGATTTCAAAAATTGCCATTTTTCCAGAAACCCTAATTTTTCACCTTTCTGATCAAAGTCCCAAACTAGGGTTTGATCAAGCCCGACCTTCTGCCCAACCAAAAAATTATATCTTCATCTCTAATTTTGATTTTGATGAGGAGCATCCAGCCGTGGTCTCCGATACAAAAAAATTCAACATTCTCTGAAACCCTAAATTCCCGGAGCCATGAATGAAGGTGCTCAAAATCCAATTCTGTTTTGACAGAAATATGCACCTGATTGTTTCTGGTGTAACTCTGAAATTTCAGATCTACATGGTCCTAGAATTCTTACTGTCGTATC
This sequence comes from Larix kaempferi, assembly GCA_027924585.1. Taxonomy (NCBI): domain Eukaryota; kingdom Viridiplantae; phylum Streptophyta; class Pinopsida; order Pinales; family Pinaceae; genus Larix; species Larix kaempferi. The sequence continues at coordinate 176,474 of BSBM01000998.1, forward strand.
CTAACCTGTTAATCTTCCAACCCCATAGTTCTGACCTCAAATGGATTCTCTGAGAGAGAGTTATTCCGAGTGTTGTAACGTGACCAGTTTATGGGATAAAACAGGAGAGCGAACTTGTACGGAGTGCCACGTGTCACTGGTTCAATTTTCACCTCTGAAAATTGGACCTGTGAAAGTACAGTCCATGCCCTACCTGCCACCTTTTATGAAATTTCATTTGGATCTTCCTAGCCCAGGTTGTGACCTTTTTTCCTAGGTCACCTGTTTATGACTGAGATATGGAAGAGGCAGAAACCCTATATTGTACAAATCATAAATCTGAAATTACAATGAATTAGAGTCTCTCTTTTGGCCACAAGGTACACGGGGATCTTATCTTCGACTTATAATATTTTCAGATCCTGAAACTTCTCCAAAATGAATTTATAGTGAAAGTGCTACGATGACTGGTTGTTGCTATATCAAGCCCTAGCTTCACAAGTGCAACAAGTGTCATAAATGCCATACCATGCCTTCTTTCAGGCTATCTCTGATTCCATGTTAGTTTTTCAGAAATTTCAATCTAATCTAGGATCTTAACTGAGAGAATAACATTTACAACATATCTACAGCATATCAATCATGGACACAATAATGCAAGCACACAAGAGACACAGAGTTTCTCCGGGGAAAACCAAGAAGGTGAAAAACCCCGCAACATCCTCAGAGATACATAGAGCAATGATACAACCCAAGTACAAGAGATAGTCCTCCTAGAAGCAGCTTCTCCTCCTCAACCAGTGTGCCACTCTCCAATGAGTGTGTGAGCGAGAAACTTCTCATAGTTTTCACATCAAAATATTACACATAAAAACATATGTCATGCAGTCATACAATTATCTTAGCCAATGCTTCAATACAACATTTATCCATATCCCGTAAATTTCCAGATGCCTTCCAATCTATACCAGAACATTGTTAAGAGTGTGCACAACTCCCAATATGTCAGCAAAGAGGTTTCATTCTAGATAAGTAGCAATGGAATGTTGTACAGTGCCATAGGCCACTTACCTATTACATGCATATTAGTGGCATACTGTTCATTAATGCAATTATTCTAATATGCATGATACACAACCTAAGTCTAGGGACATAAGTATATACATCATTGAACAGTATTATTTAAACAATCAAATATACAAGAAATGACAATTCGAATACTTATCTTTGTTTGTTTGTTGGGTGGACTCCCTGTCAATCTTTCCTTCCTTGCAGGAACTACTGGAGTGTGCTCCATCTGATCTTTGCTTCCTGGATTACCTATCCTTGAACTTATATCCATCCTCGATCACTATGCATGCTTACTAGTATTATCATTGTGTTATCCTTGAGATCTCATACATAATCATACATTCATTAGTATAATCTTAATTCTATCAAAACACAATAATCTTAAACATGTATACTCATGATCATTTCAAACACAGATAATAAGCATCAAATTTTGAGGCAAAACTTCTCTTACTCATGAATATTCATATTTGACCATAGAACTCTTCTGGTTAGTCATATCATCAATCAAGGTAAGAGACATAATATGCATAAACCCTAGATTACTCAAACTTCTAACTTCATGAGTAATCATTATGTCAATAAATATTTGGACATGCTTTCCTTCCCATAGATTTGTGTATATCTATTGTGTTGTGATTATAAGTTGATGTTATCTTGTTTTATTAATATCAATATATTATTTGTACTCAAACTGGTTTGAGGAAGGTCTTCTGTTTTTTTTGCAGGCTGTTGAAGTGGAGAACAAAGGGAGAAAATATTGGATCAACTTGTAACTTCATTGATGTATATGTAACTTCGGAATGTATTTCACCTATGTATATTGTACTCCTATAGAGATGTTATTATTCCTCTATACGGAAGTGTCGTCATTTGTATTGACAAGTGTCGCAAGTGTCGCAACTTGCATGTGATGGGTTATTAGACTACCAAGTTTGGGGTCGGCCCTGATTAGTATTACCATGGGTTATTAGACTGAGTTAGACAAGTCGTCCTTACTAGTTTATTAGGCAGGTCAGGTCATGTATAAATAGAGTGTGGGAGGCACTCTATTTGATCATCTCATTATTCACTTCTACACTACTAGGAAAGTGGTGCACTAGTGGAGGAGGAGGTTCAGCTGCTAGGAGGACTATCTCTGTGTACTTGGGTTGTATCATTGCTCTTTCTATCTCTGAGGAAGTTGTGGGGTTTTTCACCTTTATGATTTTCCCCAGTGAAACTCTATGTGTCTATTGTCTCAGGTGATTGCTTGGTGTGATTGATATGTATTGTTATACTTGATATGATGTACATGTTATTCTCTCAGTAAAGATCCTAGAGTATGTTGAATTAATGCTCAAAAATTAACATGGTATCATAGCTAACCTGAGAAGAAGACACTATGTAGCTACGGAAACTAAGGTTTCTGTCCCTAGATCTTGAAAGGAAGTAGAGTATTTTGAATCTCCTCAGCAAGGCGTATCTTTTTATCCAATCAGAATTCAATTCTGGGCACTTTAATTTTTTGCCCTAAAAATTAGGGTTTCCACAAAAATAGGAATTTCTGAGATCTGAGGACATAGCTGGAAGCTCCTTGGAAAAAAATTTAGAGCTTTGTATCGAACTTTTTGGTTGGCTGAAGCTCCAAGAAACTCAAACCCTAATTCAGGGTCCTCCCTAGTGAATCTGAAAGATTGAAAAGCATTTCTGAAGGGTGAAACTTTGCAGTTTTCAAATTCTTAGTATACCACGCTTATCAGCTCATCAAGGCGCATCTTTCTATCCTTTCAGAAAGTTGAAATTCACATTTTGAAGTTTTAGGGTTTCTCTAAAAAACCCTAATCCGGCACCAGATCCATATTTTTGCAAATCAAGTGGTAAGACCTAAATATTTTCTATTTCCATTTGAAGTACTCTTTAATATATCTCACCACACCAAGCTTGAGGATAAGCTTGAAGGGGCTAATAAATTCCAAACATGGAAGTATAGGATTGGGTTAATACTGGAAGAAAATGAATTGGACACCTACATAAGTTTTGAGGTCCCTGCCATAGAGGAATAAGAGGCTAAGGCCTTACATAAGAAGAACTTGGTCAAGGCAAAGAGAATCATTGTTGATTCTATTAAAGACCCTCTCATACCACATGTGTCATCTCTAAAGACACCCAAGGAGATGTTTAACTCCCTAACCAAGCTATTTGAAGGGAAGAACACAAATCGGAAGATGACTCTGTGGAATCAATTGAATGGGGTAAAGCTTCAGAATGGAGAGACTATTCAATCCTATTTCTCTAAGGTCTCTCAGATCAAGGAACAACTTGAAGTTGTGGATGAATTAGTGGAGAATGGTGAAATTGTTATGACCACTTTGAATTACCTACCTAGGTCATGGGATTCCTTTATCCAAGGAATCTGTGCAAGAAGAAAACTGATCTCCTTCAGTAGACTGTGGGAGGAATTCTCACAAGAAGAAGCTAGGCTTGTGGCCCGAGAAGAAAAGATGGGGAATGAAGATCAAGCTCTCATAGAACATACGAGTAAAGGTAAGTTCAAGAAGGAGTCATCTCATAACAGAAGACCTTCACACCACCATCATAAGAAAGATCTCAGATGCTTCACTTGCCATGAGAAGGGACACTTTGCTACAGATTGTCCCAAGAAGAAGAAAGACAACAACAGCAACTTCAACAAGAAGAACAACAACAACAACAAGAGATATCATGCTCATGCTGCTAGGGATGATGAACCTCCCAAGAAGAAGGCTAGAGCAGAAAGTGATGATTCATCAAGTGAAGATGAATATGTTCTAATATCTGCTCTCACAGGTACTATCTCTCATGGATGTAATGATTGGCTTATTGATAGTGGGGCTTCCAAACACATGACTGGGTTTAAAGAATCTTTTGTAAATCTATCTGAACATGAGTCACCCCATAAAGTAAAACTTGGGGATGACTATCAATATCCCATCAAGGGAAGTGGTGACTCCTCCTACAACCTAGACTCTAGAAAGTCTTTGAAGATGAAAGATGTACTATATGTACCTAGGCTCAAGAAGAACCTACTGTCCATATCTGCATTGGATGCAAAAGGTATGAGGGTTGCATTGGTAGATGGTCAAGTCCTAATGTGTCCAAAGGGTAAAACTATAGATGATGCAGTAGTGATTGGAGAGCAAGAGGGAGGATTGTACAAATTGAAGGGACAACCTGAACATGCCATGGTACATGAATCCATGGAGCCAAGTGAACTTTGGAATAGAAGGCTTGCACATGTGCACTATAGGGCACTACCAATTGCGAGCAAAGTTGTAGAGGGTCTTCCTGAAATCAAGACAAAGCATGAAGGTGTTTGCAAAGGATGTGCAAAAGGAAAGAACATTAAGAAGGCATTTCCAAGCAATGAAAGCAAAGCAAAAGGAATCTTGGAGATTATCCACTCTGATGTATGCGTTCTGATGTCATCCAGTTCTCTGAGTGGGTATGTATACTATGTCTCTTTCATTGGTGATTTGTCTAGGAAGACTTGGGTTTATTTCTTGAAGAACAAAGATGAAGTGTTTGATAAGTTCAAGGAATTCAAAGCCTTGATGGAAAATCAAACTGATAAGAAGATCAAGAAATTCAGATCCGACAATGGCAGAGAATTCACTTCAGGTGATTTCAAGAAGTTATGTAGTGATTTAGGGATTAAGAGGGAGTTGACTGCTCCCTACAATCTACAACAAAATGGGGTTGCAGAAAGAAAGAACAGAACAATCATGGAAGCAGCATGGGAAATGCTGCATGACCAGGATCTGCCTATGCATCTATGGGCAGCAGCAGCTAGGACAGTTGTATATGTGCAGAACAGAACACCTCACGAGATATTAGACAACAAGACACTAGAAGAAGTATTCTCTAATAAGAAACCTGAAGTCAGCCATCTTAGAATATTTGGTTGTCTAGTATACACACATTTTCCAAAGGAAAAGATGACAAAGCTAGATCCTTCAAGAAAGAAGGGCATCTTTATGGGGTACAGTGAAAGCTCGAAGGTTTACAGAATATACCTTCCAGGGTTTAAGAATATTGATGTCAGCAGGGATGTAACATTTGATGAGGACTCAGCATACATCAAATCAAAGAAGACACCTGTTGAAGATCATGAAGAACCAAAGGAAACCAAATTTCAAGACACCACCATGACTGAAACAATTCCAGATGCAGATCATGAAATGGAAGATCTCCATGAACCTGTAAATCCACCTCGTGAGAAGAACTCTCACAAGAGGAAACCTGCATGGGCTAGAGAGATCATTCAAGATGTAGAAAGATATGGCATTCCAGAAGAAGAACAAAGAGAAAGGAAGAGGACTAGATCACACACCAGTTATGTTGCCTTACTCTGTGACATTATGAAAAAAGAACCTTCCAATTATGAAGAAGCAGTGGAAAAGAAAGAATGGAAGGATGCCATGGTCAAGGAATACCAGTTGATCATGAAGAATGATGTTTTGGATGTGGTACCAAGACCTGAAGGGAAGTCTGTGGTGACTTCTAAATGGATCTACAAGATCAAGCCTACTGCAGATGGTAGCATAGAGAAATACAAAGCAAGATTTGTAGCTCGTGGCTTCTCCCAGAAAGAGGGGATAGACTATGAAGAGACTTTTTCTCTTGTAGCCAAGTACACTTCCATTAGATTAGTACTTTCCCTGACTACAGTGATGAAATGGTAGATACACCAGATGGATGTCAAGACAACTTTCTTGAATGGTGTAGTTGAGGATGAAGTGTATGTGGAGCAGCCACTTGGTTTTGAGACACATGACAGGGAGTCATATGTGTGCAGGTTGAAGAAAGCCTTGTATGGCTTGAAGCAAGATCCTAGGACTTAGTATGGTAGGATAGACAACTTTCTATCCAGTTTGGGCTTTACCAAGAGTAAAGTGGATTCCAACCTTTACTACAAGGTTGAGGAAGGCAATCCTGTGATACTACTATTGTATGTGGATGACCTGTTTGTAACAGGTGAGGATGGATTGATTGCCAATACCAAGAGGAAGCTTGCTACTGAGTTCAAGATGAAGGACTTGGGGATGATGCACTATTTTCTAGGCATAGAGGTGTGGCAAAGTGCAGATGGGATATTCCTTGGAAAAGGGAAGTATGCAGTAGAGATCCTGAAGAGGTTCGGGATGATGGACTGCAAGCCCCTGGCCACAGCTATGGCATCGAACCTGAAGCTTCTGTGTGATGCTTCATCTGAGCCGATTGATGTCACGATGTATCGTCATATGATTGGGTCCTTGATGTACCTAATGAACACGAGACCAAATATTTGCTTTGCAGTGAACACATTGAGCCAGTTCTTGACGGATCCTAGAGGTGTTCACCTGGTTGTTGTAAAGCATATTATGAGGTACCTGAAGGGTACAATTGACTATGGGCTCAAGTATGATGCGAATCAAAAGTTTAACCTGCAGGGTTATGTTGATTCAGACTGGGTAGGCAGTGCTGCAGATAGGAAGAGCACTTCTGGGTGCTGCTTCAGTATGGGATCAGGTGTGATCTCTTGGTTTAGCAAGAAGCAGTCCTACATAGCACTGAGTATAGCTGAAGCAGAGTATGTTGCAGCTTGTTCGGCTAGTTGTGAGGCAGTATGCCTGAGGAAGCTGCTGTCTGAGCTATTTGATCTCCCGTTGGATGCTACTGGTATCTTTTGTGACAACCAGAGTTGTATGAAGCTGTCTGAGAACCCGATGTTCCACGACAAGTCTGGCTCTGGTGGGCCTACATCCAGTATGAAAAAGGACTGGCTCTGTAGAACTTCCTATGACGAGTAGATCAGATATTGATGAGATAGAAGTAGTAGTGATGATGATTCGATGACGATGATCCAGAGAAGAATACTTGTGCTAGCAGATCTGTGTCGAGAAGAATACTTGTGCTAGCAGATCTGTGTCGAGGGAGTGTCGATGTATATGTAACTTCGGAATCTATTTCACCAATGTATATTGTACTCCTATAGAGATTTTATTATTCCTCTATACGGAAGTGTCGTCATTTGTATTGACAAGCGTCGCAAGTGTCACAACTTGCATGTGATGGGTTATTAGACTACCAAGTGTGGGGTCGGCCCTAATTAGTATTACCATGGGTTATTAGACTGAGTTAGACAAGTCGGCCCTGCTAGTTTATTAGGCAGGTCGGGTCATGTATAAATAGAGTGCAAGAGGCACTCTATTTGATCATCTCATTATTCACTTCTACACTACTCAAAAAGTGGCGCACTAGTGGAGGAGGAGGTTCAACTGCTAGGAGGACTATCTCTATGTACTTGGGTTGTATCATTACTCTTTCTATCTCTGAGGAAGTTGTGGGGTTTTTCACCTTTATGGTTTTCCCCAGTGAAACTCTGTGTGTCTATTGTCTCATGTGATTGCTTGGTGTGATTGATATGCATTTTTATACTTGATATGTTGTACATGTTATTCTCTCAGTAAAGATCCTAGAGTATGTTGAATTAATGCTCAAAAATTAACATCTTGCACTGGCACCATCGTAACCAGTCCCTGTGCTCCTGCTCCTCTCTCTTAGCTATGAATTTCTCCAGCATAAATTTCTCCAATGAACATAAGGTCCCTTTCTCAATCCTCTCCCTTGTATTTATAGCAAGGAAAGGAGAGTAGGTTCGAAAGGTGGTTGAGTTGGGAATTCGGGGTAGTTTTGGTACCTGTCTCAACTAATCCCAATTCGTGCTTTTAATATATTTTTTAGCTTTTTATTAAGACATCCGCGACTATAGCATGTGACAACTAGCGAGTGACTCCCTACTATCTTGTCTTGCAACTAGCGGGTGCCTTTTTTTATTGATACCCGCGGGTTGTCAGTATTTACACCCACGACTAACCCGCTGGATGACAAGTATAAGAGCCACGGTTATGTACTAAAATAAGCAGAAAAAGATGCTTCTGAGGGAAGGATTGCAAGGCTCAACTCTAGGTCATCTAGGGTCAAGGTAAGCTCTTCCATCCATAGTGTCCTTTTGTGTGACCGACAGGGAAATGTGGTCACAGAAGGAGAAGTGGTAATTTGACCGATAACAGATTCCCCTTAATGTGTGAGGTCAGAGGGAAGCGATGGCCAAAATACATTACAATCCAAGCAAAGGAGGAGCAAAAAGGCCACAGGATGAGGTCACAAATAGTACCTGAAAACATAAAACAAAGTCAGCGATTAGTTTACAATATTGACATGAGGAGATGTTCAGTATGGTAAAACATAATCTCCAATACATAAAGGAAATATGTATATAGCATGGCCACTAAAAAACAAGCGTGTATCCATGTCAAACAAGATATCATAGCCATAAAAACAAATTGGATCTATGTCTCATTAGGAGCCATAAATGGTTTGGCTCAGTCTTACGCAGCTTGGGCAATAACAAAATGTGATAATGCTATTATAGGCCCAAGGTCTTCATCCAAACTGTCTCAAGGTACGAATCCTAGCCATGCGAATAAATGTGTTGAAGTCAAACATGGAGGAAATTGTTTGATTATCGATCATTGATGTGAACCGTTAACAAACATGAGGGCACCCACCATTAATGAAAATGGGACCCAAGGTACCTAGTACATTCTAACAAGCGTGAATAGGGGTCTTGAAGTCAAACACTTGAAGAATCTATCGAGAAGGAGACATTGATGTATTCCCACTACTCAATAGAGAGGGAAACTACCACTAATGACTGCAATCCCCAAGGTACTACCTGAAACTCTAAACTTCATTCCCAGAGCAAGATGAGTTGAATTCGATGGGAAGAAATCCGTTGGAAGGGAGGCCTTAAGGCATCCTCCATCATCTAATAGGAAATATAACCAAAAGGTTTATTTGATCTGGAATAGGACTAAGTACATGATAAAAAATACTGATACCAAGGAATGGCCGACACATGAGGTCAAGGTAACTGCATAATGACTGACACAAGGGGTGTCCTTGAACATTGAGCACGACACACGAGTGACTTAGGCAGCTTTGAGACAAAGGGACCATGATATAAATCTATAATGTAGGAGACATTAATAGATTCTACATATGATTAGAAGAGTAACTAACTGGAGGAGTAAAACTCTGAGATTAGGTTTATCCTAAGGCCAAAACTAAAACCCAACTTGTTTGAAAGACTCAAAAAGGTGTTGTGAAGCTGAAGGTTGTCGCACTATACAAAGCTTCAAAAATAAACTATTGGAATTTTAATAGTTAATATTTCTTTATAGTGTTTTCATTGTTTGATTCTATATTTTTAAGAAATTTTCAAATTCACTTCAATTTTGACTATTTCTTTTGTATTTTCCATAATGTTTTATCAAATGAGAAAGGGGCATTTTAATGACGAGGAGGAAACTCTTCATCAAATCTCTTTTACTACTTTCTTTTTCACTTCATAACATCTAATTTACTTTCCATTTCTTTTTCCTTTGGGTGTTCCTTTGCACCTTTTGGGACAATTGCTAATAAAAATAAACTGATTGGACACATGTTGTTTTATGTTACACTGTTTAATTTTAATAAAGCTTTATTTTATCATTATGTATAGAATTTTATATATATAATATTGGTTGCATTTGTAACTTTCATTTGCAGTTTAAAATTTTAATCAAAATCTAAAATTGATTTTTAGGTCACTCTTATATATATTAATATAAGAAATTTATAAACAAATAAATTAAAATATACTACTCTCAACAAGGTCAAGAGAAATTTCCCTGGAAAGTCACAATCATATTGGCTAAACGCACAAGAACTTGGTTTCACAGATTATACAATAGTGGAATGGGAGCGGTTTATACAAAAATTGAATTCAACAAGTTGTAGGCTGACAGTGGATAAGGATGAACTTTTGGGGAACAATAACGCTGCTACAGGTATAGTGACAACAAAACTTGCTTATAAGACTATCATTAATGGTCTGTGCATCTATCCTACAAACTAGTGGTTTAAGCCGAGTTGGAAATGGGCTATACCTTTAAAGGTAAAATGCTTCATGTGGCACGCCCTTCGGGGAGAACTAAAGACCTGGGACAATATTTTAAAGAAAGGGTGGACAGGACCTAGTGTCTGCTACTTATGCTTTAAAAATTCTGAATATGTTTTTCATTTGTTCGTGGAATGTGAATTTGCAAGAACTGTTTGGGATATGGTCACAAAGACCCTAAATCTTGACCTAATATGGGGGTCTGGTACATTTGATTCAAGTGCTTATATTTAGAATAATAAATGCAAAGATTATCGTTTTTTACCAAGTGCCATCTCTTGGTTCATTTGGTTAAACAGAAATGAAATCATCTTTGATAACGGAGCCCCCAGGTTGATACATTCTTTCAGCAGGATTATTAGAATGATCAAAGAGTAGTGTTTGATTTTGGAAAAGAAGAAGAAGAAAAAAGGACATCTCTTTCACTCTTGATCACCTTAGACCAGTGGATTTCTTTGACGGGGCAGCTCAAGATGGATTATGTGCCGTGGGAGGTGTTATTTTTCTGAGTAAGGAGCACTAATTCACTCTTAAAATGTATGGGGGGCAGGGGTCAAATACCAAGGCTAAGATGTTAGCACTATGGTGTGTACTTATTGTTGCAAATTCCTTTGGACTTCGAGAGTTGAAAGTGTCCGAGGACTCTCGAGTTACAATAAAATGGGCTCTTGAAGAATATAATATTAATGTCATCTCTCTTTACCAATGGTGTAGCAGAACAAGAGAAAAACTTAATCTTTTCAGTGAGATTAATTTTGAACATATCTATCGAAAAAACAATACATTTGCAGATAAACTGTCAAAAGAGGCATTTGCAGGAGAAGAAGGTGTTGTTTACTGGGAAGAGATGTTGGATTCACTGGCTACAGAGAAAGGGGCGATCAGAATTTTTGAGCTCTAGAAACTTTTGGTCCTAGAAGCATTAAGGCCTATGGTTATCTATTTTTGTGTCATATGTTGAAATTATGTCTTTTTTGTGTCTTGATGGATATCAGTCCTGTATTAAGATCATAAGTCTATTTTAAAACTTAATACTTTGTACTATTTGATTTATAATATGAATACCAATAGTATGGTTTTTTTTGCTAAAAAAAAGAATAATAATTAAGTGTAATTACGAAATAGTTAACACCGTGTTAGTATAAAAGAAAAATAAAATAGTAATTATTTAATTAAAATCAAAATTAAATTTATAAAAATTAATTATATCTTATAATTATGTTTTGTGAATTTATTTTGAAATTATATCTATATATGTATATATAAATCTATGATATGTCTCACAAGTTATGCTAGCATTTCTTCACCTAAGACACTAGGATTGGGGGTATATGTTTGCAAGTGGCATAGGACATGTGCATATTCCCATCCATAATACTTGGCCTCCTTAAAATATCATACATCGAACTTTCAGAAGAATAATTTTTTATTATATTCCTTTTAATTTGTGTTTTTTATGTTTTTATTTATTTTAAATTTATAAAATTTTAGTTATATTCAAACTTTAGAAGAATAAATTTTTATTATATTCCTTTTAATTTGTGTTTTTTAATAAAATTTTAGTTATATGTAATAGGTCTTTTTAAGAAAAAAAATCAGTTTTTATAAATTATATAAAAGATATGTAAAAAAATTTATATTGAGAAATATATATATATATTCAACAACTTTTACCTTCCTCGATAGGTGAGACTTGAAGAGAGATGTCTTAACTTTAATGAATTTGTTTACCTTAAAAAAAAAATTAAGTAAACAAATTCATAAAGTTAAAACATCTCACCTCAAGTCTCACATATCAAGGAAGGTAAAAGTTAGTGAAAGTTAATTATTTAGCAACTTTAAATGAAATATTGGTTAAAATGGGTTATGAATATAAAGATGTTAACCAGTATAAAGTTTTTCTTTCTCGTTTTAACCTTATCACTCCTTTTTTCAAAAATTTATTTCTAACTTCAACATTATCACTATTTATTCAACATTATCACTATTTATTCATTACTGGTATCATGTATGAGCATTATAAAATTATTTCTATCAAATTTATTATTTATTATAAGTATACATAATGAAAGAATCTCAAAATGTGGATATACATAATGAAAGAATCTCAAAATGTGGATTAATTCAATAATGAATTAATTAATCATTAAGTAGCATAGATATATATTAACTTTAACTCTATTAAATGTCCAAGGGATTAAACCTTTTGAGATGAAAACGTTTATGAGGAAATGAAACTTGAAGAAGGTTTACACCTCAATAAATTCAATTCATCTTAATGCTTTATAGAATTAGAGTTGAGATGTATCTATGCCATTTTTATTGTTATTGACTTAAGCTTTTGATTAGTATGAGTAAGATGCATCAATTTTATTTTAAATATAACAAATGGACATAAATGTCCTACCATGCTATGGATGCCTTGTTCAACTAAGAAGCCATGAATTAGAGGTATTTATTCTCCCCAATGCTCGATAGAATCAAAGTTAAGATGGATCTACATTGGTTTTATTTTAGGTGTTTGATAGAAACGGAGTTAAGATGGATCTACATTGGTTTTATTTATAGCACTTAATAGAATCAAAGTTGATATGGATTTAAGTTGATTTTTATTTTTATTGACTCAAGCTGTTGGTCAGTATGACTAAGTTGTAGTTATTTTATTTCAAATTTAATAGTTGAACATAAATGTCCTCACATGCTATGGATGTATTGTTCAACTAAGAAACCACGAGTGAGAGGTTATCCTATCCAATGCTTAATAGAATCAGAGTTAATATGGATCTATGTTGATTTTTTTTGGTGCTCAATAGAATTAGAATTGTTTTTTCCAAAGAAAAAACTCGCATTTTATTTTCATACTTGTTATCTCTAGGGTTGTATTCTAGATTTACTTTAGAATTCTTGACTTTGCAGAATTACCATTCTTATTTTTACCTTAGTTTTCCTTTTGATATCTCATTTTCTTTATCCCAAATTTTACCTTAGTGGGTTTTTGATTAAATATGTCATTTATTAAAACTGAAATAAGGCTCATTGTTCATTTGATTTTCAAAAGCTTGTATTTCTTGATGAAAATCATACAAATGCTCGTATGGTTAATGTTATTTTGCTTAAAACATTGGCAGTTTGTCATTTGATTAGTGATTTATAATTATGAGCTAGCATCATATTAAAAAAATTTAAAGGAAATAATGTTGCCAGTATCGATTTTCAAAAATGAATATGAAGTGGCAAAGGCTCGTACTAATGTTTTAATTGACCATGTTTATTCATTAAAACATAGACAGCACATTTGAGGTCGTGGCATTCTCTGAGTGTGAAGCACTCATTTCAAAATCGTACCCCAGTGATTGATATCATCACAGATGATGGACATAAGTTATTGGCTTTCAAGTTAACATTGCAGTGTCTTTCATTTTGTTCTGGTTTGTGTTTTATGAAGTTAAATACATTTAGGGTAACAGGGATGAGCTGTGGGTAATATCTTGCACCATGACGAAGACCAAGAAGCCTGGAGGTTTAATTTGCATATTGGAACCAGATAATATGCAGTGGATCACTCAGTTTCCAAGATCTGCGCAATTGATGAGAGATGTTGGTTGGTTCTCTTTCTATGAAATATTGCAGGGTTATAATGTACAAGTAACCAGATCTTTTATAAGAAATTACAGAGATGGAGTTGTGCATTTTGAAAGTTTAAAGGTTAGGGTTGATGAAAATTCTATTGCATAAGCCATTGGAGTTCCGGCACAAGGTGAAAGGTGGTTCAAACAGCAAGCTTTTGAAGTTGATTACAATAAGTTCTTATTACCAGGGTTTGAAGAATTAAATTGGAAAAATGGTATACATGTGAGTAAGCTTAAACCAGAATGGGGAATTCCATTAGAAATGGTTCAAAATTACATTACCTGTGAGGGTCACTACGAAAGGGTTTTAAGCTGCCATTTAAGATTTTTGATGCATCTTAATGGAGATTTGAAGCTTAGTTTGCCATTTTATTTGTTAAAATGTTTGCAAAAGATGCTTGCTTTGGTTCAGGATCATCCAGATCATACTATCCATTCTATTTTTCATCAGGGGTTAATAAAGTTGTTGATAGTATCTCAGCTGAGTCAAAATGAACAAACATGGGATCGTTTTCTCCTTGAGTTAGAGTTTGAAACAAAGAAACAAAATCATTCTAAAGAAAATGGAAAAGGAAATAAATTGAAAAGTTCAGGCAAGCAAACAGAGGATGCAATAGAACCAGCAAATGAAAAGGGCAAAGAACTCGCAGAAGAGTTTATTGTTGTGCATGATGAACTTTTAAAAGTGTCCATTACCGAGACTATTGTAAAAAATATAAGTTCAGAAGAAGTTTCAAAAATTGGGCAAGTTGAAACCCTAAAGGAAAAAAACATGGAATCAAATTTAAATCCCAGAACCAGATCTAGAAGCAAATTGGAAATGGAAATGAAACTGAAGAAGAGTGAGGTTATGGTCATAAAAGGATCTCCTGGTGAAGAAAAGGCACAGTTTTCAGATCAGGAGTGTCTCAAGATAGAACAGATGATGATGGAAATCCAAAGGGATGATGTTGAGCAGATACCAGGGGATTTTTGTTGGGATAAACAAAAAATCACTGAATATGAAATCAGTGCAAGTTCAAAAATTTTGGAGACTTATGAAGCCCCTGTGAAAATGGAGAAAGTGAAATCAATTTTGGAGTTGGATGAATATAAAAGGTCTTTGCAGTTTCTTATGGAACAGAACCTATGTCTTCAGAAATCAAATCAAGATTTAATGATGGAAAATAAAAGACTCCGGGAAGACCTATAGGAAAGAGATGTAAAGTATCAAGAAATTCTCAAAATGTCCAAACAGATCATGACAAAGAAAAGGGCGATACAGCAGCGAAATGAAGAATTGCAAGCTAACTTCAAATTTTGGAGACAAAAGGATCCTGATGGAGAAGATACTACTACTTTTTGATGGAGCCAGGTTATTTTGTGGATAGATGATTAAGATTTGATAGCTAGCAATAGATAGAGTTGTTTTATTTTTGTTACACTTGTCAAGTTTAAAGTTAAGTTGACCTTCGAATTAGTTTGATAGAAACAAGTTTTTATTTTGAGAAGGTCGAGATCCATGAAATTGGGATCTTGAAACTGTTTTTCATTTTTGAAAATTTTGTATATAATAAACAATAATGTGATATGGAAAGAGGTTGGAACACATTATGGAGATCAAACTTTATCCAGGAGATACAGGCATGTATGCATATTGTTTCAAGTTAATATGAAATAGCTGCTTTGAAATGATTATGTTCAAATGAGCCTATTCTGTTTTAATAATTGAATTACATATTGTCGTAAATTTGCTCTGTGAATGGTCTTATCAATCCAGCCCATAATTCTTATGAACCATGTGTAATTATCCTTTAAATATATGATACAGAATATGATTTGTTTCATTCATGAAGTCATGCTCGTAGCCCTTTCTTATTAGTTTCTTTTACAGTGATGCATTTCTACAGTTCAATTCTAAACCATAACCTAAGATATTTTTATATTACTAAGATTACATTCCCAGTTATCCTTAAATTATTACTAAGATTTCTCTAGGCTTGAACCTCAGTAGTCTAGGTCCAACTCTAGTGATAACAATACTAAAAAACAAAAACATATTCTTTAGGTGCTATTTGCACTCATAATTCAAACTGAAATTCTCATTCTATTAAGGTTTCTCCTTATTACATTTTCTTAGTAATTTTCCATCAATCATATAAAACTGCTCTTCATTTTTAAACTGGGATTTTCAAAATTTCTCAAAAATAGTAAAACTTCATTTTCTCTATTTGCCAATTGAAAGGCAAATTTGTTCGCTTGATTTCGGATTCATCCTTCTCGAAAGTAGTAAATACACTTGTACCTATATCCATAATAAGTCCCTCCTTTGAAAGTTTATATGATTGATTTTTCTGTTATCAGAATAGATGGCAAATCCAGAAGGAATTGAAGGCTCCTACCAATCGTTTCATGTAATATTTAGCAAACATTTTTCTCATTCATGAAATCTACCAAGAACTCTGAATCTCCAAACACCTGTATATCATGAACCTCTATCTCGATAGTTGATTTCAACAATGTTTTCAACACTATACTTTCAACTCTATTTTTTTTTCCCTTCCCACAATTAGCCTTGAATTAAATTCTTTTTTATTCTAGAAATATAAGAAGACCTCCCAATCCACAACTTTCACCCACACATGCACCATCAAAATAACCCTTACTTTTATTTTCTTTAATTATTATTTCTTTCAAGACTCTTACCTTCAGGACACAATCCTTTTCTTTAAAGAACCTGTGCAAAGCAAAAGCAATAACTTGAGTAGACACTAAAAAAATGGATTTGATTGATATTCAAATATCCTTTCGTTTCAAGCTTTCCATATACCCCAAACTATTAAAAAAGGAATACACCTTATCTTCCTGAAATTTGGCTTCTTGTACCAAAGTTTTAAGCAATCTTCTATGGACTCAGCTTCCCATGGACTGTCAATCTAAAGGTTTGTACTAATCTATTTCCAGACCTGTTTTGAGAAAGGGCACTGTAAGAAAATATGTGTTATGTTTTCTTCCTCACTCATACATAAACAGAAAATACTTGGACCCTCCAAATTTCTTCTCCTTATTTTATCCTAAGTAATAAATTTCTCTTTTAAAATCAACCACATAAATATTTTGCATTTATGTGGAGCTAAAACCTACCGTAAATCCCACCACCAGCATATTCTTTGACTTTCCATCCTTTTCTAGATCGGTTTGTAATCCAATTTCACCGATTACATGCCTCCCTCCTTGTTTCCTATCCAGATAAGAGAATCTGACTCATTATTTAGCAAAATAAATCTCCTTCACATTTCCTATAACCATTTATTCCATTCATCTGTCCATCTTTCATTTAGTTCCAATATCTCAGTCGATTTCCAGGTCTATACCATGTTGTTATTGCCCTCTAAAATTGTTGGGTCATTTACATAAACCACACCCCTATCGTTAGATGGATTATTAGCTTTGTTTATAGTTTAACTTGAGGACCACAAACCATTATACTATCTCTCCCTATTAAAGCTTTTGTTCCATTCCCTAATTTCCAAGCTAGTAAATCAACGATTATTGGAAAATCCAGATTGATAGCCTTCCAAAACAATGAAGCTCCTTTGAAACTTTTATTTGGATTTATGATCCAATCCAATGTAGATCCTCCATCCAAATATTTATTTATGATAACCAATTTCCATTTACCTTCCTTTTATATGAAATTCCAAACTGATTTGGCTGCCAGACACCTTCCAAAACTGAATAACTTCTTTAACCCCTAACCTCCCACTTCTTTTGGTTTTGCTATTGATTTCCATGCAGTCCAAAGAATTCCTTTCTCTTCTTTACCTTTCCAAAAGAATTTGAAAAATATTTTCCTCAACTGGTTTAGTACTCCTTTCTTTATCTAGGAAATAATCATCCAATACACCGGAATGGCATTTAGAACCGATTGTATTAAAATTGCTTTCCCTCCTCCAGATAAAAACTTGTTACACCAAAATTTTATTCGGACCTCTACTTTAGTTATCATCTAGGACCAATAAAGTTTACATTAATTGTTAGGTTTGCGGTGGAACCCTAGGTATTTAAAACCTGAGGTGAGATATGTATGTTCAATTGGAAACAACTCTTTAAATTTCTATATCTTTTATTCTTCAATAGCATTGTAATCGCATGCTGAATTCCCAATAGTTATCATCAATTACCCGTAGCCCTACTAAACCTATCTAGGATATCTTTAACAATTTTATCTTCCTCCTCCAAGTCTCTTAGAAAAATCAACACGTCATCAACAAAAACTATATGCATTATACTTACCTCGGTTCCAAAGTTTATTCCTTGAATTCTGCTGCTCTATTTTTCCTCATTAAGAGCTCTTCTCAGGCCTTCCATGACAACCAGAAAGAGGTACGATGATAAAGGGAACCCCTGCCTTAATCATCTTGTAGGTGTAAATAAATTTGAATTTGCTCCATTAATGATTACAACAAAATTGAGCATCGGCATATAGGCCCAGATCCAGTTTACCATGTTAATGAAAACCTACTTTGAATAAGGACCAGTCTTATGTATAACTAGCTTGTTCGATCATAATATTTTGCCAGATTAATTTTGATCACCTTTGCTTCCTTCTTAATACTACTAATTGTATGAATACATTCTTGAGTTTTACCTACTGCTTCATCAATATTCCTCTGTTCTAAAAATCCAAACTTTTATGGAGAGATGTTCACTGATAGATAAGGCTTGATTCTATCAGCTATGATTTTTGAAATAAGTATGTACAAGGCATTACAAAAGGAGATACGCCTAAAGTCTCTAAAAGAAACTAGATTGTCCACCTTAGGAATTAGTACAATGAAGGTTGAATTAAAGCTTCGAATCATTCTATATGTGGTTCTTGTGTCTTCGATAACTCTCAGCAATTCAATTCCCACAATATCGAAGAAATGAAGAAAGAATTCATATGTCCACCCATCAGGGCCTAGACTCTTATCCTTTTTGCATTTTCCCAAAATCACTTCCAATTCCACCATCTAAACTGGAGCAAACAAAATTTTATTATCATTCTCATTAATCCATTTCGGAAACAGGGAACAAGACTGAACTATATCAGGTAAATTGTTTATGTTTGGATCTGAGTATAAATCTTTCAAATATCTCACTCCTTCTTTAGCTAACTTTTCAAATCCTCTAATATCTTCCCCTCCACTTCTATTAAGTTCCCAAATCATGTTTCTTCGCTTTTTCTGATTTGCAAACTTGTGAAAAAATTATGTATTCGCATATCCAAGCTCTAACCAAACCTCTCTGCTTTTCAATCTACTTTTTGGTTCCTTCTCCCTTGGTATATCATTTTTTTCTACTCCAAATATACAAGATTCTTAAGGTTCATTTCACTAAAAGGCCCTATACTTCTTGAGTGAATTTCCTCTATCTTACATTGTGTTTCTTTAATTCTTTTATCCCTTCTCCTAAACTGTTGCATAGACTACTCTATTGAAACCTGCTTCACCAAATTTAAGGAATTTACAAATTGTTGACAATTTGATAGGTCTGAATTTTCATCAATGTCTTTCCATTTTGATCTAATCAAACTTACATACTCAAGGTTCTCCAACCAGTACTGATTGAATTTGTAAGGGGCCGATGGTTTTTTCTCTCCTTTTCCCATCTGTAGCATTATAGGTAAGTGGTATGAACCTCCACTTGTCATCCTCCAAGCTCTAATTCTTTCAAATTTCCTCATTAGATCACCATTCATTAAAATCTATCTAAAATTTTAGCGATAACAACCTCCCCTGATATTCTATTGAACCAAGTAGGTTTGATTTCTTTTGGCTCGACATCAATTAGGTCCATTGACTCCAACTGAAATTGGAAAAATGCTTGTAAAGGATATGGCCTTGCTCTAGGCCCCCATATCTCTGAAATGTTAAGTGTAAAATTTAAGTCCCCTGCTATGAATAAAAGTTTATCTTTTAACAAATTTAGGATGAATTTTTTTCCCAAAATTCCACTTTCTGGTTGTATGGCCCATAGATATTGAAAATAAAAAACTGCAGATCAAGTTCTTTACTATTAAAAATTGCTCCCAAGCCTGAATAAATAGAGAAAGAATTTACAAGTTCTAGGTCTCCTCTCCATCCTGTCAATAAACCTCCAGAAAGACCTCTACCATCTAACCAGATAAAATCCCAACCCTTAAGCAACATTTTCATGATTTCAACTAAAATACATCCTCTGCACATTGTTTCTTGAATTACTGTGATATCTAGAGTTTGAATTTCCACCAGTCTTACCAGTGCCAGTTTGTTTTGGTTGCTGGCCAACCCCCAACAGTTTAGAGAGAGAATTTTCATTTTACAACCTTTTCCAAGGGATTTTCTCTAAGCACCCTAATTGAAGACTGAATTTTATATTTTTTGTTAAATTTTCAGAATTTATTTCAATCTGATCTAGGATCTTAACTGAGAGAACAACATGTACAGCAAATCCACAACATATCAATAATGGACACAATAATGCAAGCACACAAGAGACACAGAGTTTACTTGGGGAAAACCATAAAGGTGAAAAACCCCAATAACTTCCTCAGAGATAGATAGAGAAATGATACAACCAGAATACAAGAGATAGTCTTCTCCTAGCAGCAAAGCCTCCTCCTCCACAAGTGCGCCACTCTCCACAGTGTGAGTGAGAGAATAGAATGTGTAAAATGAGAGAGACACACTCTCTATTTATACACTAACTTGACTTGACCTTTACTCAACTATGTCGGCCTCAACTTAACCACTTAACATAATGCTGACTAGGCCGACCCCCACTAGGGTGGTCTAATAACCCTTTTACCCACATGGTCGACCCCCAATAGGGTGGTCTAATAACCCTTTGACCCGCATGACTTATACAGGTCCGACCCCAACAAGGTGGTCTAATAACCCATCAAGTATAAGTTACGACACTTACAATATAAATGACGACACTTCCGTATAGAGGAATAATAACATCTCTATAGGAATACAATATACATATATGTGAAATACATTCCGAAGTTACATATACATCAACACTCCCTCTTAACTAGGAAGGTATTTCTCGACACAGGTCTTCTAGCACAAGTCATCTTCTCTGGATCATCGTCACTAGATAATCATCACTACTGCTGCTATCTCAATCAATCTCTGAATCTACTCGTCATAGGAAGTTCTACAGAGCCAGTCCTTTTTCATACTGGATGTAGGCCCACCACCTACAGGTCTTCGTCATCACTGGCCATACTATGGAAATCTCAGGACTTATTACATGCGTCACAAAACCTGGCTGCAGCATCCCAGGCTATTACGAGCACACAGCTCTACCTGTAGGATCTCCCAGGAGCACATTACATGTGACCATTCACAAAACCTGGTTGAAGCATCCCAGGTTGTTACGAGCACACGGCTCTACCTGTCGGATCTCCCAGGAGCACATTACATGTGATCTCACCACAAAACCTGGCTGAAGCATCCCAGGCTGTTACGAGCACACAGCTCTACCTGTCGGATCTCCCAGGAGCACATTACATGTGGTCCACCACAAAACCTAGCTGAAGCATCTGAGGCCTTTTTCATCCTGTCCAGATCTCCTAGGAGCAAATTACATGTGGTCATGGCAAAACCTGGCTGAAGCATCTGAGGCCTTTTTCATCCTGTCCAGATCTCCCAGGAGCAAATTACATGCCATAGGACAAAACCTTGAAAGAGCATCTACCAGATATCCCAGGGCACAAATTACATGCCATAGGCAAAACCTCGAAAGACTATCTGCAGATCTCCCAGGGCCAAATTATATGTCCTCCCAGAGCAAAACCTCGAAAGAGCATTTGCCAGATATCCCAGGGCACGAATTACATTCCATAGGCAAAACCTCGAAAGACTATCTGCAAATCTCCCAGGGCCAAATTATATGCTCATCTGCACAACCTGATCCACAGCCATAGAGTATCAACCTGATACTCACCATAAATCATCCTGATGTACACATGATACCCCTGATCATCATCACTGCAACATCCTGCTGCATGTCATCTGGAGCAACATCCTGAAGCTCGTCATCCTGATCATACAATGCATCGATCTAATGCACACCAAGTATCTACCTGATACATATCATCATACATAATGTATCCACCTGATACATAGATACATGATCCACACAATGTATCCATCAACATACATGATCTACCTGATCATACCTGATACATATCAATATACATGATCTACTTGATCATACAATGTATCCACCTAATACATATACAGATACATGGTACAAGCATCCAACATGATGCATATACATACAAATGATCCAACCAATCATATCCATCATCCAACATGATGCGTACATACATATAAATGATCCAACTAATCATACAAAGCAGAAACAAGAACATCATCCTGATGCTTATCATCCAGTGCTTACATCCACAGCCATGTGAAGGATCCTCCTTCCAACATGCTTGGAATGGCTTCAGCAAATGTATCCATCACTTCTTCCTCGAAGTGTCATCAATCTGAAGAACACCAAGCCTCTCCCTGAAGTACTCAAACTTCACCCTAGCTAGTGGCTTCGTTAGCACATCTGCAATCTGCTCGTCTGTCGCAATGTATAGGAGTTTCACAGCTCCTCTCTGCACCATATCCCTGATATAGTGATATTTGATCTCTATGTGTTTTGACCTGTCATGGAACACTGGGTTCTCGGACAACTTCACACAACTCTGGTTATCACAGAAGATACCAGTAGCATCCAACGGGAGATCAAATAACTCAGACAGTAGCTTCCGTAGCCATACTGCCTCACAACTAGCTGAACAGGCTACAACATACTCTACCTCAGCTGTACTCAGTGCTACACAGGACTGCTTCCTACTAAACCAAGAGATCACACCTGATCCCATACTGAAGCAGCACCCAAATGTGCTCTTCCTATCTGCAGCACTGCCGGCCCAATTTGAATCAACATAACCTTGTAGGTTAAACTTTTGATTCGCTTCATACTTGAGCCCATAATCCATTACAACAACCAGGTGAACACTCCTCGGATCCATCAGGAACTGGCTCAATGTGTTCACCGCAAAGAAAATATTTGGTCTCATGTTCATCAGGTACATCAAGGACCCAATCATCTGACTATACATAGTGATATCAACCAGCTCAGATGAAGCATCACACAGACGCTTCAAGTTCGATGCCATAGGTGTGACCATAGCCTTGCAGTCCATCATCCCGAACCTCTTCAGGATCTCTATTGCATACTTCCCTTGTCCAAGGAATATTCCATTACTCTGCCACACCTCCATGCCAAAAACAAATAGTGCATCATCTCCAAGTTCCTCAACTCGAACTCGGCAACAAGCTTC
This sequence comes from Larix kaempferi, assembly GCA_027924585.1. Classification (NCBI taxonomy): domain Eukaryota; kingdom Viridiplantae; phylum Streptophyta; class Pinopsida; order Pinales; family Pinaceae; genus Larix; species Larix kaempferi. Next base: position 199,515 of record BSBM01000998.1, read on the forward strand.
CGCTGCGTGTCGGCAATCAATCTATCTTCACCTGTAACAAACAGGTTATCTGCATACAAAAGTAGTATCACTGGATTTCCTTCCTCAACCTTGTAGAAAAGGTTGGAATCCGCTTTATTCTTGGTAAATCCCAAACTGGATATAAAGTTGTCTATCCTACCATACCAAGTTCTGCACACATATACGACTACACCATGCTGTCTTGAAATCCATCTGGTGCATCTTCTATTTCATCACTTTTATATTTCTCTATGCTGTCGTCTGCAGCATGCTTGATCTTGATAGATCCATATGGAAGTCATAACAAACTTCCCTTCAAGTCTTGGGACTACATCCCAAACATCATTCTTCATGATCAACGGATCATGGCATTCTTCCCATATCCTGGGAACTTCAATATCTTCAATAGATAATTTTGTTGCTGAACAAATGTTGTAGTTCTTCTTTTGTAGGAGATGGCATATGATCTTTCCTACACAACAAGTTAAATTGCATGATTAGAAAACATCTCATAGTTTTTGGAACAAATTCTTACACATAAAGAAATATGTCATACAGTCATGCAATTATCTTAGCCAATGCTTCAATACAACATTTATCCATATTCCGTAACTTTCTAGATGCCTTCCAATCTCTACCAGAACATTGTTAAGAGTGTGCACAACTCCCAACATGTCAGAAAAGAGGTTTCATTCTAGATAAGTAGCAATGGAATGTTGTACAGTGCCATAGGTCACTTACCCATGCATATTAGTAGTATACTGTTCATCAATGCAACTATTCTAATATGCACAATACACAACCTCATTCTAGGAACATCATTATATACATTATTGAATAGTATTATTTAAACAATAAAATATGCAAGTAATGACAATTCAAATACTTATCTTTGTGTGTTTGTTGGGTTGACTCCCTCTCAGTCTTTGCTTCTTTTCTGCAACTCCATTCTTATGTGGATAGTGAGAAGTGGTCAACTCCCTCTAAATATCTATATCCTTGCAGAAACTACTGAAGTGTGCTCCTTTGCTTTCTTGCAGGAACAACTAGAGTGTGCTCCCTCTTGATCTTTGCTTCCTAGATTACCTGTCCTTGAACTTACATCCATCCTTAATCACTATGCATGCTTATTAGTATCATCATTGTGTTATCCTTGAGGTCTCATACATAATCACACATTTATTAGTATAATCTTAATGCTATCAAAACACAATAATCTTAAACATGTATATTCATGATCATTTACAGATAATAAACATTAGTATTCAAGGTTTCAGGGAAGTCTTCTTTTACTCATACATTTTCTTATTTGATCATAGGACTCTTCTGGTTAGTTGAATCATCAATCAAGATAAGAGATATAATATGCATAAAACATGTGATTATTCAAACCTATACCTTCATGATTCTTCTGGTTAGTCATATCATCAATTATGGTAAGAAACATAATATGCATACAACCATGATTATTCAAACCTATGACTTCATGAATAATCATTATCAACAACACAACAGTATAAGATCCTAACACAAGGTAGGATTCTAGCTTGATATAGGAAAAACATACCTGGATTAGCATGCTAGCTATTTATGTCTAACATACCCGCATAATGTCTTCTGGTTCTCTTCAGTGACTTGTGCTAGTAACCTGCATGTCTCATAAGTTAACCATTGTAGAAACAAGTTATACATACCTCGAAAGTAGATCTTCTATGTGATCCATGACAATGGATGAATCCTTGTCTTCATGTCACCATGATCATACATTCTTGAAGTAGAACATGATTTGTCTTTCTTGGTTTACCTCGATGAGTCATACCTGTCGCGCTTGTAATATTCTTATGTAAGGCCTTAGCCTCATCTCCCTCTGAAACAGGAACTTCTTCACTTATGTAGGTGACCAATCCATCTTCTTCTAGGATTAACCCAATCCACTTGATTTGCAAGAACTGGACCTGGAACTGGATATGGCTTTGTCAGAGAAACCCCAACAATTCAAACTTTGAATTTCAAACTTTCGAAAGGATAGAAATATGCGCCTTGATGAGCTGATCAAGCTGGTATATTCAGAATTTAAAAATTGCAAAAGTTTCACTCCTCAATTTTGCCTTTGAAACTTCCGGATTCACTGGACGTGACGCTGAACTGGGGTTTCATGAAGCCCACTCTTCTACCCAATCAAAAGGTTTGATCCAAAGCTATAAGCTTCTATTTTTCTGAGGAGCTTCCAGCTGTGGTCACAGATTTCAAAAATTCCCATTTTTACGGAAGCCCTAATTTTCCACTTTTCTGATCAAAGTCCCGAACTAGGGTCTGATCAAGTCTGGCCTTCTGCCCAACCAAAAATTATGATCTTGGTCTCTAAATTTTGATTTTGATGATTAGCATCCAGACGTGGTCTCCGATTACAAAAATTTCCAACTTTCTCCGAAGCCCTAAATTCCGGAAGCCATGAATGAAGGTACTCAAAAATAATTATGTTTTGACAGAAATATGTACCTGATTGTTTCTAGTGTAAATCCAAACTTTTCAAACCATATGGTCTGAAAAAAATTCCTAAGATAGCCCGACATGTTATCTTTCCATCCCGACAGGTCTGACCTCAATTGGATTCTCTGAAAGAGAGTAATGCCAAGTGTCACAACGTGACCTGTTTATGGGATAATACAGGAGAGCGAACTTGTACGGCGTGCCAAGTGTCACTGTTTCAACTTCGGCCTCTGAAAAATTTTCTTGAGATATCCCAACCTATTGTCTTTCCATCCTGATAGGTCTGACCTCAATTGGATTCTCTGAGAGAGAGTTATGCCAAGTTTCGTAACATGACCTGTTGATGAGATAATACAAGAGAGCAAACTTGTACGGCGTGCCACGTGTCACTGGTTCATCTTCGACCTCTGAAAAAATTTCTTGAGATAGTACAGTCAGTGTACTACCTGTCACTTTGTACTAAATTTCATTTGGAGCTTCCTAGCCCAAGTTATGACCTTTTTCCCAAGGTCACCTGATTTTGACTCAGATCTGGAAGAGGCAGAAACCCTATATTGTATAGATCATAAATCACAAAGTACAATGAAATAGAGGTTTTCCTTTGAGCACAAGGTACATGGGGATTTAAGCTTTGACCTGTGAAGGTTTCAGATCCAAAAAATTTGCCAAAATGGATTTATAGCGAAAGTGCTACGATGACTGGTTTTTTCTATATCAAGCCCTAGCATCGTAAGTGCAACAAGTGTCATACATGCCATATCATGCCTTCTTTCAGGCTAGCTCTGATACCATGTTAAATTTTCAAAATTTATTTCAATCTAATCTAGGATCTTAAATGAGAGAACAACATGTACACCAAATCTACAGCATATCAATCATGGACACAACAATGCAAGCACACAAGAGACACAGAGTTTACTTGGGGAAAACCATAAAGGTGAAAAACCCCAATAACTTCCTCAAAGATAGATAGAGCAATGATACAACCAGAATACAAGAGATAGTCTTCTCCTAGCAGCAGAGCCTCCTCCTCCACAAATGCGCCACTCTCCACAGTGTGAGTGAGAGAATAGAATGTGTAAAATGAGAGAGACACACTCTCTATTTATACACTAACTTGATTTGACCTTTACTCAACTAGGTCAGCCTCAACTTAACCACTTAACATAATGCTGACTAGGCTGACCCCCACTAGGGTGGTCTAATAACCCTTTTACCCACATGGCTGACCCCCAATAGGGTGGTCTAATAACCCTTTGACCCACATGACTTATACAGGGCCGACCCCAACAAGGTGGTCTAATAACCCATCAAGTATAACTTACGACACTTACAATATAAATGACGACACTTCCGTATAGAGGAATAATAACATCTCTATAGGAATACAATATACATATATGTGAAATACATTCTGAAGTTACATATACATCAACATTTTTTACTTGAAACCTCCTTGTTAGACTAAGTAATTATCTTCTTGTTTCTTACAGGAGAAAGAAAACCTAGCCCCACAACTTATTTCCCTCCATCCTCCTCAAGAGATCCTTTTGATATTAGGTTACATTTGGAGTTTCTCCCATCTTTTCACATTCAATAAAAACTGAAGTAGATTTAAGACAAATAAACTTACCTGGTTCTTCTATCATGTATTTGGCTAGCGAACTTTGAGAAACCACAACTTCTTCTTTAAAGTCCTCCATCGAGGGCACCTGTAGAGTAGATAATTCCTCAACTAGAATCTTAAGGACATTTATTTCAATATTACCCTCTTATTTATTTACAATCCTTTCTTGTTTATATATCTCATGTAACCATGCCTTCGTTATCACCTCTTTTTCATACCATTCCCTGGTTTCTAATAATGGAGAAATTTGATCTATCAACTTATCCTTTCTCATCCATATCTTCTTCTTAAAGGAAATATTACAATCTTTAATAATATGTCCATATGAATGACACCTCGCACATTTGAAAGGGATGTTTACATAATCCAGTATTTGTTGCAGGTTTAGTTCCCCTACTTCAATATCAATGTACTTCGGAAACCCTTCATCCAAATCTATTGATATTAAAACTTTTGCGACTGATCTCATAGCTTGGAATTTATAGGAATGATCCACATATAAATTTCTTCCTATTTTATTCCCCAGTTTTGTTAAAAAATTATCATTCCAAAATTCAATAGGTAAACCAAGATTTTTTACCCATACTTGTACCTTTCTAGTGGATTCTCTTCTAGGTTCGAAGCACAGGTGCCATAGTTTCAGTGTTAAGTTGGAACTTCCCCACATCCAATTTTCCCTTAACAACTTTGCAGCATTTTCTTCCTTCTGAAGTTTAAAAACCATCCATCCTCTGGTCATAATGAAAAAGGTAGGTCTATACTAAAGACATGGTTCCCATGTTCTTTCTATCCAAGATCTCAAAGAAATTTCAGAAATGTGAACCCCATAGAATCTTCCTATAAGAGTTTTTCCTGCATGTTCCAAAATGTTTTCCACTCTGATGTCTTCCCCCACAATCCTCTTTACATTTTATTTCTTTCCTACTACCTTCCTTTTGTTCCTACTATATTTTAGATTGTTTTGGCTTCTCTCCGCTCCTTGTCGCTTCTCTTCCTTTTCTTCTATGAATACTTCCAATTCTGAAACTCACAATAGATATTTCTTACCTATAGACACTTCCGGAATTTCCTCCGAACCAGACACCTTCCACTCTTCCAATTCTTTTCTCTAGGGAAAATGTAAAAATGGTATTTGAGATTCCAAGGTAGAAATGTCCTTTCCCTTGCCATCAGTAAGAAAGTATTTTAATGCAAGTTTGTCCTTTTCCATTAGGCATTTCTTCCTCTTCATTTAATACGTTCTATATTTCAAAAAATTGGGATTCATTAATCATTAAAAGATCCATCGTCCCTTCTGTCATCTTCAAAACCAATGCAATACTTAAGAGAGTAGCTTAAACATACTTCTCTGACACCATATTCAAACCTAATCCTCCAATAGCTTAGTTCTTAGAGCTAGTTATTCTTCTTCATTTTATCCATCTATGAATGCATTCCCTGATAGAATTACAGTTAAGATGGATTTACATTGGTTTTATTTCCGGTGCTTAACACCAATTTCATTAAACTTGGACTTATTCTAGTCCAAGTCACTTTAAAGACGGGGCTAAAACCACCTTTATAAACTCCAAAATCAAGCAAAATCCGGTTCCAAAGCTGCCAAATTCAAGTTCCAAAAGTGCCAAAACCAGTTCCAAAAGTGCCAAAACCGGTTCCGAAAGTGCCAAAACTAATTGCAAAATTGCCAAAACCGATTCCGAAAGTACCAAATCAAGGTTCCAAAAGTGACAAAATTGGTTCCTAAATAGCCAAAAACCAGTTCCAAAAGTGCAAAATCCGGTTTCGAAAGTGACCAAACCGGCTCCGAAACTACCAAATCTGTTTCCAAAAGTGCCAAAATCCAGGTTCCAAAACCATAATTTTTCTTTTTATATTTATTTCTGTATAATATGATGGTCATTTCAAGTTGAATGTCATTAACCAACACCCCAATTTTGAATGAAACTTGAGCTAAATGAATGAAGGGGCGGCCGACCCTTCTTCTGCCCATTATTATTTTCATTATAGTTCTAGACTGCAAGAAGGGTCGTTCGATCCTTCTTGTGTTCACCATTTTGGATATAGGTGAATTGTCAGATATTGGTGTTCATAATTATCTACTAAAACAAGGGGTGGCTGATCCTTCTTGTCGGCAGTCGGGATAAATATTGTTTACATGTTATAACATAGGCAATGTCCCAATCCCTGCCACATAATGAGGAAGTCGGTAGTGGGGAAATGTTGTCACAACATTCGTAGATTAATTGTTCTTCATTTCTCTTTTAAATGAAGGGTCGACCGACCCTTCTTGTGCTTAGTATTTTTGCAGTCTTCGACATTTAGGATATACATGAATTGGCAGCCTATACTTCATAGGTTGAATATTTGCACAATTCCCCTCATAAATGAAGGGGCAGCCGACCCTTCTTCTGCGGAATATTATTTCAATACTAGTTCTAGACCGCCCGAAGGGTCGGCCGACCCTTCTTGTCATTTATATTTATCCAGTCTTGACCCTTATGTTTATACATGAATTGATCTCTATTTTGGAAGGTGAAAATCTCACACGTGTGAGCCTCAAAGAGAGAACTAATGCCATAGGATGTGATGAAATGGCATCCATGATGACATGGAATCTATGATGATATGGAATGTGTGATGATAACATGACATGTATGATGACATGTCATGTATGATGACATGTCATGTATGATGACATGTCATGTATGATGACATGTCATGTATGATGACATGGCATCAAAAGACACATGATGGTGTTCTGGTGTTATCATTAAGTCAATGTTGCAATGTGACATCATTCTGGAAAAGTATGGCAAGTTTGTGAAACTTTGGAAATTGACAAAGTATGAAAAAAGTAGTCAAAACTACTTGAGAGAATGCCCGCCATAATTCATGGTTTCAGAAAAATGCACACACCATCATATCATGCTATAGCTTGTTGAAGTGGCTATCTATAGTTATACACATGTGATTGCGGATTATGGGAACTGTTTGAGTAATGGATTTGCGATATGCGTTTCCGCAACCCGCAATTCAGATTGCGGATTGAGGATTGTGGGAAACTTTGGTTTGTTTTTATTTCGAGTAGTAGTCCCGCAACCTGCAATTGCGGATTGCGGGAACGTTGTATATATTTCAAAACAATTAAATCCCTGCAACTTGTCTTCCGCATTCCCCAGATTAGATCTCAACCGTCGACTTGTCTTAATATTACGGCCCGGAATTAAGCTGATGGAATTAATAAATATGTTGATTTTGTTTCTGTTTCCTTTTATTATTTTTCATCTTCGAAAATTACCTGCTATGTGGATTTTACTGCCAAATCTGTTTCAAAAATTGCCAAATCCAAGTTCCAAAACCATACTTTTTCTTTTGATATTGCCACTTTTGAAATTGGTTTTTGTGGTGTTCTGATATAATAATTATGACGGTCATTTGAAGTAGTAAAAAATATACAAATTATCAAATGAATCGGTGTCTGCATAATATGACAGTCATTTGAAGTTGAATTTCATTAACCGACACCCCATTTTGAATGAGGCTCGAGATAAATGAATGAAGGGTCAGCTGACCCTTCTTCTGCCCACTATTATTTTCATAATAGTTCTAGACTACAAGAAGGGTGGTACAATCCTTCCTATGTTCACAATTATCTTCTAAAAGAAGGGCCGGACGATCCTTCTTGTCACCAGTCAGAAATCCCAAGAAATATTGTTTAGATGTTATAACTTAGGCAATGTCCTGATCCCTACCATATACTGCAAAAGTCGGTTGTGGGGAATTGTCGTGCCAACCTTCATAGATTTAATATTTTTTCATTTCTCTTTTAAATGAAGGAACGACCGACCCTTCTTGTGACGTTAGTATTTTTGCAGTCTTCACTATTCAGGATATAGATGAATTGACAACCTATACTTCATAAGTTGAATATTTGGATAATTCCCTCATAAATGAAGGGGTGATCGACCCTTCTTCTGCCCAATATTATCTTCATACTAGTTCTAGACTACAAGAATGGTCATCCGATCCTTCTTATGTTCACTAGTCTTGATACAAGTGAATTACTGGATATTCAGATTTGATTCCCGCAACCCGCATTTGTGGATTCCAGGAACAGTTTGAATAATGGATTTGTGATTCTCCTCTCAACATAGTTTGTCATTGCAGAGTCTTGATCAAATTCCTTGGTGGTATAGTGAAGAGAATCAATGGAGTTTTACACATTTCAGGTTTTGCATGTAACCTAGTATTATTAAGAAAACTTATTCATGTTCGTGTCAGGTTCCTTTTATCTAACAAAGGGTGTAAAATGGTCTAGTAATCTATGGTGTTTGCTAAGGGTGATTGTGTGGGAACTCTATTCAATGTTGATGCATGTATTGTTCAATGTAATAGTTATTCAATTTCTACAGTGAATAAACAATCACTAGGATCTACAACCTCACAATTAGAACCTATACATACCTCTAATGGTCATGAATTTTAGGTACCTAAACAATCCCTTGCTTCAGAAATGAAGTTACCTACAAAGGTGAAAATTCCAATGTCTAAAATATTCACTCATTGTTTGAATAGCCAGTCAATCGACTAAGTTATAACATATAAAAATGGTTTCTCCTGACTTCTGTTTTCTGACAAGAAGTCCATCTGCTACCCCTTCTTTATCCAGCAATTCAGATATATCCATAATGGAGAACACAAGAAGGGTCGACCGACCCTTCTTGCAGTGTCGAACTATTATGAAAATAATATTGGGAATACGAAGTGTCATCCAACCTTTCAATTACGAGGCAATTTTCAAAATAGAACACCTTGGATGTTTTAACATATAAAAATTGTTTCTCCCAACTTCTGTTTTCCGACAAGAAGGATCGGCCGCCCATTCTTTTCGTAGTAAATTGTGAAAACCTTTATCCAACAATTCATCTATATCCATAATAGAGAATACAAGAAGGATCGACCGACCCTTCTTGCGGTGTCAAATTATTATGAAAATAATATTAGGAATAAGAAGGGTCGGTCGACCCTTCATTTATGAGGGAATTGTAACAATAGAAGACCTTAGAGAAAGAGCGGCCGCTCTTTCTCTGAGAATATTTCCACTTGCCAACCAAGCCTTTGAAGAAAAATGTCTATAAATTTTTTTGTTTAAATGTTGATATCTAGTATCCCAGGGTGACACGTGGAAGGATCATATTGTGACACGTGGCATATTTTGATTTGGCAAATTGAGTATTAGAAATATAGTTTAATTATAGTATTGACTCGTATAGAATATTTTCTCCTCTGAGCACCACTGACTACATGCTACATTTTATTCTCTATTAAACACTATGTTTTAAATATGCTTGGGCGAACTGCAAGAGGAAGTGAATAATTATAGTATCATTTGTGGTCTCACAGTGTCACTGCCTCTCTAGCTGTCGGTACACCCTATTATCTTGGTCATTCACATTGAATCATCTAGATATTTGTAATCCTTGAGACCTATGGATTGGAAATATTGACACCTAAATCCTCCAAAAACAAAGGTATCGAAGGCAAAGACTGTGTTTTGAATATTCTGTGCCTATGTTTCATGTTCTAATCGGCCATCAAACCCAAATGGTTTCATGCGCCCAGCTTATGAGATAATGAAAAATATAAATACCTGACAATTGAAAAACTAGATTTATGGTTATAGATTTATGGTTTGAATAATATAAATACCTGGCAATTGAAATGTTCTGTTACAAATTTAGATAGAAATATAAATACCTGGAAATTGAAATGTTATGTTACAGATTTATTATTAGGTCTACATAAAAATCAATAGAAGTTATTCCTGGCAATTGAATTTACTTCGATCTTTCAACTTTTATAGAGCTTGGGCTCTTAATACATTTCACAACTAGTACGAGCTTGAGCTCACAAACATAGACTCTTCTACTACAGAATTTATATTAAAAAATTTCTTACTAAGAAATAAAAATTAGTAGAAGTTATTCCGGGTTAAAACAGTGCAACTTCGCCACATTACACAAAGATGAAATTTACTTCGATCTTTCACCTTTTACAGAGCTTGGGATCTTAATACATTTCAGGACTACGATATTGAGCTCACAAACACTGACTCTACTACACTAAACTCTACTACAGAGAATTTACACTGACTTTATGTTTGCTTCAACTAGAAGCTAGTATACTTTATCTTTGCTTCAACTAGAAGCTATACTTTATCTTTGCTTCAACTAGAAGCTATGAGTCACATTAGTGATAAATCCTGGTCTTTGGGATTCGACAATGCTCTAAATGCCCATATATCATGGTGTGGTGAGGATTTGTGAGGGAACTGCTGTCGAAACACTCATATATCAGAAAGAGAGCGACCATAAGACTCAAGTATATATGATAAAACAACAAAGGAAACAAAACAGAGGCGGTAAAGAAGAGTGCCATGACTTCCCGAAGATTTCATTTTGCTGTGATACCGGGTATACTTTAGTCATTATATAGTGAATTGGTGAATTGAATTGGATGTTACGAATGGGGAAGGATAATTATGACAGTATGGCGGGATGGTGGTCATAGATATCATCTGTACCAACTATAGATTTTGCTGGAGTAATTGTACATGTATAACCCTAATCGATGCCTTGAGAAAGGAATGTATGTTGAAATGGATATGGTTTATATGATGAAATTCTGAAATGGTGGTTATCCTGACGGTGCTAATGGTGAATGATGGCTTGTATCACGTGTGTGAAGAAAATAATCACATAATGCTTTAGTCGAAATTATGACTTGTCACAAACACCAAGATCACCGCCATCATTTACCATTATGGCTTTCCCAGTATGGCTCTGTAAATTTAACAAGATGATGCAAAAAAAATTCCAAAATTGATGTAAAAACTAATCCAAGAAGGGATCTCTTCTACAAAACATTATGCCGCTAGACAGAGGTTTCCTCGGCAATTATCATGTCCACAGAGGGGGATTCCTGGCAGTGGCTGCACTGTGACATCCTGGTAGCGGCTGCACTATGACATCTTGGCCATCTTCAAAATTTCATCTTTTATAAAATCCTCTGTCCCCATAAGTTCAATCTGATTCCATTCCAAATCATCAATTCTAGAGTTGTAACAGGTAAGTGTTTTATTTTAAATAGAAACATTCTTTCTTTTTGTTCGTTTAAATCGAAGCATTATTTCTTTTTTCTTTTTTTAAATAGAATGAAATATCATAAAAGGGAGAACACAAGAAGGATCGACCGACCCTTCTTGCAGTGTCAAACTATTTTGAAAATAACACTGGCAATAAGAAGGGTCGCTCGACCCTTTTGTAGTTTTGAACTATTATAAAAATAATATTGGGAATAAGATGGGTCGGACGACCCTTCAATTACAAGGGAATTGTAAAAATAGAACACCTTGTAAGTTATAACATATAAAAATGGTTTCTGATTTTTTTTGTTTTTTATCCTTATTTTTCGACAAGACGGATCGGTCGCCCCTTCTTTTCGTAGTTATTTGTGAAAACCTTTATCCAGAAATTCAACTATATCCATAATGGAGAACACAAGAAGGATCGAATTACCCTTCTTGTAGTGTCAAACTATTATGAAAAGAATATTGGGAATAAGAATATGTGTTAACTCTGAGGAGGTCACAGGTTCAAAATCGGCAGGGGGTAGGGTTGATCATTGGCCCGTTGTGACAAGGCTTGAAGGGTAGGCTACCCCTGGGATAGAGGCTCCCTTGGGATAAAGGGTCTTGAGACTTCTCGACCCCTACTGAGTCACAAGTTTCTGGTATATTTGGCTTGTGGGTTGTTGGATATACCCTTGGGAGGTTGTTGTTCCCATGGTTAAAAAAAAAAGAATATTGGGAGTAAGAAGGGTCGACCGAACTTTCATCTACGAGGGAATGGTGAAAATAGAATTCCTTAGAGAAAGAGTGGCCCAGTGGCCACTCTTTCTCTGAGAATATTTCTACTTGCCAGCAAAGTCTTTGAAGCAAAACTTCTATAAATTTGGAGACACGTGGAACACTTATATTCTGACACGTGGCATATTTGATTTTTAAAATTAGCTTAAAGATTTTTTAGACGAATATTAAGGATATTAATGGTACCAGGCATGTTGGTCGTAGTATTTTCAATGAATAGATTCGAGTAATAAGTGTACGATTACTCCAGCAAAATCTGTACTCGCTACGGATGATATCTATGACCACCATGATCCCGGCATATTGTGATAATTACCATTGACCCCAACCAGAGACTTTGTTGGTGACAAGACATAAACATTATGTGGACTGAATGCATGATGAGATTATTCACACAAGTGATACAATCCATCATTTACGGTGAATATTATTAAGCCTGCTGTAGGCCATTTAATGTGCTAGCAGTAGGCATGTTGGCCGTTGGATTTTCAAGGAATCGATTGGAGTGATATGTGTACGATTACTCCAGCAAAATCTGTAGTCGCTACAAATGATATCTTTGACCACCATGATCCCTCCATACTGTGATAATTACCATTCCCCATCCGTCCTAGACTCCCATCCCATTCAATCCATCAACATAGTGGCCACTCACTATATATAGGCTAATCCATCAACACAATGACCACTCACAGCGAACTGAAATGGAATTTTTCAGTTTGTTCACCTTATATTCCCTGGGTATGCATGGATTTTTCATTATGTTCCTGCAACCAGGAGGGGACATAGGGAGATTAAGAAACGTTCTCATATAGGTAGATGGTATATGAAGAAACGTTCTCATATAATGGATCTATTGCACCATTTTCCTGCAAAGAAATTTGGGGAGATAATAGGTAGCTTGAAATCATTGAAGAATCTTGATATCCATATTCTGAAGCCTCTTCCTCTTCTCAACTTATTGGAGCAACTTCCTAACCTTGAAAGACTACATATCCACAAAAGGTTTTTCTCAGTAAGAAAGAATTTTTGTAGTCATTATTATACACACGTCTAATTTAAGTGTTTGCTTATCATTTGCAAAGTATATTTCATTGGTTGAATTTCGTTGCTTCCACTAACTACGGTGTTAGGAGCTAACCCGTCTAAGTGGGATGCCCAGACCAACTGTGTTAGGAGCTAACCCATCCAAGCGGGATGCCCAGGCCAACTGTTATGGTGCACTTGGCAATTTAGGAATAGTTTCTCTGTTTTTATTGTGCATGATGATATGTGTGCTCACGTGTTGGTTGCAATAAAATGATTATTTTTGCATTTGTTGGAAATGGTTTCTTTTTACGGCAGCATGATAAACAATTATTTGTTTTCTATGCAGGTATTCGAGAGAGATACAATACTGTCGTGTCTAGGCTATCTTCGAATCTCTATGCCTCCGGATCATGTTGTCAGCTTCTTCTAACTGCGCATAATTTGTTTCACGCGTTTTAAAGATGCGCACCTCACCCATTTCCACTACATTTTATAGTCAGTCCCATGACAGTCGAAAATCTCGAGACTTTCCAGCTCCGCAGAATGAAAAAACAGAATGTTATCAATCGTTTATGTTTCTTCCTCGATGAATTTCATCTCACCAACTTAATTCCATGCATCATTGCTCTCCTTTGTTCTAAAACGTTCAAGGACTTTAAATTATTCTGAAGTTGAATTTAAAATCAAAAAATGCAATTGAAAAGGACCTTCTGAAAGTGGCAATATTGGCTTTGAAAAGGGTGTTTTTCTATTGTAAAGGTGTGTTTTTTTACTACTTATGAACCTTAAATTGCAGTTTGTTGTTATAAAACTATGAACTTCAATTCAAAAAGTGTGAATTTAAAATAAACAAATGCAATTTCTGATTTGAAAAGTGTGAATTTCAAATCAAACAATGCAATTTTTTATTTGAAAATTGCAATTTTCATTTGTAAATGTTCTAAATTTTAAGGTGAGAAAATTAATGTCTAAAATATTCAAGTCACTTTGAAGATGGGGCTAAAACCGCCTTTCTAAACTCCAAAATCAAGCAAAATCCGGTTCCAAAACTACCAAATCCAGGTTCCAAAAGTGCCGAAACCAGATCCAAAAGTGCCAAAACCGATTCCAAAATTGCCAAAACCGATTCCGAAAGTACCAAATCAAGGTTCAAAAAGTGACAAAACCGGTTCCTAAAGAGCCAAAACCAGTTCCAAAAGTGCAAAATCTGGTTCCGAAAGTGACCAAACCAGTTCCGAAACTGCAAAATCCATTTCCAAAGTGCCAAAATCCAGGTTCCAAAACCATACTTTTTCTTTTGAACGAGGCTCGACATAAATGAATGAAGGGGTGGCCGACCCTTCTTCTGCCTACTATTATTTAATAGTACTAGACTGCAAGATGGGTGGTTCGATCCCTCTTGTGTTCACCATTCTAGATACAGGTGAGTTGTCGGATATTGGTGTTCACAATTATCTACTAAAAGAAGGGGCGGCCGATCCTTCTTGTCAGCAGTCGGAAGTCGGAAAAAATATTGTTTACATGTTATATCATAGGAAATGTCTCAATCGCCGCCACATACTGTGGAAGTCGGTAGTGGGGAAATGTTGTCCCAACCTTTGTAGTTTAATTGTATTTCATTTCTCTTTTAATTGAAGGGTCGATTGGCCCTTCTTGTGCTTAGTATTTTTGCAGTCTTCACCATTCAGGATATACATGAATTGACAGCCTATACTTCGTAGGTTGAATATTTCCATAATTCCCTCATAAATGAAGGGGCGGCTGGCCCTTCTTCTTCCCAATATTATTTTCATACTAGTTTCATACTGCCAGAAGGGTCGGTCAACCCTTCTTGTGATTTATATTTTTCCATTATTGACCATTATGGTTATACATGAATTAATCTCTGTTTTGGAAAGGGAATATCTCACGCGTGTGAGCCTCAAAGAGAGAACTGACGCCAAAGGAAGTGATGACATGGCATCTATGATGGCATGGAATGTGTCATGAGGCTGGAAAGACACAAGATGGTGTTCTGGTGCTACCGTGCTATCATTTAGTCACTGTTGCAATCTAACATCATTCTCAAAAATTATGGCAAGTTTGTGAAACTTTGGAAATTGAGAAAGTATGGAAAAAGTAGTCAAAACTGCTATGATAGAATGCCCACCATAATTCACGGTTTCATAAAAATGCACGCACCATCATATTATGCTATAGCTTGTTCAAGTGGCTATCTAGTTATACATGATTGCGGACTGCAGGAAGAGTTTAAATAATGGATCTGCGACATGCGTTTCAGCACCGCAACCCACAACCCGCATTCCCCAGATTAGATCGCAGCCGTCGACTTGTCTTAATCTTACGGCCCAAATTTAACCCAATGGAATTAATAAATATGTTGATTTTGTTTCTATTTCCTTTTATTATATTTCATCTTCGAAAATTACCTGCTGTGTGGATTTTACTACGAGTTTTTTTCAGGGGTAGTTTTTGCCATTTTTTCCATCTTTAATGAAGGGTCGGCCGACCTTTCTTGTGCTTAGTATTTTTGTAGTCTTCACAATTCAGGATATACATGAATTGACAGCCTATACTTCGTAGGTTGAATATTTGCACAATTCCCTCATAAATGAGTTGGGAGGAATTATTCCTCGAGAATGGGGTAGCTCCCCAGTTACAGACGGAGCAAAGAGAATGGGGAAGCTCTCTAGTAGACATGGATCTCCCCAGTAGACATGGAGCAGAGAGAATGGGGCTTCTTTGAATGCGTAGAGGGCCGAGGTACAAGAGTTGCAGCTAGCTAGCCGATGAAGGAACCTGCTAGTAGTGCAAGAGCGGCACAACATAATGGCCAAGATTAATTACTAAGAAGTAGAGGGTATAGGGTATAGTATAACAAGCATTAAAATTTATGAGGGGAAATGTAAATTCATGGACGTCAAATAGAACAATTCAGCTATATCCATAATGGAGAACACAAGAAGGATCAACCGACCCTACTTGCAGTGTCGAAATATTATGAAAAGAATATTGGTAATCAAAAGGGTCGACCAACCCTTCTTCCAGTTTCAACCTAATCTAAAAATAATACGGGGAATAGGAAGGGTTGGCCGACCCTTCAATTACAAGGGAATTGTAAAAATAGAACACCTTGGAAGTTATATCATATAAAAATGGTTTTTTCCGACTTCTGTTTTACGGCAAGAAGGATCTGCCGCCCCTTCTTTCCATAGTTAATTATCAAAAACTTTATCCATCAATTCAGCTATAGCCATAATGGATAATACAAGAAGGATCGACTGACCCTTCTTGCAGTGTCGAACTATTATGAAAATAATATTGGGAATAAGAAGGGTCGGCCGACCCTTCATTTAGGAGGGAATTGTAACAATGATATCCTAGGGTGACTAGTGGAACGATGATATTGTGACATGTGGAATGATGATATTGTGACACATGGCATATTTGATTTGGCACATTGAGTATAGCACGGTTACTAATGTGGGTTTAACCACAACACAACCAGGAAATGAAAATTCACTCATAGCAATATTACCCTCTGGAAATTGAATAGCAACACTTTTTCTATGGAATATGACGACTAACAAATTGCCCATATTGGTCTTTGTGTTTAAGAAGAACATTAAAGATCCCATAATCATTAACTGTAATAAATTGCTAGGCAATTGATTAGAACCTTTCAGTCTGAGAAATGCAATTAGTACATCTATAATGAAATAACATATAGCATGCGCCAACAAAATTTGGATTATTTGTTTTGGGAGGAAATTATTGATCATATATATAGGCAGCACAACATTGATGTAGATAAGCTTTCAAAAGATGCAATGAAAAAAGAAGTCGGTTATTTGTTTTGGGAGGAAATTATTGATCACTTATGTTTTGATAAGGGATCAGTAATGTTCTTTGACTAAGCCATATTTTGGACTGCTTTTTGACCTAGAAGGGCTAAGTTTCTAAATAGCTGAAAGTTTTTTATTTTTCTGGTAGAAGGATGAAATTCTCAGACTGTTTTTGAGAAATTATTGTAATTTTCCAGGAAGTCTTTTTGACACTATTTGGTTTACTTCGGCTCTCTAGTGAGTCAAGTAACCTCATGGAACATCATGTACTATTTGATTCAATTTTGAATAACAATAGTATGATTTTTTCTTTTGAAAAAAAATGGATTATAATGTTCATGTATTTAATTATGCTTGATATGTTCAATCTGTGGAGTGAAATTATGTGTAAATAAATGTAAGCCATGAATATGCTATGTTAAGCCTGTTAGATGGTTAATATATATTCATGAATGAGGTTTCTTTCAATTGCATAAGCTATCTGCTGTATAAATTTTGTATGTGAATGATGAATGGCTAAACTCCATTTATGTAATACATGTATGCTTATGTTGTCACAACCTCATTGATGGATGGATGCCTCCTGTATGTTCTTAGAATGATAGGCATAAGCCTAGTTATGAAGCTGTTAATTAGATGCTTAATAACTTAACTTAGCAAATTAACTTAATATGATGATATTAATGACTATTATGTTATTGTAGAATGTGAAACAATATGAATCAAGTAAATAAATTTACTGGTGCATAACCTGCATATAAATCATATGAATGATAAATCAAGCACACGGATTTATATGTTTTATGATTTAATAATGCAATTTAAACAGAGTTACATTTTCAGAAGCCAAACTCAACACTTTACAAGAATTATAATCACAGTGAAATTGGACATACTAGTACAAACAAACATTCAGGTGTATTATTTAACAAAATACTTCCATTTTTTTAATTCACAATTGGCCTCACATCGCTCATGCCATCCAGGTGCAGCAAGCAAGGCCATAATCAATCTAACAAAAATGTGTCATTGACATCGTCGGAATTATAAGTTTTTGTTATAAGACAGTTTTCTTCATCATTAGAAACATGTTTTTCTCCGGAGTCATCGAAAATCACAGTATTTGTCCGATCCCAACCATGGTTCAAAGTGTCCCAAACTATACTTAAAGGCTTGCGAAATACATTGGGATTTCCAACACCCTGAAAACCCTCTCTGGCTATGGAAGAACAATTTTCTTGTGTTAAAATTAATCTAAATTGTTCCCTTTTCAATCCTGTTCTTTGTAATAATCTAGGCAAAAACTCGTCAACATTTTTTCGTTGAGCAGATGTCCATACCCCAACCTCAAAATTACGAAATCATTTTTCAAAAAATTCCCTTAAGCTTGGGCGTATAAAATAATACTTTGTTGATGTTTCGATGTCCGATGGTCGTCGCAATCCGAGTTTTTGTTTTCTATGTATTGCGTGTAACAAAATGCCATTGAAATAAAAAATGATCAATGGTTTACTAGAAACAAATCTTCTAGTACTATCTGCAAACAAAAAACACACACACACAAACTAGTCAATAAAATATTATGGTTCAATGTTTCTAAGTATATTGCTTTCATGTTCAACAATTTTTTAAACACATTACCAAATACATGGTACGATGTCCATAAATAAGATGAGAACTGTGCAATAAAACTTACATCAATTAAATGTAGGAGTAACTGTAAAAATATATACAAATCACTAAATGAATTTGTTTTGTACAATATGAAGGTCATCTCAAATTCAATGTGTTTAACCAACACCCCATTTTTGAACGAGGCCCGAGATAATTCAACAGAGCACACAACATTGTTTTTATAGTTATATCTCTCTCTTGTGAACCGTCAAATTTCCAACTAGTTGGCATTTTCAAGCAGTTTTCCTTGCTATTATCTGCTGATTGATATTGCCCTTCATCTATAAACAACATGTTTTTTTGTTTATATATATCTCCATATTGGATAAGTACATCCTGGAAGGACTTTTTGTATATGTTCGGTACTTCACCAACATTATAGTATGTAGACATTGAGTGATTATAAATAGTACTAGGTTCGCATTGCTCTTGACCCCAAATAAATACAAATTCTTCATTTTTCAACCATTCAAATACACCCAAGAAATTTTTAATTTCCATGTTATCAAGCCTGGAAAACCACAGAGCAACGTCGAAATGCTCTCTAGCAACATTGATAATTTTGCGGCTGAACATGCGTGTATAATAAAAATATCATTTATGGACAAAATGAGGTTGCTTCAAAGAATCTTAAATGTTGGATAGTATCTGAACTCCAAAGAGCAATCCCTATACTCCCAGGACCAATAGTTTCTTTTGCGGTGATATCCTCACTGCATACCTGAGAACAGTGACTATATATATAACAACAACAACAACACTTTGTTCATGAAGTTAATGATCACAACAGATTCAATTGATTTAATAAAATCATCACACTGAACTAATAATATGTTACATTCAGACGAAAATAGCAACGTCTCTGGAAAAAATAGAAAACACATTGAGTGGTTTAAAATAGGCAATAACAGATTACATCTAGAAAATTTAGGCAATGATAGGTTACATTTGAGAGTTTCTGATATCAGCTGATTCTTGCATTTTCCTCAAATGCTGCCAAATTCCATGTACCAATTCAGTATCTGTCCGAAGGGATGATCTAATAAAGGGATTACACGTAATACAGTTTTGAAATGGAACTGCTTTCTCAACATCACCCTCCAAAACAATCATTGATGTATTTATTTACGAAATCTGCATTGGGAACTCCTTCCACACACTCTCCATATTTTTTTTGTATTTCCTTCTTAATCGGAGGGGAGGTACATCTGTCTCGAAACCAAATAAATAAATAAAAATTCTCATATGATTTATCTTTACCGCATGCCAACAAAAATTTTGTAAGCAGTAGCTTCCCATCATTGACACCACATTTAGATGACCAAATCCCAACATTGAATTTGGAAAGAAGTAAATCCAAAAATCGAATGGCATTTGTTCGTGACTCGTATGAAGTTTTTCTATGTTTAAATTCACCATTTATTAGAGTAGTCTCTTCTCGCTTTTTTATTCTTTCCCATTTTTTATCTCTTTTGGAGTCATTTTTTGTGACTTTCTTGCGAAACAGAAAACCTTCCATTTCTAATATCAATAACATTTTTGTATGGGGAGCTACACAGAAATATTGTTTGTCATTATTATACTTCGGAATAAATTTGTTTTATCAATTTAAGTAGAAAATATTGTCTTTTACCTGTCAATGGCAGGCCAACATTTGACTGGTGAATAACATCGCTGGAGACACCACATTTTGACACCAAGGCGCCCTCTCCAGGTTCAATACTAGCCAAGCCCTCTTCTTGTGCTGCATTGTTCAAGCTCTCGCCTTGTTCATTATTGTCCAAGCTCCCACCTAGTCCCTTATTCTCCAATGTGACTTGCTAGCCAATCTCCAAGGACATCGTCGATGACTGCTCTGGTTGTGGATGATCCACATGTTGACCTGGAAATGTGCAGGTATACATTTTATATAATTTTTTGCAGGTCACTATCCCCCTTCATAATTTACTTAATTTAACCACGATCTGTGAAAAATAATTTTTTACCTCTTGTCATGTTTTGTAGTTCTTTGTAGATTGTCTATCACCTTCAGTTTCATCATCGGATATTGTAATTCAATTGGAGGATACCTGGGTATGCTATTTATTTGAAGTTGTAGTAGAATAGGAATTTAAAGAAGTTATTGAACATAACCGACCGAGAAAAAGTAAAATAAAATCAAAGACATCTGAAAATGTTAATAGAAATACCTTGTTTGAGAAAAAAGTAAAAAAAAAATCAAAGACATCTGAAAATGTTAATAGAAATACCTTGTTTTATACCCTATTCATGATAGAAATTATTCATGAACAGCTCTTGTTGTACTGTCTCCATAATAGAAATAACTATAATTTCTGGAGACCTAGTAAACAAACGAAGAATCCTACCTCCTGCATATAGAGAAAGAACTGTTCCTTCAGAAGAGACCTGTCTGGAAACTATGTGATCCCAGAATTCTTGTGTCTTTTCTTTTGGAAACACATGGCTCCTCGCACTACTGCTGTTAACATTGGACTGAGGTAAATCAAGCATCAGTTGGCCCTCGTCTTTCCAATCCATATCAATTTCAGAGGTAGATAAAATATCCTCATCATTTCCAATGCGCCAACATTGTATAATAGAGAATCCTATAAACAGGGTCCCAGGAGAATTCTCTATATACTCCCATTGTAGGATTCACCGTAACATGTTTTTTTTATTTCTTGCTCCAACTTGTGAAATCTTTAGAAATCATATAAGATTTCTCCATATCAGCTAAAAAAATACAAGTACATTCCTCTTGATTTGTTTCTAAGTAGTACAAAAAAGCCAGCATGTCTTCTTCTATCCATGGAATAGCACAATTACACATATCCACAGCAACAAATTCACAGCTGACTGTCGCACCAAAAAATGGAATTGTTCTAAGTGTGGTGACCAAAGAATCAGGGTAACAACATTGACAAACAAACTGTGAACTATTTTTGACATCTTCAATGGAAATACTATATTTATTGATATATAAATTCAATATTTTCTGAGCATCAATTGGTATTTTGGTACCAATATCCACTTCAGATTCGTTCATTCTCTTTTTACTTAGAGATTTTGGTTGCTTTCAGGAGCATAAAATACTGCACAGTTGTGTGAGATGGTTTGGTGCAATTTTATATATTTCAATGACGTTATGGTCAGTGACATTCTGTGATCGATCAGTTTGAACATCATTAACTTTGAAATATTCAACGATCAAATTCCTGGTTGACCTCTCGTCCTTTATTCGTTTGCAATATTGACTTAAAGTTTCTACGCAAAAAAATTTATCAACTGATGTGCTCATCCAAACCAATCCGTTGATTATATTGTCCGCCACAATGGTCAATTCATCTTCATCAAGATCACGCAATGGTCTGAAAAAATTAGATCCATAACTTTTTATTTTATTTAGAGAAAAATCATCCCGAGTGATGCTCTTCAGCGAGCAATCCAAGGCGCCACTTTTGTAAAGCTCGAATATAGACTACCATTTGCTCCACAGTCGTTCCGATGTCAAAACAAGAGTTAGCTTGTATTTAAGGCTCTCCCAGTTAACAAGAAAGATATCCATACATTGAGTTTGGAAAGACTGCAAACACATAAAATTGCATATTCCATTTAATTTCCTAATTTCATAACACAGGCAGCAATCTAAAGAATTTGATTAATAAGAAGAAAAATTCTATACCATCCAAACATCACTGGAAGCGTTTCCCTTTCCCGGGCGGGATGGAGAACTGCACAATAACCATCTCTCCCTTGCTTTTTCAACTGAAGAAATGAATGTAGTGTTTGCAAATTCCTTGTTTGACAAATTTTGTTGTTTGCATAATTTGTTGATGATGTCCTGAGGAAAGTCTCTATGCAGAAGACGAGTTGTTCGATGCCAATACCTTTTATGGAGCTGTTTATATTGATCATCTGCAATGATTATTTTCTGCGCAAAAATAGTATGTTGCCCATCCAATATATAAAAATTTACTGATGTTAGATCAATTTCTTTTTCATTTTTAGGAAGAAAGGGAAATCTGGTCTCCTTATTGAAAGGAAATAGAATAGCATCTCTCAATGTTGTTGTAAATGTATGGACAAGTGATACCACCATCTTTTGCACAACCTCCTCATCAACCTTTTGATATTGTAAGAGAAAAGGCGCAACAACACATCTTGTTACGTCAATGGAAAAAACTTTCTTATTGAACAAAAAGTATTTGATCTGATGTTGTTGAACTTATTTTGAAGTTTCGAAGCTCTTAGTCGCTTTCCGCGGCATCGCTTTAGAAGGACTTCCTTTGAGTTGTTTCAAGGTAGATTTCCCCACATCTTTTACATAATATTGGAGAAATGCTCTTCTGTTGTACGTTAGAATCTTTTCATGGCATACCATTATCAGCCCCTTATTAATATTCATATAATGTAATACAGAGGAATTTTTCCCAGCCAGCATTCTTTTCCTCCATACCGACAAAATTCCTTTCTTCAAGGATGTCACGGTATCAATTCCGGAACGATTAGAAACAACATACGAGGGAAAAACCCACCCTTGCTTCGCACAGGAAATCGGATCTGGATCAGTACCATTTTTCATTAGATCTGTTCGATAATCAAAAACCATAAGATCACACTGTATAAGGCCATACTTTTCACCAATGATCGCTTCAGCTTGAACTCACAATTTTTTATCAGAATCAACGAGTTTCGCATATCTCAATATCCCAGCTCTAATTGGCTTTCCCTCGAAATCCAAGTAGAATAGATATATATCTAGGTACAAATTATCTGGTTCTTCCATCTCAACATACCATCCATTTGTGAATGGCAGAAGGTAGTGATCTTTTGTCAATTCAAAGCAAGGGATTTCCTGGTAGTTACTGAGGCTCAACAAATCAGCCATGCTTTATCTGCAAAACAGTCAATATAAGAATGCATACAATGTCTATAATTATAAATTAGTGTTTTAATATTAGATGTATACTTGAAAATGTTCATGCTAATGATCGATGGTTAGGGAATGACCCCTCATTTTCAAAATCAATTGATTGATTAAGATCAAATCTACTAGCATTATCCATGAGAGATAGAATGCACATTTTATAGAGTCGTTTGGGATAAGGATCGATCATAGAACGAGTGATCATCATAGAAGGGGCGGACGATCCTTCTTGTTTATGTGTATGAGTTTATCACATGTTTTTTATTCGAGTTTATGTGAGTTTTTGTGCTTAATTTATATGTATGTGAATGGTAATTGTACATTGATTAATTGGAATGCAAGTGCGTGATTGTGAAGAGGAAGCACATAGTTTGACGAATTCGTAGCAAACTGGTGAATACATTAGAGATTCAGCGTAGTTCTGTATACTGCGATAGCTACCAAGTGCGAAGTCATCTGGTGTTCTAGTTGATGTTAAATATAATGTTATGTGAAGATGGTAACGACATCTGTGCATCGCCATGGTTAAGAGAATCTTGATTATGCAACCCCCATATTCACTTCAAGTTAGACTTCAACCTGTTTACAAGGTGATGCCGAAAGGTCGGTCGACCCTTATCTCAGTCTTCTTCCAGTGTTCACCATCCTTCATATACATGAATTGACACCCTCTCCTTCGGAGGTTGAATATTTTTATAATTCCCTCGTAAATGAAGGCTAGGCCGAAACTTCTTGTACCCAAGACTCGTTTCGTAATACTTCAATACAGCAAGAAGGGTCGGTCAATCCTTCTTTTGTTCACCATTCTGGATACGGGTGAATTCACAATTCTCTACTAAAGGAAGGGGCGGCCGATCCTTCTTGCCAAATGTCGGGAGTCAGGATGCGGAAAGGGGCCAGATCGACAGTTGATAATAACTACGCAGATCTAAGGTGCGAGGAAGGCAGTGTTTGAGATATTGAAGACTGCAGAAGGCCGTGGGGCTAAGCATGGAAGGAGATCAATGATACCAGATCGATCATGCAAGATGGATGGCTCAAAGAAATTCCTTTATCCCTAGAGGTGCAAGAATGATAGGAAGGATAGATAATATAAAAAATGGAATGCACAAGGATGTGAGTACTGTTTTATTCGGTTGACCCCTTCCTCCCTTGGTCGAGCTCAAGGGGGCAAGTTAATTTAGATAGACTCAAATGGACTCTAGCACCTTGGTGAATGCACATTCTATCTGGAACCAAGTCCAACAAAACTGATGCAATAACTAAACAACTAGCTCAAATAAAAATTCAAAGAATCAGGTAAGAGAGCTACAATGGAATGTCACATTACACATATGGAACAAATTTATATTCATTTTGAATCTTTGATATAATATAAGCAAAATTAATCTAGGGGTTTAATCTTTCTCCCATGCATATTGCAAGAAAATTTCCCACTTCCATAGGTATGTTCTTCCTCCATGAGATCAAATGAGCTAAGCCTTAAAATTGGACAAAAGTATTTGCAGACCACCCGATAATTTGAAAAGATTTATGGTATTAAGAATGGAATTTAGCTGCATTGAATAGATGGCAACCTTAATTAAGCTTGGACAATTATTGGACAAAAAGCTCTACAAACCATACAAAGATAACAAATAAAAATTATTAAAGAGTATTGATTGGATTGTTTCTTATCTCTTCTTTCCCACCAGACCAAATCATTTTGACAATAACTAAATGGCTACCTTACCTTTGTTAAAAATTTCCATGCATTGAAGGGGCGGCTGTCCCTTCTTCTACCAAGTATTCTTTTCATAATAGTTCTAGACTGCAAGAAGGGTCGGCCAATCTTTCTTTTCTTCAACATTCTGGATACAAGTGAATTCCTGGATATAGGTGTTCACAATTTTATACTAAACAAAGGGGCAACCGATCCTTCTTGTAGCCAATCTTCATTCCCCACTATTTAGAGCGGATGTAGGGAGTCAGGAATTGTTGTCCCATCCCGCAATCTGCACTCTGGGTTGCGGGATAGCAGTATTGATGGAATATTTTAAGAAATCTAGGTATCCGCAATCCTCGACATATTTGCGTCTTTGGTAAAGGCGATGAAATCCTCATGTGGGGTGCAAGAAGGGTCAGCCGACCATTCTTGTGCCAAGTATTCTGTTCAAAATAGTTCTAGGCTGCAAGAAGGGTCGGTCGATCCTTCTTGTGTTCACCATTCTAGATACAGGTGAATTGTAACCTATAGGTGTCTACAGTTCTCTACTAAACGAAGGGGAGGCCGATTCTTCTTGTCGTGTTTTGGGACAAATATTGTTGATATGTTATAACTTAGCCAATATACTGATCCCAACTGTAATTTCATTGTGGAAGTCGGAAGTCTGGAATTGTTGTCCTAGCCTAAGCAAGTTGAATATTTTTACAATTTACTTGTAAATGAAGTGTCGGCCAACCTTTCTTCTGCCAAGTATTCTGTTCAAAAGAGTTATAGACTGCAAGAAGGGTTGGTCGATCCTTCTAGTGTTCACCATTCTAGATACAGGTGAATGGTTGGATATAGCTGTTCACAATTTTATAATAAATGAAGGGGTGGCCGATCCTTCGTGTCGGAGGTCGGAAGTCAGGATAAATATTGTTTATATGTTATAACTTAGCCAATCTCAGTTCTTGGATGAATTCTGCATTAATTTGGAAGAAAGAACGTTGACAATATTTAAATGTGTGGATCAAAGCATATAAAATGAATTATAACCCAGGTATTATAGTCAACTACGAGGCAAAGCGATAAGATGGTGTAACACGAAATACATCCACAAAAGAGAAATTAAAAGACTGAAAAAAAAAAGTAAAAACATATGAATCTCTGTTTCGGATATACTTTTACTTCTATTCTTCATTAAAGTCTTCAAAAAATATTACGTCACTATATTTTTTGCTCTCGGATCCAACCCCTATTACTCTGTAAAATCAAAATTTATACAAAACAATCTTTGAAATCGTCTCTAAAAAAAGAAATTTCAAAGAAATCTCTCTGATCCAACCCCTATTATCTTGTTCAAATTTGAATAAATTTTCCATTTATTTCAATCTTTCTACTGTTTGATGATCAAAAGCCTTGTTTCCATTCAGATGTCTCCTTTGCGATATAATTTGATGAGGATCATAATTCATCCTTTCAGCCTCTTGGAAATCCATAATCTTCAGTAATTTTTCTACTACAAAGAGGGATTCCTTATTCTTAATGATGAATGGACCAACTTTAAGGGGGAATTTCACATCAAATGCTTTTTTGAAAGTACAAAAATGTTCTTTTGAATGCAACCTTTGTCTAATAAATTTCAGGGAAAAAACCCTCACTATTAAAAAGGATGGCAATAGATATGGTGCTCTAGTAAAACCATACACCCTAATCATAGTATGTTCTCTATACAAGAACCAATCACATGTTTGGCCTTCTTGTGTAGGCTGCAAAGTTTCTTTTTCTTCTAAGACTCGGGGCATTTCAACATTAAAAATAATTCTGTAAATTTCTGCCATGATTTTATGGGTGAACTCAAACATATTGACCTGTTTATTAAGGTCATGAGAAAAGATGTTACCAAGAAACTTGGATTTCGAAATGTTTGAACAATATGACTGATACCTGAAATGATTCAACTAGTTGAAATTCACCAACTGGACATGAATCGCTTCAGCTAGGAATTCATCAAAATTAAAACAACACACCGGACTCGACTGTGACTCTGGTAAAATTACTTGGAGAAGGAAACCTAACATAACTTCTGTGATTCGACTTATCACTATCTAGACCTAAAATTTGACTCAACAAGGACAAAACTAACTGGGTAGATCTTGCTGAAAGACATCAATACTCAATGGGAACAATAGGTTTTCATGCGACTGACCATCTTTCAAGAGTTGTAATAAAAGCTTGTCTTTTTCTGTAGGACTGTTGTTTCTATAAAATTTGCCAAATTTTCTTCGTTAAATGACTCGGGACTTTTGGGAAATGTTTCAGGTAAACTTAGAACCTCACGGACAGTTTGTGCATTTACTGGACATAGAATTTTGGTCATTTTTACATTAATGATTACCCTTTCGCCTTGTGAATAATTCGCTGCACACCAACAAACAAATTCGGGGAAGTGTAGAGTTTGTTCTACACAATAATAGTACAAAAAAGAACCAAAAACATTAAATACATCCTTTCCCTGCAACTTAAACTCCATTAATTTCTCCTTAGACTGTGAAATACTACACACAGACAAAACAGGGTCGAAAACAGGGTCAAATACAAGCTTCTCATTTTCATCTAAACTTTCATTGAAGGGAAGAAGTTCTTGGGTTTTCGCCATTTGGGACACAAAATCTAAACACTGAGGGTTTTGAGCTACCTGTGAACTGTGAAGTGAGCTTCTTGGGTGTTGTTCCAATTGACTAAGACAACGACGTGTTTCACGCGGACCATTCTTTTCCTCCAGGTAATAAGCGACAAAAACATTTTTTAAAACTTCGAACAAACCTTTTATACAACATATGCTTAGGTGGTTTCCAAAATTGCAATGAGCGGTTTAAATTTAACCGCTTTTCATAGCGACTCCACCAACGCTTGCCACGTGGTAAGCCATTTAATTTCCACTCTACCTTTTCCAATTTTAACCATTGTGCACTTTCTAGCGCGGGAACCCATTTCCACCATTGATTATCTGGGTGTGTCTTCCACGTTGCTACACGTTTGCAACTTTTGGTGTGAGTCGTCCAATTTTTTAGCGCCTTTTCCACCTTCGCCCTTGGAGTGAGAGACCTTATGTAGAGACCTTAGAATAGTGACAATATTTGCATTGTTCCTCTCTATAAACATTAATAACCCAAGAATCCATATAGAATAAATTTAAAAAACATAAAGACAAAAATGCTAACAATATGAAGAAATCACTTGTTTGATGAATAATACCAATTCTAGACATTGTTTGTAGATGGGTTTGTAGAAGATCTAGTGTAACATGGGAAGAAGTTGATGAAGAAGAGGGAGAAATGACCATAAGAGATAAGAGAAGTCTAAACAACAAGATCAATCTTCCAAGATGGCATTGATGGCATTGAGATGAAACATTAAATTAGGAAAAGAAGGAGAGATCACATGTCATAGCAATAACATATAAGGTTGTGTTGTTTTTTTAAACAACCCATTTCATATTAGCTCCATAATTATATTGTTCATGTTTGACTATTAATAACTCGAATGCTTCCAAATGGATCCAAATGCTTCTAATTTGGGTCTCAAGGTGTTTGAAAGGTATTATGACATAAAAAGCGACAAAATTTGCATTGTTCCTCTCTACGGCTTTTAATAAGCAATGTCTAACCGAGATAAACCAAGAACACATATAGAGGAAATTTTAGAAACATAAAAAATACCTAACAATTTGAAAAATATTCATAACCGTTGATATTGAATTGACAAGTAATCAATCTTCTAATAGAAAAACCAAGGTTGGATGCAAATGGAATACAATCTATGCAATTTCCAATGAATACAGAGATCGATAAACACAAAAGATGGAGTGAATCTAAAAAATATGTTCATGAATACAAAAACTATTATCTTGAATCACTTCATTAACAAACGCCACTCCTTTGAAGCCCTTTGGCAACTTGAAAGTGGACGAAAAAGGGCAAAGGTAACATTAACCAAAGCTAAAGCTATAGCCAATTCGTGAGCCTTTAGACAGTTTTAGAAAGTGCTTTTGACAACTATGGGGTTTTATGCTTTTAGTAAGCCTTACTTTCTTGTGTTTTTCAACTAGCCTTTAAGGCATTCTTTACATTAAATTCTTGTGTAATGTCCCCAACTTGGAAATTTTCCCAATTCGGTCAATTTTCAAAACTTGGACTAGTGAAGCCTCAAAATGTCCCAAATGACCCCAAATGCTTTCGAACTATGTCTAGAGTGGATCGAGGTGTAATATGACACATTTATGCAGCTATTATAGGCATGGAAACTTACAATAGACTTCAACCACTTGCATTTACAATTAGAGAATGAAAGGAAGAATCACTAGGAAAATCTATGTTGAAGCCCCCAAGGGTAGATGGCTCCAAAAGACTCTTTAAAGGATTTCGAATTGGGTCTGAAGGTATATGGAGGGTATTAAGAAATAAAAAGGAACCTCATCGGTGATTATAGACTAATATCATAATACTTATGCAACATCCATTTAACTTCAGGAGAAGTTGGGGAATTTTACTAGTCAAATCGAGGTTCAAAACCCCCAAGGGTAGGGGACGAACATGGATTGTGATAGTGACATCAATACAATGATACATGGATAATGACATACAGGTAAAATGACATATATACACGTATAGGTTGATGGAAACCATGATACAATGGCAGTGGAGTATTGTTCTTCTTATTCATATTAGGGTGGCAGGATCGAGCAAGCATAGGAGATTGAAGTCTCCTTTGGTTTGGTGCTTGTGATCTCAGGGAGTTGGGGATTCCATCCAGTTGGTGCTAGTAAAACTATTGATTTGGACTTTACTGAGGTCTGGAGTCCTATCTATAGGTTGGAAATTATGAAAACCAAGGGGTTGTAGCCTCGTTTTGTTAGCTTTTCATCATTTAATTCAATATGATCTAGGATCTTAATAGAGAGAACAACATGTACAGCATGTCAAACACAAGAGACAAGAGACACAACGCATTTCACTGGGGAAAACCATAAAGGTGAAAAACCCCGCAACATCCTCAGAGATAGAATAAGCACCAATACAAAGATCACTAAGATGAAACCCCAAAAGATAGATGTCTCCAGCAGTTCTTCCTTCGGGCTCCTCCACTTGTGCGCACTCCTCTCTCTCAACTATGCGAGTTGGATGTGTGAGTGAATGAGAAAATATAGTGTTTCAACCACTCTATTTATACTTTAAATTAACTTAACCTTCCTTTTATCCTAACTAGGTCGACCCCCTAGGGGAGTTTAATAACCCTTCCACTTAACACATACTGGGTCGACCCCTCTAAGGAGGTCTAATAACCCATCAAATATAAGTTACGACACTTACAATAAAACTTGTGACACTTGCAAATACAAATGACGACACCTCCGAACGGAGGAATAAGAACATCTCTGTTGGGGATACAATAAAGTACAAATGTAATACATACAATATAAAAGTGAATAATATCTTCTGAAGTTACAGATAGTACATTAAGACTCCCTCTTAACTAGGAGGGTATTCTCTTGACACATGCGTCAATACATATAGGCACAAGTCTTCAATACTGGAGCTGGATCATCAACACTGGATCACTGGAGCATCATCGTAGGTCTTCATCCATGTAGGTCTTCATCATCTTTGCGAGCAAGCCATCAAGTAGGTACATCTCAGGACTGATTACACTATCTCTGCAAAATTTTGTGTACCCTAATGTCACCCCATAATCTCTCAAGACTGATTACACTGACTCTGTAAAATTTTGTGTATCCTAATGTCACCCCATAATATTTAGATCGTACAACGATTTCTTCAGTTTGCACACGTGAGTCTCCCTGTCGGGTGTCTCAAACCTGAGTGATTGCTCCACATATACTTCCTCTTCCACTACACCATTCAAGAATCATGTCTTGACATCCATCTGGTGTATCATCTTCCTTTTCATGATCTTCATTATCTTTTGGTTTTACTTCATTCATTGTTGCATATCGATTCCTGAGCACTTCTGCTTCTTCAAAGTCTTCTTCTTGACTTCATCAATCTTCTTGCTGAATCAATGTCACTTGTTCTTCAAAACAAGTCTCTCTTGTAGGTGATGGTACAAGGTCTTTCCTACGGGACAAGTTCAATTGCATGATTAGAAACATCTCATAGTATTAAGAACAAATTCTTACACATAAATACATATATCATACAGTCATGCAATTATCTTATCCAATCATGCTTAAATACAACATTTATCCATATCCCGTAACTTTCTAGATGCCTTCCATCTCTACCATAACATTGTTAAGAGTGTGCAAGTCTACTCCAACATGTCAGCAAAGAGGTTTCATTCTAGATAAGTAGCAATGGAATGTTGTACAGTACAATCGACCACTTACCCATTACTTGCATATAAGTAGTATCTTGTTCATTAATGCAATTTTTTTCTAACGTCCTAATATACTCAGGGCCGACCCCACTAGGGAGTCTGATAACCATATCACATACAATGATGATCTTTCCGATCGGAGGAATGAAACCTCTCCATCGGAAGTACAATGCCATATGAATACAATATAAAATATACAAGTGAAATACATTCTGAAGTTACAAATACATAAACACTCCCTCTTAACTAGGAAGGTATTTCTCGACACAGTTCTTTAGCACAAGTCTTCATCGTCGACTACACCATTCAAGAAAGGTGTCTTGAAATCCATCTGGTGTAATTCTTCCACTTTATCACTGCAACCAGAGCAAGTACTGTTATGATGGAAGTGTACCTGGCTACGAGTGCAAAATTTTCTTCATAATCTATCCCTTCTTTTTGGGAGAAGCCACGAGCTACAAACCTTGCCTTGTATTTCTCCTCCTCCACTTGTGCGCACTACTCACTTGAGAGAATGAGTGAGTGAATGAATGAATAAATAGAGAGTCTAATAACCCTACCTCCTCCACTTATTTATACTTGTATTCCACTTTCCTTTTACCCTACATGGGCCGACCTCTCTAGGAGGGCTACAGGTGAAATATGATGAATTAATAAAGCAGGTTATAGGTGAGACCTCCCTGCAGGAAGCAAAGCAAGTCATTTGGGATGACATTATTGCGGAGGCAGAGAAATTGAGGCCATATCTCGATTTCATTCTTGACAAAGAGGGTGTAATAAAGTTAGCTAGGCAAAGCCTAACAGCAGTCAAGGAAAAGTTCAACAAGAAGCCCATGGACTGTGCAGAAAAGGCCATAGAATTTATGAATGGGTTGACAGAGGATGAGGTGAAAACAACTAGCATAAACTTAGGATAGAGTGTCTAGTATTATTTGGGCAAAGAAGGTGGTGAATAAGTATCACCAGATGAACACGATTCAGGCAAGGATAGACATTTTAGAACATCAAGTAAAAATCTTCAAAGAAATGTTTGATCCATTATTCAAGAAGGGACTTCCTGTCTTTTAGGAGGAGGATGGCACCACGAGGACACAGGAAGAAAAATATCAGGGCAAGTTGTGGGGATGTCGATTCAATTTGGATTATGTATAATTTAGGTAAATTTATTGTAATGTTTATGTATTGATTCATTGTAATTTTTTGCATAATTAATGAAATTTAGTTGGTTTCTCTTATCTTTTTTGGATAATATTAATTTGTCAAATTTCTTTGAACTATGTTTTATATTGCCAATTTAATGAATACATCGATCTGTAGGTTGGATTTCTATTAATATACGATTCATGTGTTATTATGTGTTAAATGAATTTCTTCGTTTAACTCATTTTATCTATAATTTTTTGCAACTAATAAACAGCCACACATTTATATTGATGCTAGTAAGTGGAAAAGCGCTCTTACAAAGCCAGTTGCTTGGATCTGCATTGGATAAAGATAAGTAATATTATGCGTTTGATTCTGATGTGTTTTTATTTCATTCTTGCATGTTGTGATTGTGTAATTGAAAGGTTTTTAATTATGTTGTGATTGTGTAATTGAAAGGTATTTTCCACTATGCATGTGCAGGTTGACTTGGAGAAGCCACGTGGGCAGGAAGTCTGGTGTGGAGGAGACACATTGGCAGAAGCCCTGACGTGGAGGAGTTGCATGGGCAGAAGGTGTGATGTGGAACGGCCACATCATATCCACACGTGCCAGCGACCGTGAAGGATGGGTGAAGGTGGTTTCGCAAATGGAGGATGGTGGTTTTCCTTACCTCCCTTCCAACTTGCAAAATCATGTGGTGCTGCCACGTGGAGAGCAGTTTCAAATTCCGCAAACACCCATCCACTCGTCCTAGCGTGCATGTTGGGGATGCGGAACGGAAGTGGGACCCTTTATCTTTCGTCGCCCGATTGATCTTTTCCTCCATTTAAAATGGTTTGTATGTTGGCATGGAGGTGATCTTTTCCTTCATTTAAAATGGTTTGTATGTTGGCATGGAGGTGATCTTTTCCTTCATTTAAAATGGTTTGTACGTTGGCATGGAGGTGATCTTTTCCGCCATTTAAAATGGTTTGTACGTTCGCACGGAGGTGATCTTTTCCACCATTTAAAATGGTTTGTACATTCGCATGGAGGTGATCTTTTCGAACATTTAAAATGATTTCTACGTTGGAATGGAGTTGATCTTTTCAGCCATTTAAAATGGTTTCTACAGCGCTAATGGTAAATGATGGATTGTATCAATCATGTTAATAATCTCATCACGTTTATGAGGCACCCGTTTATGATGGATTTTGTTCATGTGTCACGACGTACAGATGATATCCCTCCACACTGTGATAATAAATGTCACAAACTTTTCTGCATTGATATCCCGCCACACTGCTCTTCCCTCCCACACTGCTCTTCCCACCCACTGCCTACATTGAAACTTAAAGTTCAAACTCTCTGTGTTTTCCAGTTTGGAGCTCTGTTTTCTTTGAGAACCGAGGTTTTCTTTTGTTGAGGTGGGACCAAGAAGAGTGTTGGGCGGGTAGAGCAGTAAGATTGGTTTGAAGAATCAACTGCTGGTTTTTCAATTGGTAGGTATTTATATTATTCAAACAATAAATCTAAATCTGTAACAGAGCATGCTTATTCAGCCTTCGAGCTAAAAATCCATATCTTCCATGGTTATCAAAAATCAATGCAATGATAGTTTGAAGTTCACAGTAATTTAAATTCGCTGAATGTTTTAGATTCTTCAGATTTCCAGAATTTATTTCCTTCAATTCCGGGTAGTTATCTTCTTACAGTCCATTAATATGAATTCACAACATTATATTTGCAAAATCGGGCGTTACTCATTAATGTCAATTACCGCCAGCTTGCATATGTTTTCTGTCTGGTGATGTAGCGTATTATTTTCACATATTCCATATTGTTTTCTGCAAATCCTCTTGCATTAATTTTGGCTAGGTTTGTTGGAAAAAGATAACGACAAATGAACTCGTAAAATTGAAACATGTCTTTTCTTTTTAATATCATTTTGCAGTTAACATTCACTATAGTATATCGATCTATGTAAACGTTAATACTTTATTTGGAATAATATTTGAAATTGATAATTTATGTCTTAATTTATATAATATTGATTACATTTATTTTAATATAAATATATATAATTTAAGTATTTAATTTAATTGAATAAAATTAAGCAGTCAAATAGCTCTAAACAATATTAAGGTATAATTGTTTGCCAATACAGTATCTTGGCTAGAAAAGTCCCATGTATTGCGTAGTTGGACGCGGTGTATGACTCAAATTGTTGGATGTAATGAGAACACATGTGAGTCTTGCATACGATACCAAGGCATTTAGTTTCAGACATAAAGCTGATAAAAATGTTCTTAAAATTTAGGCAGGATACCGTGTTGGAAAATGAATTTAACAGTGATGACAATGCAAATAGTGATGCCATTAGTTGGAAAGATTCTGACTGCAATTAACCAGACAAAAGCATTCTTTCATACTTTTGGGCCGAGACTGCAGTGAATGATATAGCATCTTCTACTTCACCGAGTGTAGCATAGATCAATTCTAGAATAATCAAATCCATGTGGCACAATCTGAACATTCCACGTGTCACCCTGGAGACTAGATTTCAACATTTGAACGAAAAAATTTACACACGTTTTGCTACAAAGAGTTTGCCGTGAAGTCAAAATTTTGTCAATGAAAGCGAGGTCGCTCTATCGTAAGGTTGTTCCATTTCGGGGGTGTTGGAAGTAGATGCTAAGGAGAAAGAGCGTCCACTCCTTCCTCCAGGGATGAGTTTTTCGAAGTGGCTAAAGTAGATATCGACACTCTAAACACATATTTCATAAGAACATTGCTTCGCACATTTTGCTGGAGAGTGGAAATATCCAAAGAGAAAGATCGGACGCTCTTTCTCCAAGTTCTATTTTTAGAATTCCCTCATAAAAGAAGGGGTGAACGATCCTTCTTCTTCCTAATATTCTTTTCATTATAGCTTGAGACTGCAAGAAGGGTCAATCGATCCTTCTTCATCTTTACCATTCTGGATATCGTTCAGTTTCTAGATAAAGGTTTTGACAATTATCTACTAAACGAAGGGGCGTCTGATCCTTCTTCTTGAAAAACAGAAGTCGGGGAAAACAATTTTATATGTTATAACTTATCCGTGCTCAGTATTATTCTGGTGTTCACCATTTTAGATATAGATAAATTGATGTACTAGCCTTCGTAGGTTGAATAATTTTACAATTCCCTCATAAATGAACGCGCGACCGACCCTTCTTCTGCCCAGTATTGTATTCATAATAGTTATA
The DNA here is from genome assembly GCA_027924585.1 of Larix kaempferi. Classification (NCBI taxonomy): domain Eukaryota; kingdom Viridiplantae; phylum Streptophyta; class Pinopsida; order Pinales; family Pinaceae; genus Larix; species Larix kaempferi. The sequence continues at coordinate 235,493 of BSBM01000998.1, forward strand.
GAATGCAAGAAGGGTCGGTCGATCCTTCTTTATTTAGCCATTCTGGATATAAGTGAATTGCTGGATATAGTTGTTCACAATTATCTCCTGAACAAAGGGGTGGCCGATCCTTCTCTTCGGAAAATGGAAGCCGAGACAAACATTTTTATATGTTAGAACTTAGATGATGTCTAGGTCCCTACTATTTACAGCGGAAGTTGGAAGCCAAGAATTGTCGGCATAGCCTTCGTAGATTAAATATATTTAAATTTATTTCGTAAATGAAGTGTCGGTCGACCCTTGTTGTGCTTAGTATTCTTCCCTTGTTCACAATTTTGGAAATACATGTATTCACAGCCTAGCATTTGTAGGTTGAACATTTTTAATATTCCGTCATAAATGAATGGGCGGGAGACGCTTCTTCTACCCAGAATTCTTTTCGTAATATTTTTAGACTGCAAAAAGGGTCGTTCGATCCTTCTTGTGTTCGCTTCTTCTACAAGAAGGGGCGACCGATCCTACCATTCGGAAAATTGGAAGTCCGGACAGCCATTTTTTATATATTATAATCCGTGTTATATCTTTGTTTAAAATAAATATGATTGTTAATGTGCTCCTGTTATTTTATATTTCATAAAACGCTTCTGAACTGGATTTTGGTTCTGAACAATGTGTGTTGTTATTTTATATTTCAGATATTGTTTATGAAATGGATTTTGGTACTCAACAATGTGTGTACTTTTGAATGGATTGAAAGTTGCTGAAGGAATCTCGTTTCCGGAAAGAAAAATTTTGCATAATATCAGCATTAATGAAGGTATCATTGTAAATGTTAACAAGTCTTTGAATGCAAGTCTTCCATTGCCCTTTCGATCAGAAGGTGCAGATACATTGTCAGAGGCTATTGGTGGTTATATTCAATGGCCTGTGTCTGAGATCGTTAACCAGATTGGGTCCGCTCTTCGCGAGAACGAGGTGAATGATATACCAGCTTCTTCTTCGATGAGTGTAGCACATATCACAACAACTGAGAATGAGGTGAATGGTATACCAGCTTCTACTTCGACGAGTGTAGCACATATCACAACAACTGAGAATAAATCTTCTTTTATTATGAGAAAAGTTAAGCTGTCACATAAGTGTTCAGGAAGAAAGGATTGCATTTCCATAGGTTTTGTAACAAATGTTAGTGAGACTGATTTTGTTGGGGGAACATTTTTGGGTGACTTATCCTTTGGTATTCAGGTTGACGAAGTGGTGTTTTCTTGTATGGCATGTTGTCCAGGGGGTGAGCAGTGGGTCTTTTGTTGTATGGCCGATTAAAAGAATCACCAATTTTAATACATAAACATTGCTTTCTGTTCCAAGCACTTTCAACAATAATCAATTTGAATCTACTAGTTAATTTGATACATCAATGTTCTTTAAAGCCACAGTATGTTGCTCGGGGATTAGTGTCAACTTTTTTTAAGGGAGACATTGTACAATTCAAAGTACTAGATGCTGGTGAGTTTGGTATTTTAGTTCATAAAGTCTTCCGCAATTGCGAAGATTGTGGTGTATTTGAAGGCTCTATTATAAGATGGCCTGCAAACACTTTACTTGACCTCGATAATGTTCCTTTGGATGTTATAAATTTGGAATGTTTTTGAAGAATGTGCTTTACAGATGGTCCTTCCAGGTACTCCCCATTGTGAATATACACATGTTAAAGGTAATCGAACAAGGCCATACAATTCCGTAAATGAGGTAGCACATATCATAACAACTGAGAATGAGGTGAATTATATACCAGCTTCTAGTTCGACGAGTGTAGAACATATCAACACAACTGAGAATAAATCTTCTTTTATTATGAGAAAAGTTAAGTTGTTACATAAGTGTTCAGAAATAAAGGATTGCATTTCCATAAGTTTTGTAACAAATGTGAGTGAGACTGATTTTGTTGGGGGAACATTTTTGGGTGACATCTCCTTTGGTTATCTGGTCGATGAAGTGGTGTTTTCTTGTATGGCATGTTGTCCAGGGGTGAGTTGTGGATATACCAGCTTCTTCTAAAATTTTCGAATGAAATTCAAGATCGTTACCTTACAGGCCTGCAATAAATCAGGGTGCACACCTTTCAAACATTGGCACCAAACATTGTTTCTCAAATTTTTGTATATAAAAAATTCCACTTCGATCAATAGTTGAATGTGCTAAGAAATTTGATAGTTGAATGTTATAAATTCTATGGGATCAAATGCTCCTATGGCCAAAGAAGGAGATGACAGAAAAAGAAGCTTGTTTACAATGAGATTAGACATAATAGACGTCTGTCAAAATGCATGGTATAAATGCCATCAAATAAAAAAGAGCACTTTGGGTAAGGTGATTGGTGATATTTATCAGGAGTCAGATGCTAGTACTGTCATATTGGAACCGTCATGTTAAATTGTCACCTTTTTTTCCAAAACTTATTTTTGATGGGCATTTTATTCTCTAAACCGTCCTTAATTTTTGTGGGTCACTCTTAACAGAATTTGGATTTACATTTTACAGCTAACCTTTCTAATTTCTTTTAATTTTTTTTTCCATGATCATTAATTTGTTTGATAAGTTAACATAAACAACTTGCCATTAAAATAGAAAATTCCAAATTGTTAACTTGACACGTAACCATTGGACCTTTCTATGCATATCATACCTGGAAATAAATGTACACATTGAAAATATTTTCAGCCATGAGCATTTTCTATATAGTTAAAACTTTTATTTTCTATGTAAATGTGAAATTTTAATCAATTTTAAAATATATATGAATAAAAAATTTACTATGGACAGGTAATTATTTTATCTGCTGAAGGGAAAAATTTAAACCAAACCGTTTTTGGATAGGGAATATATATACTTAAAAAATGCTTAGATAGACAACAACAATGGATTGTTGGTGCAGAAGAAAACATGAAGATCGATGTAAATAGCATCATATGGGCATGGTCACCAAGAAGGGCCTTGCAGTAGAAAAAATTAGGATAAACGAGAAGGGCCTTGTAGCAGTCAAGGCACAACGAGAAAATGGGGAATAGTGTTCAGAGTGGTGGATGTTCTCAAGGGTTGATAGTAGACAAAATTGGTTTCTAAATTTCTCCATGTGGCAGTTTTAAGCAACAAAATTGTTGTGTTTCTAAATTTCCACTTGGTCAACAAAAAGTTGTATTTTCTCATTTTCATTAAAGTTTTATAAAAGGAAAGATACAACTTATAGCCATTGGGATTGATAATGGATGGTTATTTTTTACAAAATTGGATTTGTGATAAGTGTCGTAATTTGCGCACTAACTGTCGTTAAGTGTTGTAATTGTGCTTAAGAATAATTGGCCTTTAGAAGTGGTTTATCCACTACACTTAAAATCAAGTAATTATCCTCAAAGTAACTACCTAAATACTAAAATATGATCCGCTATACTCAAACTTCCAAATTCAGCAGTGGTCATAGGAAAAAATATTCTATACGAGCCAATATTCTATGCGAGCCAACTATATTTCTAATACTGAATGTGCCAAATCAAATATGCCACATGTCACAATATGATCGTTCCGCGTGTCACTCCGAAATATTAGATATCAACATTTAAAAAACAAAATTTATAGATGTTTTGCTTCAAAGACTATGCTGGCAAGTGGAAGTATTCTCATAGAAAGAGTGGTCGCTCTTTCCCAAAGGTGTTCTATTATTACGATTCCCTCGTAAATGAAGGGTCTGTCGACCCTTCTTATTCCAAATATTCTTTTCATAATAGTTTGATACTGCAAGAAGGGTCGGTCGATCCTTCTTTTGTTCTCTATTATGGATATAGCTGAATTATTGGATAAAGGTTTTCACAATTAACTACGAAAAGAAGGGGCAGCCGATCCTTCTTGTCATAAAATGGAAGTCAGGAGAAACCATTTTTTATAGGTTAAAACTTCCAAGGTGTTCTATTTTTAAAATTGCCTCGTAATTGAAAGGTCAACCGACCCTTCGTATTCCCAATATTATTTTCATAATAGTTCGACACTGCAAGAAGGGTCGCTTGACCCTTCTTATTCCAAATATTCTTTTCATAATAATTCCCCACTGTAAAAAATGTCTGTCGATCCTTCTTGTGTATTCCATTATGGATATAGCTGAATTGCTGGATAAATGTTTTCACAATTCACTATGAAAAGAAGGGGCGGCCGATCCTTCTTGTCGGAAAACAAAAGTTGAGACAAACGATTTTTATATGCTATAACTTAGCCGATTGACTGGCTATTCGGAAAACAAAAGTCGGGACAAATGATTTTTATATGTTATAACTTAGCCGATTGCGGAACCTTGGTTTTCATTTTTGATATATTTTCTTTCGCAACCTGCAACCCGCGATTGTGGATTAAGGATTGAGGAAATAATGTATATATTTATGAAATAAAACCCCGCAACCCTTCTTTTCCTTCCGGCATGTTTACATTTTAACCCGTCGATTTGTCTTGATCCTATGGATGAGATTACATCGGGTGATTAAAATGAAGTTTAGATTTCCCGTTTAGCTTGTCGGTGTTAGCACTAGCATTGTCCTAGATGAAACTGGGAGGCTCAATTTCTAAAAAGAACGGAGAAAGCCTCAGTGGTATGAGCAAAATAGAATCATCTGGGTAGGTATTGACGGCCTCAAGGGTGAACTGATCAAATCCCAAGCCCGAAACTTTGCAAGGAGAATTAAATTACTGAGGTTTTCCTACAGTTACATATCTGCACAAATAAACGGTCTAGATCTACTATGGTGAAGATCTACAATCATGAGCATGCTTCACGCAAAAAGGGTGAGGTGTTTTAGAGGGAGGCGGGAGGTTTATCCCACAAGCATCTTAAGTAGCAGATCAACAGCCAATGGAGCAGATCGATGGTCGAGAACTACTTCTCCGATACGACATGCGCGGAGAAAACAAACTTTTGGATCCGCGAACTTTTGGTAGATGCCCGCAGGTTTGGACGGCGCAGATCTGAGGAGGCCGAGATCTATGGCCGAGGTTTTGTTCGCAGATCTAACTTGCACAAAACATCAATGCAAGCCAAATCCGCAAAGTTGGTAAAAGTCACAGCGTTTGACGGCCAGGATTCGAGGCGACATGTGGCGGGATTCGAGGCCACCAAGGATCAGGAAAATGGATGACCAAGGAAGCTTCCACGCTGCAGGAGATGCAAGAGTGATAGAAAAGGATAAATAATATAAAAAACTTGCTTGCATGGAGAGCTGGATTCCTACTTTGCATCTGAAAGCGACAGGAGCAAGCTGTGAAGAAATAGACAGGTCAACCAGGGGCCCAAGCCAACCTCAAAAAAACAAGTAGGTTATCTGCTCTACAGTAAACTATTTAATGGCTGAATTGAGTGATAGAGAACCTATAGAAACATTGTTTACAGATAGAGACGCAGAGTTCTATGACACTATGATGACCGATGACCCCATGGAAACTATAAAAAATAAACTGAAACTGGTTAGGGAGCGAGGTATAGATGTGCATCAGGTCCACTAGTCCTATTTCCATCTGTTTACAGTCGTCCAAACCCCTGCTTTTCCCGAATTTGTTGAATGGTGCACCTCTAACTACTCTTCTACCGAGAGGGAAATCATGGACGCTTCCAAGTCCAATATCCTTTGTGAAATCGATACCCAAACCCTTAGAAAAGCCCTGTCAGTCCCAAAAGATTTTTTCCAGAAAGCTATAGGGTATACCGAGGAAGCCCTTGTATGGTTTTTTAGACAATCCCCTGTTGAAGTAAAACAAAATTTCTACAGGTCCTGTCTGAATCCTACTGTCCAAATACTAGAGCAGGATTTCCCAGCTGAAGCCATGATGAGCCAATTCCTAGGTCTAGACTCTGATATGTATGTCACAGAACCTCTAATTTGTCCTAGGCACCTGCTCCCTGGAATCAGATGACCCAAGCAAGTCTACCTAATGTGCATGCCTCAGGTTTGATGAAGTTTTGGTTGAAAGTATACACTCTGAGCTAAAAAATTTCCAGGAAATAAGGATTTTCATATTTCAGTCCTACTTACTAAAAATGTTCCTAGCATTCAATGAGGAAAACTTGCAAATGCCTGAGGTACTACTTACTCAGTATATGTACACTGATTACACCAAGTTCCATGATGAGCTCATGTCTGAGGTTTATCAGGTCATTTTCCAAAAGAAGATGCCTAGAGTATTACCAGAAATGCAGGAGTTACTACAGCTTTCTCCTGAGAAGAGGGTCAGAGATTGGTTCCTTTCATAGCATGGCACAATCATCAAGGTTTATGGGTTTGATTATGCACCCTATGTGCTACCAGTTTTCCTAACCCCCAGAATGTTTACATTAGAATTCATCAGACAAAAATTGAAGGCAGAAGCTGAGCACTTTCTAGATCATAGAAAGGGCTCTGATATTGTGTTTCCATGGAATATAGGTCCATTCTTAATCAAAAACAAAGGAGCTCTTACAGCCATTGAAAGCAAGATAATGGAGATGAGTTTCAAAACAGAAGCACCCTTAAACTATGATCCCCACCACATCATTTCCAATAGGAGGAAGGAAAGTAATAGGAAGGCTTTTGTGCATTTCGAAATTCCAGGCATGGCAGAAGATGCAAATTTATTGGAGTGTCCTAGCAGGAGCTAGATGGAAATAGATGCACCTGAGAGCTCCTCCCTGCTGACACAAGGGAACACACCCACAGTTCCTGTCTCTTCTAGCCTATTCTTATCAGTGCCAACATCCATGCATATGGCCATCAACTTAATAAAATCCAGCAAGGAAGGTGACAGTGTCCCTATGGACACAGAAGGGGAAGCTGAGAGATCCCCAAAGAGGCAAAAAACTTATGAATCTGAGCAGCATCTAGTACTAGTGGGGACTCGTAAAGGAAAAAAGAAACAAGTGGATAAGCCACTAGCATTTGACATCAAAGAGTATGTGTTTAACCCAGCAGCCACTCAGCTTGATGCCTTAAGCAAGACTAGAGATGAGTTGATAGATGAATACAAGGTGGACTCACGGGAAGCCTCAGAGGAGTCCAAGTTATATACTGAACTAAGGCAAATTTCAAGCAAAGAAGTGTCTCTAGTGACTAGCAGGAGCCTCACTCAGAACACCCTGAGTTTGGCCTTGGCCACCAAGAGCAAGGCCATTGAGCTAAGGATGAATTTAGAGGGCATCCCTGTCCCAGATGTAATAAACTTGCACAAAGAAATCAGGGATGTTATTTATACTAAACTGTTGAGGACAACTTTGGATCTATCAAAGGTACAAGTTAGTAAGAGTAAGGTTTCCAGCCAGCTCAAGCAGGAAAAGATGGAAAGCAAATCTCATAAGGCAAAGATCAAGAAATTGCAGGGTGACATAGTGGCCACTGAGGGCCAGCTTAATAAAAGAGACATTATTCAAAACCTACTCAACGAAAAAGACAACATCATCCAATCTCTAAAAAAGGGCTGAAAATCCTTTCTACCCTGTTAGTAGCAGTCTCTGAGCTAACAGAACTGTAGCAAAAGAAGGAGAAGTTGCAAATTAACTTGACAGACTATAGGGCCAAGCTATTGAAGCTTGAAGTGAAGGAAAAACAATGGCAGATAGATATAGCCACTGTGGTGGCAAGTGAGAAAATATCAAAGGCTGGAGTGGAAGAGCTTGAGAAGAGACTACAGCAGAAAGAGAAAGAAGTAGAAAGCATGGCCACACCATCCATAGAGTTTGGTGATTTCTCCCTGGTAGGGGCTATAGCCGAAGCTAGTCTAGAAGACGTGGAAATAACAAGATTAAAAAAGAAGAATGTGAATCTGAAAACCCTGAAGGATAATGTAGAAAGAGAAAAGGAGGCTTGGGAAGCCAAGCACCAGGAGTTGCAGGTAAATATGATGAGTTGGCAAGACAAGCCACAGGGCAGACTTCCTTTCTAGAGGCCAGGAAGGTCATCTGGGATGGCATTATTGAAGAAGCAGGAAAATTGAAGCCCTTCCTCAATTTTGTCTTGGACAAGGAAACAGTAATAAAATTAGCCAAGAGTAGTGTGACAGCAGCAAATGAGAAATTGAACAAAACACCTATAGAGTATACTGAGAATGCCATCGAATTCCTCAACGGCTTATCTGAGGATCAGGTCAAGACAACTGGTGTAACAGATAGGGTTTCCATCATCATTGGAGCCAAAAAAGTGATGCACAAGCACCAGCAGGTAAAGGCTATTCAAGTTAAAATAGATGTCATGGCATAGCAGATCAAGTATTTCAAAGACATGTTTGACCCTTTGTTCAAGAAAGAGTTACCTCTCTTTTGGGAGGAGGATGGAACAATGCTCACAGAAGAAGAATATCAAAAGAAATTGGCAGGATGTAAAGTGCATTTCAACGATTTTGCAGGTATGGATCAGTTGCTATCAGGGAAGACAATGGTGGAGAAAATGGCAAAGGATTTTGAGTTAAGCATGATGTTCAAGGAGGCTAGTGCACATCTGCAAAGCTACTCTTATAGGGATCACACTGAGATCCGAGTCTTAATGAAGGATTTGGCCACCTCAGAGTTGTCAACTACCGAGATATGGAAGCTCATTGAGAAATATGGGAAGGGAAAGCTGATATTGAACTGCTGAAGATTCGATGATCGTGGGATAGTAGCATGGAGGAAATATTCACTGAAGCATTTTGTTTATTTTCTTAGAGTCTGTTGTCTTTCGATAAAATTCTCAGTAATTTTGTAAAAGAGAATTGAGCCAGTTTTACCAGCATTGTCATTTTGTTGTAACTAATTCCTGAGGGTGGTGAACCTGTTTGAATAGGTGTCACCTACATTGTAACAACTTCCTGTTGAGGCAGCTCGAGCCGGAAGGCTCTGAGCATATATGTAAGCAATGTAATAGAAGGAGAAAGGGTTGGAAACTTTTGTTGGACTCATGAATTCCCTGTGTTATTAAGCACTCTGAGATATATTTTAATAAAATCTGGCTAGGCCGAGCAAGGTTTTCTATCAAAGATTCCTATGTTATTCGTCTTACAGTCTTTTTACTTCTTCTCTTATGTGAATGTTTCTCTCACTGTTTAATTCATATTGTTATGCTTTTTCATGCTTGGATAAGTGTTGTATCGGTACAGAAGTCATAAATATTATGCTCTGTTGCTTTCATTTCAAGCATCCACTACCATTTTCTGCTAAAGTAGGTATAGAATTCATTATCATAAGCTCTATATTGATGGGTTGTTCATATCTTCTTCTTTAATCAGCAAACAAAAGCTCTTTGATTTTGAGCGGGTGGCTATCCTGCCTCTGATTAGTTTTCTTTGCAAAGCACTGTCATGTTTAATCATATCCTGCCTCCTACCTCTGATTAGTTTGATCTACAGTTTGGATTTGTCTTTACTCATGATCTGTGTGTGTTTTATGTTTTAAGTGAATTTATTTAATTAAAACATTTATCTATTTCTACGAATGATTAACATAAATTGATAAATTCATGTTAATTTTTGAATTAGCATTCCAGCTATAGGGTAATCTTGCATGTGCCTAATCCTTAAAACTACTATGAGTGAATTTTCATTTCCTGATTGTGTTGTGGTTAAACCCGCATTAGTAAGTTCGCTATACTCAATGTGCCAAATCAAATAAAAAATAGTAACCTCCCTATACTCAGTGTGCCAAATCAAATATGCCACGTGTCACCCTAGGATACTAGATATCAACATTTTAACAACAAAATTTATAGACGTTTTGCTTTAAAGACTTTGCTGTCAAGTGGAAATATTCTCAGAGAAAGAGTGGCTACTCTTTCTCCAAAGTATTCTATTGTTACAATTCCCTCCTAAATGAAGGGTCAGATGACCCTTCTTATTCCAAATATTCTTTTCATAATAGTTTGACACTCCAAGAAGGGTCTGTCGATCCTTATTGTATTATCCATTATGGCTATAGCTGAATTCCTTATTGTATTAACCATTATAGTGGCGGATCACTTGGCCTCCGGATCCAATGGCAGTTCAATAAATCACTACTGGCTCATGAAGAATATGTTGGGGAAGATTCTGGACGACATGCTGGGAAACTGGGGTTCTACTCGGAACAAAATGCTAGCCACCAAGGCCAAGCTCATTTCCCTGGACGAAAGTCTAGCTAATATCGACGCCACCTTCTCTTGGATCCAGCACGCAATTGTAAGTCGAAGCCCGGTCCAGGCCGACTCTGCTGGCAAAGGAGATGGAGGCCCTTCTTGTGTCTCTATGGCCCTGCTATACTCAATGTTCCAAATCAAATATGCCATGTGGCACAATATGATTGTTCCACGTGTCACCCTAGGATACTAGATATCAACATTTTACCAACGATATTTATAGACGTTTTGCTTTAAAGACTTTGCTTGAAAATGGAAATATTCTCAGAGAAAGAGCGGTCGCTCTTTCTCCAATGTGTTCTATTGTTACAATTCCCTCCTAATTGAAGGGTCAACCGACCCTTCTTATTCCCCACATTATTTTCATAATAGTTCCACACTGCAAGAAGCGTCGGTCAACCCTTCTTATTACCAATATTATTTTCATAATATTTTGACACTACAAGAAGGGTCGGTCGATCCTTCTTGTGTTCTCCATTATGGATATAGCTGAATTGTTGGATAAAGTTTTCACCATTAAGTACGAAAAGAAGGGGCGGCCGATCCTTCATGTCGGAAAACAGGTGTCGGGACAAACCATTTTTATATCTTATAACTTAGCCGATTGACTTGTTATTCTAACAATGAGTTGAATATTTTATACATTCATTTTTTCACATTAAAATTTAGAACATTTATGAAATAAAACCCCGCAACCTTTCTTTTCCTTCTTGCATGTTTAAGTTTTAACTGTCGATTTGTCTTGATCCCACGGATGAGATTACACTGGGTGATTTAAATGAAGTTTAGTTTGTCCGTTTTTTTACTGTTTTTCTGAAGTTGCGGGAAGCTTTGAGTTTTTCCACCAAGTTGTTTTCATCCCGCAATCCCGCTTATTTCTTATTGTGGGAAGACTTTGTAAATAGCTTTTGAACTTTTTGTTCTGCAACCCTTAATTGCGGATTGCGGAAAAGTGGTTCAAGTAATAAGGTGTGTTGTATGGCCCCGCAACCCGCAATTGCGGATTGCAAAAGATTATTTGAATTATAAAAGGTTGTTTATGCTCCCGCATCCCGCAACTAGCATTTGTGGATTGCGGATTACGTGAACCTTTTTTTGTTGGTTTTTAGATTGAGATCCCGCAACCCTCGACCCACAATTGTGGATTGCGGATTGGGGAACAATGTACATAGTTCCAAAATAAAACTCCCGCAACTTGACCCTGCATCCTGCAAAATTTAATCTCAGTCGTTGATTCGTTTTCATCCTATGGTCTATATTTGCCCATCTAAAAGCAATAAATATGTGATTTTCCCTATTTTTCCTTGTCATTTTTACTTTCGGAAATTATCTTCCTGCTTGAATTTTACTGCGAAGTTTTTACCGTGTCTGTTACCCATTACTTTCAGTTGAAATAGGTTGGTTTTGCTCATTCCTCTTATTCAGTTATCTACTGTTTCGAGATTTTGAATTTTTTTATTTCTGTTCATTCGTTTATCAGAAAACCTCCAGTTTCAAACATGTCGAGCAATACACATTGTAAAACTGCTCATAAGGATTCACTGAACAAAGACCCAAATTTTGGTATTTTCTTGGACACTAGTAATAAAATCACTAAAACCTATCAGCTAGACTAGTCTAGAATCTATTCAATTTTCAATAATGATGACCTATCAGACATTCAGAATGACCAGCCAGCGTATGAGAAAATTAGGGATTCCCATCTTCATTCCATTGCTTGCAGACCCGCTATCTTGCCTTATACTGATGCGGTTAAATGGATTGTGGACCACACTAACCCTAAATACCGGTCATTTAATGACAGTGCAGGGTCACAATTGGCTACCTTCCTCCCTAAGGATTTCATCAGAGCTTATGCTCTTAAGCGGTCTATGCAACCCCTTAACGTTGATTTCATGGAATATTCTAAGACTAGGTACAATTTCAACGAAATGTTGAAGTCGTGGATGAATAAACCTGACAGTTTCATCCGTAGGGCTAATAACTTGTACATGGTTTCCTGGTTTAGAGAACCTTATTCCCTATTGGTTGCCATGCTATGCAGACTCTATGGTCTCCCAAACTATTTTGTATTTAAAGCTGAGTGGGCTCCTGTAGCCCATCATGTTCTAACGACTGGTGAGTCATTCCCTTGGGCGTCAATCTTGTCTTTTGAACTCGAAACAGCCATTCAAGCATATCAAAAGGCACTGGCTGTGAAGAAGCCACATTTCTTCTTTTCAACTTTTGTCATTGATATATTTTGTGTAGAATTCCAATATCCCAACATGGGATGGAATTGGACTCCATCAGATCCTCCTGTCCATATTTATCATTCAGCGTTATGGGAGAACAATTATATGCCTTTCATATATGACATTTGTGATCACTTCTTTGGAAGTATTTACTTCAAAATCTTTAGAGAACAGGCTCCTTCTTTCTCAGTTGATGCCAGAACCTTCATTGCCACAATTGGTGATTGGTATGTGTGTGAATCCTTCTCATATGTCAGAATTTGGGGAGATAGTATTGTTCATCTGCTACCCAGGATAGTTCCTGACATATTGGTCATTGAAGAGGTTTCCTATCAAATTGTTACCGATGGTGTGTATTTAAAGCTAAGTGGTCCTAAGAGGAAGGCGTGGCCTAAATTCCCCTTGAACCTTGGGCCATTGGCCATCCCAAATTCAACTTGGGCTATAATGTTGGGTGACAAAATTGTTGCTTTAAAATTGGGTTTTGTGACCAAAAGAAGACATGATCCTAAATGTGTTCTAGATGCCCATTTCAAGCACAACCATGTGAGGGGTGGATTTCTTCATGAAGAACTTCCTGATGACTCCATCTATCAAGGAGTAAATACCTTTGATGAAGTATTGGCAAGGGCTAAGAGTAAAGATGAACATAACCATATCATGCAGTATCAACATGACCTTAAGACTACGGTTTTGAGCTACAGAGCAATGGAACTAAACCTCATTGAGAAATCAAGAAAGGATAGAGAGGAGAAAGAAGGTCAGAAAGCACCAGCTCCACTAATGTTGACCTACAGTAAAGGGGATAAAGGCAAAGGTCTCATGGAAGATGCTCAAGAGGTAAAGACTGCTGAATAATCGAAGGTATTGATGCAAGCATCACAACAATCAAAGCATAAGTTAGCTTAGATGACTTTGATGCTAGACACTCAAGTAGTTGCAGATCCTAAGCTTATTGCTAATATTCAAGTGACTGTTACAGTTACTCAGACTGTGACCAAGCTAGCCAAAAGGCAGAAAACTCAGACTTCTGCATCTCAAATCCCTACCTTCAATATTAGTGACAGTGATATTGAAGATGAGGTACATTCTTCTGTGCATGTGATTGAGGAAGTAACTGAAACTTCACAAAGAATTACAGATTTATTGAATGCTATTGAAGTGGATGATTATGTCCCATACCATCAATTTCTTGAAACTACCCCTACTGTTGACACCACAACCTCAGCACTTCTACTTCCATCTATTCAATAGTAGAATTACAATAGATGTATTTCAAATTTGTCATCTGGGGTAGCACCTCCATTACCCATATCCCATCTTTTCCATACTCTAACTATCATCACTGCTCCATTCCCATCCATCTCGGTTCCACTTCCTATTTTTCCATCTACTATTCCCAAGATCTAGTCTTTGACTGTCCCTCTGTAATCACCTCCATTCATTTTATCACCACCAGCTACTGATGAGCAGACTCCAGTTCCTCCTTCTTCATTACCAGCTGATGATATCCAAGTTCCACTTTTTGAATCCTTCACTTCAATTCCATCCCCAACTTCTGTACCAGCATTTATTCAAAATATCCCTTCCACCGCAACTACTTCCCAAATAACTATGTCTATACCTGCTCCTTCTACTACTCAGACATCTTCATTGGTTTCAATAGTAAATGTGACTTCATCATTTAATGAATTGGTAGCTGAGTTTGAAGAAGACATTGTAGTCCCTCTTGGGGATTACTTCTACAGCAGAGCTTCCAATTCAGTGGTAAGAAAAGGTAAGAAGAGAAGCAGGGATCAAGGTGGATTGGAGGCACCTACTCCTAATCAAATAATTTGGACCAAGCAATCTGATGACATACAGCAAGAAGCATTGGATGTTGCTGCAGCCATGGGTGCTTTTGCAGGTGCAAACTATGATTCAGTGACAACACTGAATAGGGATATTGATTTAAAGAAAGAAGAGCTAAATAAGCTTGAAGAGAAATTGGCCAAAACCAATGAGGAACATGAATCTTATGTTACTCATCTCAGGAAGGTATTTGAAGATATGTTTCAAGATCTGTAGTTGAAAAATACCTCTCTCCAGGTTAAATTACATGATGTAGAAGTTGTAAATGTTTCCAATACACAAAGGATAGTTGTGCTAGAAAAAAAATGTGAGGATGCAACTGCAAGTGCATTCTCCTCTGCATTCTCTAGGTTTTCCCAGCTGGAGTTTAAGGATTTGGACATTCGGGTCAATGATGAACACTGTAAGCTGCTAGCTAAATTGTTTCACACCTTGAATGATATCCATGAGACTCACATTGTTTTTGGGAAGATGTATGTTACTCTTGATCAATAGGTAGCCAAAAGACAGTAGGCCTTTAAGGCCAATGAAGATATTGTGGAATGGCATAGGTCCATTAAGGATAGACCTGAGAATATTCCTACTCTCACTAGTTTCCAAATGAAGAAAATCAAAACTACGTTGCACGCTTGGCATGATCTAAATGATAAGGTTGGAGATACTATCCAGAAAGCACAAGGTGTTTGCGGAAGGAGATGGTACGCTGTGGATAGCATCATGGAGAAGTTGCAGTTCCCTACTATGGACCTCATTGAAAGTGCTTGTCCACTGAAGTTGATGCTAGAACAGGTTGAACGTCGATGCAAGGAAGCTAAAGAAAAGATCCAGCACCTCGAACATATCAAGATTGATGGTGTGGATCAGTTATTCAAGCAACCTGTTGCCATTGAGGGAATGATCCACTTTTTAATTGGTATTTGGGATAATTTGGCTAAAAACAAGCTGAAAAATTTTACATGTGATGCCCAGCTAGGGCTTGAGTCGATCAATTATCCAAATATAGATGAATTGTTATAAATTGCAGCCAAGTGGCAAGATTTTCTTGGCCATTAGCCTAGTTCGATTTTTGAAATCCCTGTTCTTTTGGGAATTTATCCTTTGTAACAAAATTGTAATTATTATTTAAAGGGTAGATCTCTCATAGCCTAGGGATCATGATGGAATTTGGAGAAGAAAATCAGCAGAAGAGACTGAGCATACTCTGGTTAATGCAGGACTTGTAATTTCTTGCAAACTTTTAGTAATACAGTTATGTTATTCTCTTGCATACTCTTTTGTCTATTAATCAAATTTCTTTGATCAATATTGATTTTTACTTTTAGGTTGTTTATCAATACTGTTTAACCTTTTTCAATCTATAATTACATTGATCTACAATTTTGATTTTTCTTTGCTTATGATCTGTGTATCCTTAATGTTTTAAAAGAATTTATTCAATTAAAACTTTTAGCTATTTCTTAAAATGGTTTTTACAAAAAATTATAATTGATGTTAATTTTTCAATTGACATAACAGTTATAGGTCAATCTTGAATGCACTTGAACCCTTAATTTGCCATTAGTAAACTTTAATTGGTTGATAGTAATTTGAGCAGATAAGTAATTAATCTCCTTTACAATGTTCATAAATGTTGATTTTCACTTCAGATTCTTTATGAACACTGTTTAATTTTTGCAATCAATAATCCATACATTGATCTACAGTTTGGATTTGTCTTTACTAATGATCTGTGTGTCTTTTATGTTTTAAGTGAATTTATTTAATTAAAACATTTATCTATTTCTGCAAATGATTAACATAAATTAATAAATTCATGTTAATTTTTCAATTAGCATTTCCAACTACAAGGTAATCTTGCATGTGCCTAATCCTTAAAACTACTATCAATGAATTTTCATTTCCTGATTGTGTTGTGGTTAAACCAGCATTAGTAACCTCGCTATACTCAATGTGCCAAATCAAATATTCCACGTGTCTCAATAAGATCGTTCCACGTGTCACCCTAGGATAGCAGATATCAACATTTTAACAACAAAATTTATACAATTTTTTCTTTAAAGACTTTGCTAGAAAGTAGAAATATTCTCAGAGAAAGAGTGGCCGCTCTTTCTCCAAGGTTTTCTATGGTTACAATTCCCTCCTAAATCAAGGGTCGGCCAACCCTTCTTATTCTCAATATTCGTTTCATAATAGTTCGACACTGCAAGAAGGGTCGGTTGATCCTTCTTGCATTCTCCATTATGGCTATAGCTGAATTGTTGGATAAAGGTTTTCATAATTAACTACGAAAAGAAGGGGCGGCCGATCCTTCTTGTCGTAAAACGGAAGTCGGGAAAAACCATTTTTATATGATATAACTTCCAAGGTGTTCTATTTTTACAATTCCCTCATAATTGAAGGGTCGTTTGACCCTTCTTGTTCCCAATATTATTTTCACAATAGTTCGACACTAAAAGAAGGGTCAGTCGACCCTTCTTATTCCCAATATTATTTCCATAATATTTCGACACTGCAAGAAGGGTTGGTCGATCCTTCTTGTGTTCTCCATTATTCATATAGTTGAATTGCTGGATAAATTTTTTCACAATTAACTACGAAAAGAAGGGGCGGCCGATCCTTCTTGTCAGAAAACGGAAGTTGGGACAAACAATTTTATATGTTATAACTTCCAAGGTGTTCTATTTTTACAATTCCCTCGAAATTGAATGCTCGAACGACTCTTCTTATTCCCAATATTGTTTTCATAATAGTTCGACACTGCAAGAAGGGTTGGTCGATCCTTCTTGTGTTGTCCATTATGGATATAGTTGAATTGCTGGATAGAGGTTTTCACAATTAACTACAAAAAGAAGAGACGGCCGATCCTTCTTGTCGAAAAACACGGATCAAAGACAAAAGTCGTCAGAAACCATTTTTATATGTTATAACTTACAAGGTGTTCTATTTTTACAATCCCCTCGTAATTGAAGGGTCAACCGCCCCATCTTATTTCCAATATTATTTTTATAATAGTTCGACACTCTCAAAAGGGTCGACCGACCCTTCTTATTCTCAATATTATTTTCATATTAGTTCGACACTGCAAGAAGGGTCGCTCGATCCTTCTTGTGTTATCCATTATGGATAGCGCTGAATTGTTGGATAAATGTTTTCACAACTAACTACGAAAAGAAGGGGCAGCCGATCATTCTTGTCGGAAAACAAAAATTCGGACAACCATTTTTATAACTTTCCGCCTTACATTTTGAACATTTACAAATGCAAATTGCAATTTTCAAATAAAAAATTGAATTTTCTGATTTGAAATCTGCACATTTCAAATTAGAAATTGCATTTTTAATTTTAAATTCATAGTTTCCAAATGAATATTGTCATTTTTTTATTTGAAATTCACCCTTTTCAAATCAAATTTTGCATTTTTTTATTTGAAATTCACACTTTTCAAATCAAAATTTGAATTTTTTTATTTGAAATTCACACTTTCTAAATTGAAATTCATAGTTTTATAACAAAAAACTACAATTTTAAGGTTCATAGGTAGTCAAAAAACACACTATTTGAATTGAAAAACACACTTTTCAAAGACAATATTGCCACTTTCAGAACCTGTTTTTCACTTTAGAAAGGTTGATATTGACACTTTCAAAGGCTAAAGTTGCTCAATGTTTTAGATTGTCCTTGTCAGTCGCTGAATGTTGGCGGCATCTTTTATTCAGTCAGATGCAGGCTCGTTTGAAGGGACGGTAGTGGAGCTGCCGCATTTAATACTCTACAGCTCAATGCTTAGCTTTCGTCGACTACACCTCTATCAACCATCATGACAGTACTATCAACCATCATGACAGTACTATTCGGACAGATACAGGCTGGTTTGAAGGGACAGTAGTGGAGGATGACACGGGGCAGGGGTCAGCCAAACGCCCTGTATGGTCATGCCTCCAATAAATTATGCCCTCAATCATTATGCTGATGCCAGTTTACACAATTCGTTTCTATCATTACTTCCTTACGCATAACTGTCTCTATGCTGAAGGCAGTAATTCTAGTTGTACCACGCTGCCAAGCAAGTACTGCAAATTGATTTTCAATTGTACAAGATGGCCTTTTACATGGATTTTGAGTCATTCAATCTCTACAAAGCCATTGATGGCAATCCTCTCGTATGTGTGAGCTTCTGTGAAAATATCTAGGAGTCAAGTCGGCTCTCCGCCCTGCTTTCCATAGAAATTCTTATAAATATTTTCAATGGAGTAGGCGACCTCCATTCGAGAGACCTGCAATTTAAAGCTTGGCCGAACTTCTGGACAGATTTTTGGTGGTTCAGTTTTTTTAATTGGTATATCATGGCTACCCATATGAGGGTGTGTAGACGCAGGGGATCCAACAAGGATGTAGGGTCTTCACGACATGGGGGGGGAATTTTCTCTCAGGGAGAAGGCTCATCTCAACAGCACACCATGGGGTGGAAGAGTTTGCCCCGCAGACCTTCAATTGGGGGGTTCAGTATCTAGCAGAGACGCCTGCTCCGATAGAGGCGCAGATAGCACACCACGAATTATCCCTTCTCCGAGAATACGAAGCCCACTTGGGCCGAAAATTAATCTCCAACCCCTACTGGGCGATGAGAATCTTGTTTGCTCACGAAATTCAAGCGAGGAACCAGCTGGCTCACGGCCTCCGTGAAGCCCTCCAAATTATAAAAGGCGGCCAACAAACTCATTCAGTTGGTGTTCGCTTGCTCAAGTCTGCTCTCAAAGATCACATGGATAGTACCTCAAGGGACTTCCCTCATGAAGAACCAGTTCCCCCACAGGGGGAGCACCCTGCTCCCTTATTGGTCTTCCCGGTCTGCGTTCATGCGGGTCTTGGTGGTCAGCGTCCGGCTCGTTGGTGGCTCGCTGTTTTTCTGTGGATTTTTCGCTGGTGGCTCGCTGTTTTTTCTATGTATTTTTCCATGTCTTTGGAAGTTCAGTCTCGATGCAGACTCCAGATGTTAGCATGGTTTTGTTATGGGGGCTGCTCGATCAATATTCAATTGTTAGAATCAGTCAATATGGAACATTGAATAGCATATAAATAGAAGTGAACTGTAAGCCTAAGGGCAGATTAGAAGAGAGAGAGATAGTGGAGAAATCCTCTTTTTGGTCTATTTTGGATCCGCAACATTATGTTTTGACTATTCCTGCGACGGGTTTACCACAGAGTTTAATGAATGCATGAAGATGTCTGATTATTGTTCTAATTCTATCTCGGTCTTTGTCTCTGTGCGGTGGTGAATGTTGCATTATGTCTATTATGTTGTGGATTGAATGATAATGGTTCATGTGATTAAGTACAATGGATATGTTATTGTGAATGTTTACTTTATGTTGAATCTGTGAATTGCTTACATAATATGCGAATGATTAGTAAATAGTATGCTGTCAAGTTGATGATATCTGGTTAAATTTCTGTGATAAGAGATTTGTGGGTAAAGCATATTCTCAACGCCACTGTGGAAACTTGGTTCCTGCAGCACCCTCCGCAGGTGTTGCTGGGAAGGGTAACTCCTTTCCGAGCCGGTGTATAAGGGATTGTTGGTGCTTGTTGACGATAGTGAGAACCCTTGTCGAGAAGAGTTGATTCAACACAGGTTTTATCTGCAGTTAGTCTGGTTGTATGCTCCTCAGTTTGATCTACTCTGGCTTTTTGACCATACTTAGTATGGCACGAGCTGTTGGGCACTCGTTTGTAATTGTATTCAGTAATTGTGTCTTCCATTTTGATTCTTTCCAACTTGTTGGATGCACCAACATTTTTTTTTAAATAGAAACATTTTACTTTTTAAAGAGAAACATTCTTTATTTTTGTTTTTTTTAAATAGAAACATTTTACTTTTTATTTTTTATTTTTTTAAATAGAAACATTTTAGTTTTTAAAGAGCAACATTCTTTCCTTTTTGTTTTTTTTAAATAGAAACATTTTACTTTTTATTGCAATGGTGTAGATACAAAATCAGTGACAATTATATTCAACACTGATTCCATGTATAATTTCAAAAACAAGCAACACATGCATGCATTCCCAGACACACCATAAAGCTAATTAAAATTTAAGCAGGATACTGTGTTGGAAAAGGACATTCCTAGACGACAATGCAGATAGTGATGTCATTAGTTGGAATGATTGTGACTGCGATTAACCAAACAGAAACATTCTTTCTTTTTTTTAATAGAAACAATATACTTTTGGGTCTGCTCAAAGTTCTAAATCAAATATGCCATGTGTCACAATATGATCGTTCCACGTGTCACCCTAGGATACCAGATATAAAAAATTTAACAACAAAATTTATATAATTTTTTGCTTTAAAGACTTTGCTGGTAAGTGGAAATATTCTCAGAGAAAGAGCAGCTGCTCTTTCTCCAATGTTTTTTATTGTTATAATTCCCTCCTAAATGAAGGGTCGGTTGACCCTTCTTATTCCCAATATTCGTTTCATAATAGTTCGACACTGCAAGAAGGGTTGGCCTATCCTTCTTGTATTCTCCATTATGGCTATAGCTAAATTGTTGGATAAATCTTTTCACAATTAACTACGAAAGAAGGGACGACCGATCCTTCTTGTCGGAAAATGGAATTCGGGACAAACAGTTTTTATATGTTATAACTTTTCACCTTAAAACTTTGAACATTTAGAAATGGAAATTGCAATTTACAAATAAAAAATTCCCCATATTATTTTCATCATATTTTGACACTACAAGAAGGGTCGGTTGACCCTTCTTATTACCAATATTCTTTTCATAATATTTCGACACTGTAAGAAGGGTCGGTCGATCCTTCTTCTGTTCTCCATTATGGATACAATTGAATTAATGGATAAATTTTTTCACAGTTAACTACGAAAAGAAGGGGCGGTCGATCCTTCTTGTCGGAAAATGAAAGTCGGGATAAACTATTTTTATATGTTCGACCAACCCTAGTTATTCCCAGTATCGTTTTCATAATAGTTGAACACTGCAAGAAGGGTCGGTTGATCCTTCTTGTGTTCTCCATTAATATTGGGAATTGGTCAGAAATTAATCCAATATCAATTTTAGCATAAAATTGGTGAATACTTAGATGCGGTAAACCAGAGCATAAACATATGAATTCTGATTTAATATTACTTTCATCTAAGCGTGAAGAATAACACAATGGAAAATTTCTATTGGAAATAACAATTAACAAAGAAAGGAAGGAAATTTACAGACACACATAATTTACTGCAAATAACAATTAACAAAGAAAGGAAGGAAATTTACAGACTGTCATTATGGGAAATAAAAATTAACAGAGAAAGGAAGGAAATTTACAGACTGTCATTAATGAATAGTGTTTTCATCAGTGGTACAATTATATTCAACACATTCCATGTATAATTTCAAAAACAAGCAACTGATGCATAGCTTCCCAGACACACTATAATGCTAATTACAATTTAACATTGATCGACACGATGGTTTGACATGTTCTCTGAAGTGGTCGAACGGAGGACCTAGTCGGGCGGTCGGCCTAAGATCCCCCAACATCTCCCCGATGAGCAATCTGTTTCTTCATCCCAAAGAAATCAGATAATAACTGGAATTGAATGAACAAAATGTTGCTGACTATGAAAGCACAGTCCTTCTACCTTCTACTTGGCACGGTAAGAAAAAGTTGACAACATGGTCTGGTACTAAAACAACATTCGACGACTACTGTAACTGTTGACGACCGCATGTGACAATGGCTCCATCCCATCCTTACATCCATCTACCGCAGATCTATCTCACCGGTCACGGTTTCAGGTCGAATTATCGCGCATCGTCACATGTATTGTTCCATAGTTGCATATTCTTGCTGGATTTCAATGATTATAAGTTTTGCGGGCGAATTCAGATCCTCTGTTAGAAAACGACGGCTCCATTCCGTCCATATATCCATCAATGGCAGACCTACCAATCTCTTCCAATCATGTTGTCAGATGCCTAACATTCCAAGATCAGCATTTCTGTGTACAAATGATGGTTCTTAACAGAGATGAAATGGGTTGCTTCACAACTACATTAAGCTTTTCGTTTAATTATTGCCCATAGTTGAGTATAATTTTTTTCGGTGAACCTTACAGCTCCATCCCCTCCTCGTTGCATACCCAGGAACATAATGATAAATCCATGCATACCCAGGAACATAATGACAAATCCAGTTATTGAAAGAAGAGTGACAGACAAAAACGTGATTGGTTCCAAGGAACATAAT
Source organism: Larix kaempferi (assembly GCA_027924585.1). Classification (NCBI taxonomy): domain Eukaryota; kingdom Viridiplantae; phylum Streptophyta; class Pinopsida; order Pinales; family Pinaceae; genus Larix; species Larix kaempferi. The sequence continues at coordinate 257,961 of BSBM01000998.1, forward strand.
GACAAATCCATGTATTGGGACTTGGCTCGAAATGCCCATATATCAACTATGGGAAATAAAATAAACGAAAAGCTTAACGTAGTTGTGAAGCAACCCATTGCATCTCTGTTAGGAACCATCATTTGTACACAGAACTGCTCATCTTGGAATGTTAGGCATCTGACAACATGACCAGAAGAGATTGGTAGGTCTGCCATTGATGGATATATGGACGGAATGGAGCCGTCGTTTTCTAATAGAGGTCCAACATGAATTCGCCCGCAAAACTTATAATCACTAACATCCAGCAAGAATATGCAACTATGAAACAATAATGACATATACGGGAAATAATTAAACGAAATGCTCCATCGTTCGCGGGAAAAAGTTATAATCAACTACGGGCAATAATTAAACGAAAAGGTTCGCGGGAAAAACTTACAGTCAGCTACAGGCAATAATTAAACAGAAAGGTTCGCGGTGAAAACTCATATATCATGAGGAGAACTGGGGAGCAATCGTAAGACTCAACCATTTCTCATAAAACAACAGAAGAAGTAAAAGAAAATTCCATGGCTTCCCGGACAATTTCAGTTTGTTGTGATATGGGGCATGGTTAGCCTATATATACTGAGTGGCCACTGTGTTGATGGATTAAAAATACTTTGCTGGATAATTAATCGTACACGTATCACTCCAATCGATTCCTTGAAAATCCAATGGCCAACATGCCTGCTGCCAGTGCATTAAATGGCCTACAGCAGGTTGAATGATATTCGCCGTAAGTTTCAGCCTATGTGAATCAAGTATACCATATATTAAATTATGCAATTACTTCCCATGATTGTTTTTAAGAAAGAAAATTGTTTATGTGAATAAAATATACCATATATTAACCCTAGATGCGGGCGTCACCATTATACAAGGGGCCACGTGTCGGACACGAGGAGGGCATGTGGGGGAGGAGCCTCGACCCAGGTGCCTATAACATGGCACGTGTGCCCCATGCAATATACCACCTCCCTTGATTCCACTTGCCTGCCCTCACATGTGTAGCTTTATGGCTCATTCTCGATTCTTTGCTCACAAGTCCCTTCACCAGCTAGTTGGCTTCAACTTTGGTACCTTGGCCCTCTACGCATTCAAAGCAGCCCTCACCTTCGGGCAGCTCCATGTCTACTGGGGAGATGCCCCATTCTCTCTGCTCTATCTACTAGCGAGATGCCCCATTCTCTCTGCTCTTTCTACTGGGGAGTTGCCCCATTCTCGAGGAATAATGGGGCAGCTCAACTATTATCAGTTTAAAACTAATTTGGAGTGTATCAGTTTTAAACTTCGTTAAGGAACTTCTACTCAGCAACTCAATCATAAATTCCTTACACCATCTTCATCTCCAACTACTTCTCATTTCTCCACAAACTGCAAGCTATACTTCTCATTTGGACCCCGGTCATATAACATCCTCGTTACTGGTTCAGAAAACGAAGGAGCTTAAAACACTCCCCAAATGTTAAATGGTATCATTAATTTCCTTAATATTCATTTAAACAATCTTTAAACTAATTTTAAAAATCAAATATGCCACGTGTCACAATATAAGCGTTCCACGTGTCGCAAAATTTATAGAAGTTTTGCTTTAAAGACTTTGCTGGCAAGTAAAAATATTCTCAGAGAAATAGTGGCCGCTCTTTCTCCGAGGTGTTCTATTGCTACAATTCCCTCCTAAATGAAGGGTCGGTCGACCCTTCTTATTCCTGATATTCTCTTCATAATAGTTCGACACTGCAAGAAGGGTCGGTCGATCCTTCTTGTATTATCCATTATGGCTATAGTTGAATTGATGGATAAATGTTTTGACAATGAACTACGAAAGGAAGGGGTGGCTGATCCTTCTTGTTGCAAAACGGAAGTCGGAACAAACCATTTTTATATGATATAACTTCTGAGGTGTTCTATTTTTACAATTCTCTCGTAATTGAAGGGTCGGTTGACCCTTCTTATTCCCCATATTATTTTCATAATAGTTCAACACTGAAATAAGGGTCGGTCGACCCTTCTTATTATCAATATTCTTTTCATAATATTTTGACACTACAAGAAGGGTCGACCGATTGTTCTTGTGTTCTCCATTATGGATATAGCTGAATTCTTGGATAAAGGTTTTCGCAATTAACTACGAAAAGAAGGGGTGGCCAATCCTTCTTGTCGAAAAACGGAAGTCGGGACAAACTATTTTTATATGTTATAAATTCCAAGGTGGTCTAGTTTAACAATTCCCCCGAAATTGAAGGGTCGACCAACCCTTCTTATTCCCAATATGATTTTCATAATAGCTCGACACTGCAAGAAGGGCCGGTCGATCCTTCTTGTGTTCTCCATTATGGATATAGCTGAATTGTTGGATAATGTTTTCACAATTAACTACGAAAAGAAGTGGCGGACGATCCTTCTTGTCGAAAAATAGAAGTCGGGACAAACCATTTTTATATGTTATAACTTAGCGGATTGACTTTCTATTGTAACAATGACTGGATATTTTAAACATTGAATTTTTCACATTGAAATTTTGAACATTTACAAATGAAAATTGCAATTTTCAAATAAAAAATTGTAGTTTTTTTATTTGAAATTTACACTTTCAAATCCGAAATTGCATTTTTTTATTTTAAATTCACACTTTTCAAATCAAAATTGGCATTTTTTTATTTGAAATTCACACTTTTCAAATCAAAATTTACATTTTTAAATTTTAAATTCACACTTTTCAAATCAAAATTTGCATTTTTTAATTTGAAATTCACTTATTTTGAATTGAAATTCATTGTTTCATAACAAAAAAAGTGCAATTTTAAGGTTCATAAGTAGTCAAAAAACACACTATTCGAATATAAAAACACACTTTTCAAATCCAATATTGCCACTTTCAGAACCTGTTTTGCACTTTAGAAAGGTTGATATTGACACTTTCAAAGTCTAAATTCACACTTTCTTAGTCCAACATTTGCCTAATTTGTCTAAATTTAATGAAATTAGCGTTGCTTGATAAAATTGGAGCTAAGATAGATCTATGCTAGTTTTATTTTTGGCGCTTGATATAATTAGAGTTAAGATCAATCTACATTGATTTTATTTTTGGTACTTGATAAAATTATAGCTAAGATGGATCTATGCTAGTTTTATTTTTATTGGCTCAATCTTTGGGTTAGTATGAGTATGGTGTAGTTGTTTTATTTCAAATTTAATAGTTGGACATAAATGTCCTACCATGGTATGGATATCTTGTCCAGCTAAGAAGTCATGAGCAAGAGGTATTTATGTTACCTAGTACTTGACATAATCGAAGTTAGGATAGATCTACGTTGGTTTGATATATAGTGCTTGACAAAATTGTAGATAAGATAAAGCTATGTTGGTTTGGTTTCCAGTGCTTGATTGAATCAAAGTTAAGATAAATCCATGTTAATTTTATTTTTATTGTCCCAAGCTTCTAGTCAGTATGATTAAGTTATAACTGCTCTATTTCAAATTTAACAGTTGGACATAAATATCTTACTATGGCATGGATATCTTGTTTGACTAAAAACTTATGAGTAAGATATATTTATGTTACCAAAGTTTACACTTAAACATACTTATTTTTTAGAAAAACAAATGCACATAAACTTGAACACAAAGCACATTCATATCCTTATATATACTTGATCAACGCCCCACTTTAACTAATCCAAAAAATGTCATTATTTATAAACATATTATATATATAAAACTTTCGTATAATAAGAATTAAACTTATTTCCTTATTTATTTATATATATATATATATATAAACCACTTAAAGTCCAAAAGCATAATCCACAAGCCATAGGTGCACATGTAAAAGAAAGCCAATCTTCTTACTCCAACCATCATGTCCAAAAGACTCATATTAATTTGTACAATGAAGCCCGCTGGAAAACACTTTAGAAAGGTACCACTTGCCTACCACTTGCCTTAGCAGAGGGTTTTGAACAAAGGGAACAAAGTGGACTCAAATACTTTTGAAGAAAAGGAACATGGTGGATCCTTATGTGGCGTATGGAATGTTAGTACCTAACTGAAAGCCCTCATGCCCCACTCCATATATGATTTTACCTCAATACAATTCTATGGGTGGAAACATAAAGGTGAGCATGACACTCATGGACCCCGCTCCAATACAAATGTGCGGGCTGGAAAGATAAACCTTACAACGGAAATTCTGGTATTTAATAAAGTAATAAGGTCCTTTCCTCGATCCACGTCATGAGTACCATTCCTCCACCGGAATCTATGTGGAACACGCAAATCAATTGGAGGTCACATGCAAATGACGTGGACTTCTCTTTCTTTTGTTTAAATTTTGTTGACATTAAAACTTTTACATGACTAAAATTGTAAATTCAGTTAGTCGAGGATACTGTGATTTGTTGGTGGGATAGATGGATTTCATTTCATCTACCCACTCGAGTTTAATTTAGTTGAGACATCTTCTGACTTGGATAACTGGTTGTGTTAGCTTTCCTTAATTTCTTCATAATAATAAAAAGATGATATTTCTACTTGAAAAAAAATCACAAACTCAGCTCTCTTTATACCATAACATCCATATTTCAAACCCATTAAATTTGAAAACTACATAAATATTTAATGATTTGGTATTTTTAATCTTTTAAAAGTAATTAAAATGGAATGGACACTTTTGTCTTGAATTGGGATAGAATCACACATAAAATGTTAATATTACAGAATATGATTGCAATAAGTGTATTAAAAATTGCTATATTTATTTTTACATAGAAAAAATCATTTTTAATTTTCTAAATTATAATTTAAATAAAAATGCATTAGTTAATTTTCTATGATAATAAATGAAGAAATAAAAATTATAAAACATTTATCCTTCTTTAAATCAAAATAGCTCCACCACAAAAGAAACACTTCAAATCCAATGTACATGTTCATTATACATTATATCGTGTCAATAAATATTATAACATGTAATGTAAGTTTGTATATTAATGTTGAATTAATTTTTTTCCAAACAAAAAAATATAACTTTCTCATTAAAAGGAAAAAAAAGTTACGTTTGTATATTAGTACAAAGTCTTATGTTGAATTAATTTTTTTTCAAACAAAAAAATATAACTTTCTCATGAAAAGGAAAAAAAGTTACATTTTGCAAATGTCTTGATCTCAGTGGCACTACCATTGGCGACATTGCAGCTCCTGGTAAAGCTGATGCTCTACGAAACGCTGGAGTGGTGCCTCTTTTATTCCAACGGTAATTTGAAACCAAAAAATGTGAAAATGATAGCCAACTTTTTGATGACTTTTTTATGTGTTTTATTGTCCTTTAGGGTTCCTTGCCAGTATACGTGGTGATTTTACATTGTCTTTTTATTGGGTGTAGATCTCATGTGAATATGACTGCTACATGTTTTGTTTGAATTAATACAGGCAAGCTCTAATTCATGGTAAATGATGCAAAGGTCATGGGGTGCCAATTGGGCTCTGAACGGTGGCCCTTTACAAGCTCCTTTTTCTATTCGTTTGACAACTCTTTTCACAGGCAAAGTGCTCGTAGCAAATAACCTAATTCCACAGAACTGGCAGCCTAATACTACATACACATCCACTGTCAATTATTAAATCATCATTTTACCTTAATATATTTATTACGTTAAATGTGGTCTATCTATTTTAACCATAGTATAAAGAGTTTGCCTTGTGATTAAACCTGATGTATTGTTGCAAAAATGAAAGTTCGGAGCCTTGTTCCAGAGGTTACATTAAATGGGGTTTATTCCATGGAAGAAATACAACTTAGTATCATATATCTGCAATAGACGGTTAAACCCAACAAACCTGGCAGCTGCTTCCATGAACCTATAAGATATATGGCACTATGTGAAGAATTATTAAACCCAACAAACCTGGCAGCTGCTTCCCTGGACCTATAAGATCTATGGCACTGTAGTCTTTTTTTGGTCAGTGTTTATCTTTGGGATGAATCACTGTAGTCTTTTTTGGGTCAGCGTTTATCTTTGGGATGCTTGTTTATGCATAGGACAATGTATGTACCTCATTCTCATTGTTTCTTCTTCTTTTCTTAGTTTATATTTTTCCATGTTCTTGTTCTTAGTTTATATTTTTCCATGTTCTTGTTCTTAGTTTTCCATGCTCTTTTTGTTTTTGTTTCTAACGTTAGATGATTAAACCTTGAGTTGACAAATTATATATGTTTTATAAGGTGGTTTGGATTTGTCTTTGTACAGATTAAAACTAACGTCTTAGGGTGCAGGTTTGAATTTTTATGTCTTTAGTGGAATTTGTTCTCAATCATGCATACTTCTCCCTTGAACATAGCCGTGAGCATATATACCTTGCTACATAGTTCTAAGTAATTTACTTTATGTCTTCAGGACACAAATTCCTCAGGCAGTTGGTGTAGGATATTCATTGAAAATGGATGGTAAGCTGGCATATTTTTGGAGATGGTGCAGCCAAGGAGGTAACCCTTAGTGTAATTTCCATCCTTTTCCATATTTAGAAACTCACATTATCACAAAGACCTAGATATGGTATTCTCGTATACCTACATATGCTTTTGGTATTGTTGTATACCTAGATCTCTGAAATGACGATCTACTAACATTCTGCCCAGGAAGATTTTCATGGTGCCTTGAACTTATATTAAAAATTAAAAATTAAAAATATATTACTTATATTAAAAATATTTTAGGAGTAAATTAAATTTTTATAATTAAAAATTAAAACATTTTATTATATTTTAAGATTAATTAAATAATTATAAACTAAAAAAATAGTTATTTTGATAATTTCATTGGTATTATATATAATTAAATATATTACAACTTGTGCATAGCCTAAAAAGAATCATGGTTGGCTGGAAAGGATGTGCATACAAATTTACAATTATAATATGTGTGTTTATTATTTAGAAACCATATTCTTGCCTTATCAAATTTTTATTTAAAAAAAAAAAAGCAAGCTTTAATGTAGTTTAAGTTGTGAGAAGGAACATTTTACATCTAATTAAACTTTTAACTTAAAAAGCTTTAATTTAATCTAAGGTGTGAGCGGGAAAAATTTATATGAACTAAAATGTTAAATGATTTTGATATTTTTAGTTTTATTGAAAAATGTTATTTAAATTTATATTATTTTTTATTGTACAACTAGATTATGGGAGAGATAGATAATGTTGATTTTTTTTAATTTTATATATATATAAAATATGTTTTAATCCAATTAATTTCAAAAACATGTTAAAAGGAACATATTAGCATGGACCAATCTCAAGAAAATTGCAAGTACATTACATAAAGTGAAAGGCATCACTAACTACCCATACAAAATTTGCCTTATTTTGAACTTAGATGTCTTATGCTTTAATCCTTGATGGTAACTAATTTTAGGTTCATCTTAGTGAAGAACTTCACTTATTGAGGTTGATCCAATAAGTCAATAATCATTGGAAATCATATCTATATTATCTTATTAAATGTTTTACAATATCATTTTAAAATATTTCACTAATTTAAGGGTCTCTTCAAATTGTATGTTGCCTTTTTCAAAATAGCTCTTAACAAAGCACATATGATATAATCTCTCAAAATTTCATGATGTAGAGGGAGAATGATTCCTTGTAACATCAAGCACACAATGAAAATTTGCCTAGTTGCTATAACAACACATAAGTATTTAAATATAATGGTAACTTGGTCTGGAATTTTATTGAATAGACATAAATACACAAAAAAAGATATTTCCACAATCTTTGATTTATTTTATTAAATCAATGCCAAGTTCTCGAGCCTATTACACATATTTTAAGAGACTATGATCATCTCTAGCCTCTACTTGATTGACAACTACAACCACACTACATGTGATTATAACGCACAAGATACAACCTTCTTACTAACTACCACTCAAAGGCTTAATGCTTGGAATTCCACAACAATAATGGCCAATGGCTCTATCCACCACTACAACCATTTAATGGAGATTTATACAAAGCCCAAGGTTCCTTGCTTATATGTGGGAAAATAATATTAGACACGGATATTGGAAGTTGAATAGTTTTAATCATTCAACGGCCATTGATTGGATAGATCAATGAATCGATTCGTTGTTTTCTCATGGACTATGTTTTATCTTAAGGATGTGCCCATCAACCAAGCATCTAATCCTTATCGCTGCAAGGTTTTGAAATTCTAGCTTATGAACCACCAAACCATCAACTCTTATGTACATGTGATGTGACACTTTATGTTAACTTATATTATCTTAAGAACAAATTCTTTCATTCATGGACCACATTGCACTCAATAATTTTGTCTTTTCCAATGATATATCTTATGTGGTGAAATACTCATGTAGCAATATCTCTTCTGCAGTAACTTCCTTAACAACTTCTTTCATCGCTAGAATGGTAAAAGGTTGTCTCTTCTTTTGTAGCAATTGTTATAGTAGCTTCTGGAGCAACAAAAAATCACAAAATATTATGAAAGCAACATCTAAACCATTGAAAAGAAATGAGAAGTGCAAGATAGATTTTTGTGCCAAGGATGTTCCAACCTCAAACAATCTTGAGCATGTTCTTTTGGTTGGGATTTAGCTCCCACTTCATAAATATGGTCGTTACTATATTCTTGGATGCATCTTCCTATGTATATGCAAATGGATCTCTCTTTGCTCGCATTGTATTGTGTCATTCCATTATGAAAGGTTTACCTTTGGATCCTTATCTCTATGTTATTGTAACAAGTAATCTCAATCATGATCTCCAGGGAGCAACCAATGCTCAAGGACTCATTCATGTCATTGGATTTTAGATAGTTCACATGTAATTCACAATCACTTCATTGATGATTCCTTTCTTCCTATGCAATTTGAGGGCTGGTGCAAGGTAATGATACCCAATTATGACACGTTAGTTGCAATGACATTCTGGAAAAACAAAAATATTATCATTAAAATGAATTATTAGAGGTACCTACAAAACTTTTTCCGATTAGGTGTCAAAAGATGAAACATACAAAAACGGATGACCTTCCGGAATATATAACTTTTATTTATGGAAAAGTGGTATAACCACCCCAAAATGTCATTATTCGAAGATTGGTATGTTATTTTTTTTCTAAAACATAATGCACATGTTTTTGTTGACCTACCTATTTGCTATGTAAATTTTCAATTTATGAGAAAAAAAATATGCAGAGGCATAGGCAACAGACAAATCTTTTGCGGAGCTATTTTTCCAAAATTTTAAAAGTTAATTTTATATTTTTTTTAAATTACTGAAGTCAGTGAAGGCCTAAAAGGACATGGTCAAGTTTTAATCCATCATATCATGGTCTAAAAATAATCAAAATGCATTTTCTTTTTTCAGGTTGTAGGTATTTTCGTGCTCTTATGTGGGTTCTTTTCTGTTTTCGAAATAGGTAAGCCAATCAAAAGATATAGGCCAAATAAATGACCTATTTTTTTTACAAATTTGACATGAGTGCAGTTTAA
>BSBM01000998.1:1495000-1535000 GCA_027924585.1 Larix kaempferi
GATGTTTTAATACCATTTTATATCTTGATTAAAATATGGTTACTTCTTTAAATGCATAAGTATTGTCAATTACCTTTAGTATTATTTTAAATCATATGTACTAACTGTTTGATTTTCTTGATGATGAAGGGGTCCTATGGGAACCCCGAGGCTTACTTAGTTATTTAGCTAATGCTCTTGAAATTATGTTGCAGATCACATGTAAGAGTGATACTTCTTTCCGAAGCATTAACGATATATGTAAAAAGAACTTGATTTAAACTCCAACTAGCCCCGGATGTTAAAAGTGTAGAGGATTTTGTTTGGGGTAAGGGTAAGAAGTACCCTAACTATGGTCATATGTAACACACATATTGTTGATGTAATTGTAACTTCGGAATGTATTTCACCTGTGTATATTGTATTCCTATAGAGATGTTATTATTCCTCTATATGGAAGTGTTTGTATTCATATAGAGATGTTATTATTCCTCTATACGGAAGTGTCGTCATTTATATTATAAGTGTCGTAACTTATACTTGATGGGTTATTAGACCACCTTGATGGGGTCAGCCCTGTATGAGTCATGTGGGTAAAAGGGTTATTAGACCACCCTATTGGGGGTCATCCCTGTCAGTATTATGTTATGTGGTTAAGTTAAGGCCGACCTAGTAAAGGTTATTAGGAAAGTCAATTCAAGTATAAATAGAGTGCGGGAGGAACTCTATTTGATCATTCACTTTCTCACTCATACTCTCATTGGAAAGTGGCGCACTAGTGGAAGAGGAGAAGTTGCTGCTAGGAGTATATCTCTTATGCTTGGGTTGTATCATTGCTCTATCTATCTTTGAGGAAGTTGCGGGGTTTTTCACCTTCTTGGTTTTCCTCGGTGAAACTCTGTGTCTCTTGTGTGCTTGCATTATTGTGTCCATGATTGATATGCTGTAGATATGCTGTACATGTTGTTCTCTCAGTTAAGATCCTAGATCAGATTGAAGTAAATTCTGAAAAACTAACATGGTATCAGAGCTAGCCTAAAAGAAGGCATGGTATGGAATTTATGACACTTGTTGCACTTGCGAAGCTATGGCTTGATATAGCAAAAACCAGTCATTGTAGCACTTTCGCTATAAATCCATTTTGGTAAAGTTTCAGGATATGAAACTTTTACAGGTGGAAGATAAGATCCCAATGTACCTTGTTTCCGAAGAAAAATTTCTAAATCGTTGTACTTTATGTTTTATGATCTGTACAAGCTAGGGTTTTTGCCTCTTCCATATCTCAGTCATAAACAGGTGACGTATGAAAAAAGGTCACAACTTGGGATAGGAAGCTCCAAATGAAATTTCGTAAAAAGTGTCAAGTGGGGAACGGACTGTACTTTCACAGGCTGAAGGTTCAGAGGCCAAAAGTGAACCAGTGACATGTGGCACTCTATACAAGTTCGCTCTCCTTTTTTATCCCATAAACAGGTCACGTTGCGACACTTGGCATAACTCTCTCTCATAGAATCCAATTGAGGTTAGATCTATGGGGTTGGAAAGATGATAGGTCAGGATACCACAAGTCGTAATTTCAGACCCTGTGGATTTTTAATTTCAAAGTTACACCACAAATAATCAGGTTCATATTTCTGTCAAAACAGAATTGGATTTTGAGCACCTTCATTCATGGCCCCGAGAATTTAGGGTTTTGGAGAATGTTGGAATTTTCACATCAGAGACCAAGGCTGAATGCTCCTCATCAAAATCGAAATTTAGAGACCAAAATCAAATTTTTTGGTCGGGAAAAAGGCCGGGCTTGATCAAACCCTAGTTCGAGATTTTGATTGGAAAGGTGGAAAATTAGGGCTTCTGCAAATGTTGGAATTTCTGAAATCTATGACCACGGCCGGAAGCTCCTCAGAAAGATTGAAGTTTCGAGCTTTGGATCGAATCTTTTGGTTGGGCAGAAGGGTGGGATTTATCAAACCCTAGAGCGGGATCCTGTCCAGAAGATCCAAAAGTTTCAAAGACAATTTTGAGGGGTGAAACTTTGCAGTTTTCAAATTCTGAGTATACCAGCTTGATCAGCTCATCAAGGCGCATCTTTCTATCCTTTTAGAAGTTTGAAATTCAAATTTTGAATTTTTAGGGTTTCTCTAACAAACCCTAATCCAACTCCAGATCCAGTTTTTGCAAATCAAGTGGATTGGGTTAATCCTAGAAGAGAATGGATTGGTCACCTGCATAAGTGAAGAAGTTCCAGTTTTAGAGGGAGATAAGGCTAAGGCCTTACATAAGAAGATTAGAAGCAATCTCAATAGGTATGACTTATCTAGGTATGTTTCGAGATCTGTTCATGATTAAGTTTATGGTATGTTTGTCTTCATTAAGATTAGTACAATGTTGATTAACTTTAGACTTGTCGTATCACCTTAATAAAAATATGAATGCATGATAGAAGATATTCATTGATTAGGATTTTGACACTTATGATTGTACTAATGCATTGTGGTGTTGTATGAGGTTGATGTTGTCCGCTAACATGAAAGGTACATCAAGAAAGACAAATCATGTTCTAGTTCAAGAACATATGACCATGGTGACATGAAGACAAAGATTCATCCATTGTCATGGATCCCATAGAAGCTCTACTTACGAGGTATGTATAATTTGGTTCTACAATGCTTAACCTATGAGATATGCAGGTCACTAGCACAAGTCATTGAAGATAACAAGAAGACATTGCTAGACATAACTAGCAAATATGATAACCAGGTATGTTTTTCCTATATCAAGTTAGAATCCTACCTTGTGTTAGGATCTTATACTGTTGTATGGTTGATAATGATTGTTCATGAAGTTATATATGTAACTAATCAAGGGTTTATGCATATTATGTCTCTTACATTGATTGATGATATGACTAACCAGAAAAGTATTTTGGTCAAGTAAAGAAAATGCATGAGTAAAAGAAGTATTCCCTGAAACCTTGAATACTAATGTTTATTATCTGTGTTTGAAATGATCATTACTATACATGTTTAGGATTATTGTGTCTTTATAGTATTGACATTATACTAATGAATGTATGTATGAGACCTCGAGGATAACACAATGATGATACTAGCAAGTATGCATAAGTGATTGAGGATGGATATAAGTTCAAGGACAAGTAATCTAGGAAGAAAAGATCAAGAGGGAGTACACTCCAGTAGTTCCTGCAAGGAAGCAAATATTGAGAGGGATTCCACCCTACAAACTAAACAAAGATAAGTATTTGAATTGTCATTTCTTGCATTTTTTTTGTTTAAATAATATTGTTAAATGATGTATATGCTTATGTTCCTAGACTCAGGGTGTGTATTATGCATATTAGAATAATTGCATTAATGAAAAGTATACTACTAATATGCATGTGATGGGTAAGTGGCCTATGGCACTGTACAAAATTCCATTGCTACTTATCTAGAATGAAACCTCTTTGCTGACATGTTGGTAGTAGTGCAAACTCTTAACAATGTTCTAGTAGAGATTGGAAGGCATCTAGAAAGTTATGGGATATGGATAAATGTTGTATTGAAGCATTGGCTAAAATAATTGCATGACTGTATGACACATTTCTTTATGTGTAAGAATTTGTTCTGGAAAATATGAGAAGTTTCTAATCATGCAATTTACTTGTCTTATAGGAAAGATCGTATACCATCACCTACAAAAGAAGAACTACAATATTTGTTCCGGCAATGAAGTTCAAACTATCTATTGAATATATTGAAGAATCTGAAGTTCCTAGGATACGGGATATAGTAAAAGGATGCCATGGTTGAGAAGTACCAATCGATCATGTTAGGGGTGTGGTCCCAAGACCTAAAGGGAAGTTTGCAGTGACTTCCAAGTGGATCTATAAGATCAAGCATGCTGCAGATGGTACATGGAGAAATACAAAGCGAGGTTGTAACTCGTGGCTTCTCCCAGAAAGAGGAATTGACTATGAAGAGAATTTTGCACCTGTAGCCAAATACACTTCCATTAGATCAGTACTTTCTCTGGCTACAATGATGAAAAGGAAGATACACCAAATGGATGTCAAGACAGCTTTCTTGAATGGTGTAGTCAAAGAGGAAGTATATGTGGAGAAGCCACTTGGTTTTGAGACACATGATAGGGAGTCATATATGTCCATATTGAAGAAATCCTTGTATGGCTTGAAGCAAGCTGCCAGAACTTGGTATGGTAGGATAGATAGCTTTCTATTCAGTTTGGAATTTACTAAGAGTGAAGCAGATTCCAAAATTTACTACAAGGTTGAGGAAGGCAATCCTGTGATTCTACTCTTGTATGTGGATGACTTGTTTGTAACAGGTGAGGATAGGTTGATTGCTGACACAAAGAGGAAGCTTGCTGTCGAGTTCGAGATGAAGGACTTGGGGATGATGCACTATTTCCTAGGAATGGAGGTGTGGCAGAGCGCAGATGGAATCTTCCTTGGACAAGGGAAGTATGCAGTAGAGATCCTGAAGAGGTTCGGGATGATGGAATGCAAGTCCATGGCCACACCTATGGAATCAAACCTAAAGCTTCTGTGTGATGCTTCATTTGAGCCGGTTGATGTCACTGTGTATCGTCAGATGATTGGGTCCTTGATGTACCTAACAAACACGAGACCAGATATTTTCTTTGTGGTGAACACATTGAGCTAGTTCCTGAGAGATTCTAGAGGTGTTCACCTAGTTATTGTAAATCATATTCTAAGGTACCTAAAGGGTACAATTGATTATGGGCTCAAGTATGATGCGAGTCAAAAATTTAACCTCCAGGGTTATGTTGATTCATAATGGGCAGGCAGTGCTGCAGATAGGAAGAGCACATCTAGGTGTTGCTTCAGTATGGGATCAGGTGTGATCTCTTGGTTTAGCAGGAAGCAGTCCTGTGTAGCACTGAGTACAGCCGAAGTAGAGTATGTTGCATATTGTTCAGCTAGTTGTGAGGCAGTATGGCTCCGGAAGCTATTGTCTGAGCTATTTGATCTCTCGTTGGAGGCTACTGGTATCTTTTGTGACCACTAGAGTTGTGTGAAGCTGTCTAAGAACCCGGTGTTCCACGACAGGTCGAAGCGCATCGAGATCAAATATCACTATATCATGGATATGGTACAGAGAGGAGCAGTGAATCTCTTGTATGTTGCGACGGATGAGCAGGTTGCGGATGTATTGACGAAACCACTAGCCAGAGTGAAGTTTGAGTACTTTAGAGAGAGGCTTCGTGTTCTTCAGATTGACGACACTTCGAGGAAGAAGTGATGGACACATTTGCAGGAGCCATTCCAAGCATGGTGAGAGGAGGATCCTTCCCATGGCTGTGGATGTAAGCGTTGGATGATGAGCATCAGGACGATGCTCTAGTTACTGCTCTGTAAATGCATCATGTTGAATGCTTGTTATGATCAGTTGGATCATGTATATGTATATGCATCATGTTGGATGCTTGGACCATGTATCTATATATGTATCAGGTGGATACGATTGTATGATCAGGTAGATCATGTATGTTGATATATATAAGGTGGATACATTGTATGATCAGGTGGATCATGTATCATGATATGTATCAGGTGGATACTTGGTATGCATCAGGTGGATGTATTGTATGATCAGGATGATCATAGATGACAAGCTTCAGGATGTTGCTCCAGATGACATGCATCAGGACAATGCAGTGATGATGATCATGTACATCAGGACAATGTATGGTGAGTATCAGGTTGATACTCTATGGTCGTGGACAGGTTGTGCAAGGGTAGCATGTAATAAGTCCTGGAGATCTAGACAGGATGAAAAAGGCCATAGATACTCTTTAGAGATCTTGCTCTGCAAGACTCTTTCATTAGAGAGATTTTGAGGTCAAAAATGGGCCTCCTAAGAGATGTACTACAAAAATATGATATATATTAAAATATTATGAATTTGGGGTTTTATGGGGTAGGTATATATGACAAGTCACCTCCCACACTATTTTCTATGCACAATATAAATAACCATGGTTGAGTTGCTTTTCAAAATTCACTAGAAATAAAATTAATAAAATAAGTCTACATTGATGTGACTAAGATTCATTATAAATTCCCAAAAATTTATTGTCCTTTAACATTTATTTGTCTTGAACTTGCAAATGAAATTAAATAATAAAAAATATTTTTAAGAGCTATTTTTGAAATTTTATGTTGACTTTTTATATTTAGTACTTTTCTCATGAATTTAATATAATGTAATTTAATTGAGAATTTATTTACATGTAAAATATTAATAATATTATTATATTCCACATTGCATTATTATTATTATTATTATTATTTATTAAATCTATTATTATTCTTTATTAGTTTGACATTATGTTATTAAATAGAATGGAGTGAATATATATTTTAAAATTAAAAATATAAAAATGATAATATATTATTTTATAAAAAAAATGTGAAAGGACTTTCTTTATGAATTAAGAGTACTTCACTTGAAAATGACAATAATATTATTTTATGAGAAAGTGTGAAAAGACATTCATTATAGGTACTTTACTTGAAAATGACAATAATATTATTTTATGAAAAGACTATCATTATGAGTACTTTACTTTATGACTTAAAAGTACTTACACCACTACCTTGGTTAACTATGTGTTTTCATCCACCATAGAAAATTTGACAAATAAACATTCTTAACTCATGCAATGCCACCTCACCAAGGGGGGTGATGTCATCTACTAGAATGTGATTGGTTATTTTTTATAGTACATTTTCTTTGTTTTGAGGCCCTTTTTTGACCTCAAAATTTCTCTAATGTAAGGTTTTGCTAGACCACATGTAATAAGTCCTGTAGATCTGGACAAGATGAAAAAGGCCTCAGATGCTCTTTAGAGATATTGCTTGGAAAGACACTCTTTTAAGGTCTTGTGGGGACCACATGTAATAAGTCCTGGAGATCTGGACAAGATGAAAAAGGCCTCAGATTCTCTTTAGATATTTTTCTTGGCAAGACACTCTTTTAAGGTTTTGTGGTAGGGGTCACATGTAATAAGTCCTGGAGATCTGGACAAGATGAAAAAGGCCTTAGATGCTCTTTAGAGATCTTGCTTGGCAAGACACTCTTTTAAGGTTTTGTGACAGTCACATGTAAAAGATACCAGGAGATCCGATAGGTTGAGCTGTGTGCTCATAAAATGCCTGGGATGCTATTTCGAGGTTTTGTTGACGCACGTAATCAATCCTGAGGATTCCATAGTATGGCCAATCATGATGAAGACCTACATGTGGTGGGCCTACATCCAGTATGAAAAAGGACTGGCTTTGTAGAACTTCCTATGAAGAGTAGTTTAGAGATTGATTGAGATAGCAGCAGCAGTGACGATGACGATGATTCGATGACGATGATCTAGTGATGATGATCCAGAGAAGAAGACTTGTGCTAGAAGACCTGTGTCGAGAAATACCTTCCTAGTTAAGAGGGAGTGTTGATGTAATTGTAAATTTGGAATGTATTTCACCTATGTATATTGTATTCCTATAGAGATGTTATTATTCCTCTATACGGAAGTGCTTGTATTCTTATAGAGATGTTATTATTCCTCTATATGAAAGTGTCATCATTTATATTGTAAGTGTCGTAACTTATACTTGATGGGTTATTAGACCACCTTGATGGGGTTGGCCCTGTATGAGTCATATGGGTAAAAGGGTTATTAGAACACCCTATTGGGGGTCGGCCTTGTCAGCATTATGTTATGTGGTTAAGTTAAGGTCGACCTAGTAAAGGTTATTAGGCAAGTCAAGTCAAGTATAAATAGTATGTGGGAGGCACTCTATTTGATCATTCACTTTCTCACTCATACTCTCATTGG
Organism: Larix kaempferi; assembly: GCA_027924585.1. NCBI lineage: Eukaryota > Viridiplantae > Streptophyta > Pinopsida > Pinales > Pinaceae > Larix > Larix kaempferi. Next base: position 1,502,855 of record BSBM01000998.1, read on the forward strand.
AGAGTTGCGCACTAGTGGAGGAGGAGAAGATGTTGCTAGGAGTATATCTCTTATGCTTGGGTTGTATCATTGCTCTATCTATCTCTGACGAAGTTGCGGGGTTTTTCACCTTCTTGTTTTTCCCCGGTGAAACTCTGTGTCTCTTGTGTGCTTGCATTATTGTGTCCATGATTGATATGCTGTAGATATGTTGTACATTTTGTTCTCTCAGTTAAGATCCTAGATCATATTGAAGTAAATTCTGAAAAACTAACACATACTTCGTAATTAGTTATTGATGTTTTCACTCGAGTTTTAGTTCATAATCAATCGTCATGCTTATGCCTTTTTTTATTTAATTGTATTATGGTTTGCGTTGAAATGTTTGACAATATCGACTGAAGCTTTTATATCTATATAGATTTATCAACTTAACGTACTTGAACTTTTGTATGTCCCCAAACCCTACTTCAAAGGTTTGATACAATGTGATATAACCTAAGGGTTAAGACTTTATGCCTAACATGTTTAATGCTAGATGTTATAACTTTTTAACACATATTTCTATATGTTATATTTCTTGTACACATTCTACCTTATACTAATATATTAACCTTTATGCACATTATAACTACATGTTAGTTGTTATAACCCTAAAGTACCATATGATAGGTATTATCACCTTTGTGCACATTATGGTTTAATGCTAAATGCATAGTTTGACATATCAAATAGGCTCTACGTAATACACTACGTGTTAATGTCTATAGTGCATTGATATAGTATTGTTTTATGCATACATATTATATGTTGTGTCAATAGTGAAGATGATAACTGAACCTTGGTGAGATCTCTGCGCTGGAGGGAATCGTGCAATTGGTAGTTGTGATACTTAAATGTTATTAAAATTGTTTCAAGAGGAAATCTCGTTGGCATCCCTTGTGGCCAGGATTCACGTGATGTTTCTTGGTTAAAGAGCTAAACCCTAGCTACACTTTGAACTACACGGCAAGACACTAACCTAGAGCATTCATTTTGCAAGCAGATGAGAGGAGAGGCCGATAGGCCCTTGGTCTTGTAGGGTTTGTATCACAACACTTGCAGCTCCTCCAGGGGCTCGAAACCATCTCCTCGTAGCTTCTTCGTCATGCCAACAGTAGGTTAAAAAGGATCTGTGTTGTTTTACTGTGTTGTAAATATTTTACTGGGTTTCGATAGTGAGACTTCACACCACCGGTATGAATGCTGGAAGCTTATCCAATGCATACACTAATGGGGAAAATGCTCAGGTGTGCTGCAATTTCACAGGTAAAGTTATACTCGACCCTTCGCATTTTCGTTGAGTGTTTTAACAAAGTAATAAGTACTTCAAGAATTTAACCAGTTGTGGTGTTGTTGCATGTGACAGGATCACTCCCTCGGCTATGCTTCTTAGGTTTGTCCTAAAGGGAAATACAAAATTCTTTGGCCCTGGTAAGCCTTGGTGACTCCCTATGGGAATTCAAATGCACTTGGAAGATTTGTGGTGAAGCAAGGCATCCATACTATCCTTAGCTTGGTTGGACGAAGCTTCGGTTTAAATTAAACAATTTGGTTTCTCAGTTGTTTGTAAATTTATAAGCTGAATGGCGTTTTTATGTTACAGGGAGGGTTGAACCCTTGACCTGTCCTTCATTGGTTTCTCAACGCTTACTATGCAAATTTTTAATGATCATTACAAATGGTTTTTGCTTGAAAATGATTTCAAAGGGTTTTTACCCTCGGCATTTTGACATTTTTGGAAATAAATGTGTTGATAAAAACTTCATGTTGGTTAGGGTTTAAAAACCCAGTTATGTTGAAGAATATTAGTGACAGGGAGGGTTGAACCCTTGACCTTGTCCTGCATTGCTTCCTTCTGTTATGTATATATATAATATGATTTTAAATACGACATCTGAGCAAATGCTCTCGGAAACTTTGTTACTTTGTATTAAAATATTTGTGATGCTTACTGTGTTTTTACGATTTGTTGTGTCTATACCAAGGGTTTCGAACCCTGCACAAATGCATAGATGAAACCTTACAATTTGAAATGCTAAAATTATAAAAACGTTGTTTGGCCGGGCGAACCCTTAGGGTATCGAACCCTAGTCTTGTAAAACTTCTTCGTTTTGTTAGATTAATGCAATGTTAACATAGTAACAATATGTATAGCCAATGAATAGGGTTTGAACCTCAGACAGTCGAAAACTATTAGAGTTGCTATTTGTTTTAATGTTTAATTCAATTGATAATTAAATTTGCATGTGTATTAAGGTGACAATATTACATATTACCAATAGTGAGTAATAATGTAAATAGATATATGATTACTATTTTCTTTCCTGCAGTATTTGAAACTTCGTTTTGTTTATAAAATATTATACTATGAGTTTTCGATACTGTTTAGGGTTTTGTACTACAGAAACTATATTTTTTTAAAGGGATTCTGTTTGAGAAATTTCTGCTATTACTTATATGTTATTTGTTCTCTGAAATGAAAGATTTAAGCCATGATTAAACTTAGGTTTGAAAAGAATACTAGATTTCTTAGTATAATGTTACTTCTGTTACTATGCCATGTGATACTATATTAAAAGTGATTAGAACTTGATTTGGTTTATACTATTGAAAAAGACAAGTTTTACATTAGAATTTTGTTATGATTTTCTGAAAATAACATAGAAAAGTTTGTACAGAAAATGAAACAGATTTATTGTAAGGTATACAATCATTCAAATCTAGCTATTGCATATCATCATTAAAATCTATTTTAATTCCTCTTCCCTGTACTAGAGTACGGCACTGAAATAGTGTGTGGAAAAATACAGGGAAGCATTTTCCAATCTATCATTCATTTAGTATTTTTAACCTAACAGATATATAGATTTTTTTGAGTGGGTAATATTGCAGAAATAAAACATTTAATCACAATCATGGATATCTAAGATTAAATAAACAACTGATAACATAACTGCATTCATTTCTTGGTAAATAATTTAGCAGAAAGTAAATAAGATAACACAAATTGAACCTGGTAACTGTAGAAGAGACAAACAACCAAAGGAGCCCGTTCCACCCAAGCTTTTCCCGAAGACAGCCAAGTTACTTACCTTAGGACCCCCGAGCCTGTTCACTGAACCATTAGGATGAAGATGTTGTGTGTGTTGATGTAATTGTAACTTCAGAATGTATTTCACACATGTATATTGTATTCCTATAGAGATGTTATTATTCCTCTATACGGAAGTGTCGTCATTTATATTGTAAGTGTCGTAACTTATACTTGATGGGTTATTAGACCACCTTGATGGGGTCGGCCCTGTCAGCATTATGTTAAGTGGTTAAGTTGAAGCCAACCTGTTAAAGGTTATTAGGCAAGTCAATTCAAGTATAAATTGAGTGCGGGAGGCACTCTATTTGATCATTCACTTTCTCACTCATACACTCATTGGAGAGTGGCGCACTAGTGGAGGAGGAGAAGTTGTTGCTAGGAGACTATCTCTTATGCTTGGGTTTTGTATCATTGCTCTATTTATCTCTGAGGAAGTTATTGGGGTTTTTCACCTTATTGGTTTTCCCCAAGGAAACTCTGTGTGTCTATTGTCTCGTGTGATTGATATGTTGTACATGTTATTCTCTCAGTAAAGATTTTAGAGTATATTGAATTGATGCTCAAAAGTCAAGATGGTATCAAAGCTAGCATGAGAAGAAGACACTGTGCAATTACAAAAGCTAGGGCTTCTTGTTTTTTCTAGGTTTTTCTCCACATATCTTGAAATTCAGGAGGCTAGATTGACTCTCCTCAACAAGGCACATCTTTCTGTCCAATCAGAATTCAGTTTTGAGCGCTTTCAGTTTTGGCCCTAAAAATTAGGGTTTCCACAAAAAGTGGAATTTCTGAAATCTGAGACCATGGCTGGAAGCTCCTTGGAAAAATCAAATTTTAGAGCTTTCGATCGAACTTTTTGGTTGGGTGAAGCTCCAGGAAAATCAAAGCCTTGTTTGGAGTCCTGTTGAGTGAAGCCGGAAATTAGGGTTTCTGCAAAAGTTGGAATTTCTGAAATCTAAGACCATGGCTGGAAGCTCCTTGGAAAAATCAAAGTTTAGAGCTTTGGATCGAACTTTTTGGTTGGGTGAAGCTCCGGGAAAATCAAACCCTACTTTGGGGTCCTGTCGAGTGAAGCAGGAAATTAGGGTTTCTACAAAAGTTGGAATTTTTTAAATATGAGACCATGGCTAGAAGATCCTCTGAAAAATCAAAGTTTAAAGATCAAGATCGAACTTTTTGGATGGGGGAAGCTTCGGGGAAATCAAACCCTAATTCAACGTCCTCCCTAATGAATTCAGAAGTTTGAAAACCAAATTTGAGGGGTGAAACTTTGCAGTTTTCAAATTCTGAGTATCCCAGCTTGATCAACTCATCAAGGCACATCTTTCTATCCTTTCAGAAGTTTGAAATTCAAACTTTGAATTTTTAGGGTTTCTCTGACAAACCCTAATCCAGCTCCATATCAAGTTTTTAGCTAATTAAGTGGTAAGACCTAAATATTTTATTTCCATTTGACTTTCTCATTGAAAATGTCTCACCACACCAAGCTTGAGGATAAGTTTGAAGCGGCTGATAACTCCCAAGCCTGGAAGTATAGGATTGGGTTAATCCTAGAAGAGAATGAGTTGGACACTTACATAAGTGAATAGTTTTCAGTTCTAGAGGGAGAAGAGGCTAAGGCCTTACACAAGAAGAACTTGTTTAAGGCTAAGAGGATCATTGTTGACTCTATCAAAGACCATCTCATGCCTGAAGACACCTAAGGAGATGTTTGATTCCTTGACCAAGCTATTTGAAGGGAAGAATATAAGTCAGAAGATGATATTGAGGAATCAACTAAAGAACATCCAGATCCAGAATGCGAAGACCATGTAGTCTTACCTTTCAAGGGTCTCCCAGATAAAAGAACAACTTGAAGCTATGAGAGAAGATATAGAGAATGGAGAAGTGGTAATGACCACTCTTAATGGCCTTCCTAGGTCATGGGATTCCTTCATCCAAGGAATTTGTGCTAGGAAGAAACTTATCTCATTGAGCAGGCTGTGGGAAGAATGCTCATAGGAAGAAGCTCGGATTGTAGCTCGAGAAGAAAATATGGGGAATGAAGATCAAGCTCTCATAGCACATACCAAGAAGAGGACACTTTTCCTCAGATTGTCCTACGAACAAAAGGAACAACAAACAAGAACTACTACAAGCAATATGACAGGTATGACTTACAGGTATGTTTTGAAATCTGCCCATGTTTAAGTTTATAATATGATTGTCTTCATGTTATTGAGTTTAGTAACAATCTTGTTTAATTTTAGACTTGTCTTATCACCCTAGTAAAAGTATGAATGCATGATAGAAGACATTCATTGATTAGGGTTATGACACTTATGATTGTACTATGATTGTACTAATGCACTGTGGTGTTGTATGAGGAGAATGTTATCCGCTAACATGAAGGTACAAATCAAGTCCTAGATCAAGACCATAGTGACATGAAGACAAAGACTCATCCATAGTCATGGATCACATAGAGGTATGCATATTTTGGTTCTACAATGGTTAACTTATGAGTTATGCAGGTCATTGAAGAGAACAAGAAAACATTGCTAGACATAACTAGCAAATATGATGACTAGGTATGTTTTTCCTATATCAAGTTAGAATCCTACCCTATGTAAGGATGTTATACTTTTTTATGATTGATAATGATTACTCATGAAGTTACAAGTTTGAGTAATCTAGGGTTTATGCATATTATGTTCCTCACTTTGATTAATGATATGACTAACCAGAAAAAGTACTATATAAACCTTGAATACTAATGCTTATTATCTGTGATTGAAATACATGTTTAAGATTATTGTGTTTTGATAGTATTAAGATTATACTAATAAATGTATGATTATGTATGAGATCTCGATGGTAACACAATGATGATACTAGTAAGCATGCATAGTGATCGAGGATGGATATAAGTTCAAGAACAAGTAATCCGGGAAGCAAAGATCAAGAGGGAGTCCACCCAACAAAAAAACAAAGATAAGTATTTGAATTGTGATTTCTTGTGTTTAAATAATATTGATCAATGATGTATACACTTATGTTTCTAGACATAGGTTGTATATTATGCATATTAGAATAATTGCATTAATGAACAATATACTACTAATATGCATATGATGGGTAAGTGGCCTATGGCACTGTACAACATTCCATTGCTACTTATCTAGAATGAAACCTCTTTGCTTACATGTTGGGAGTTGCGCACACTCTTAACAATGTTCTGGTAGAGATTGGAAGGCATTTAGAAAGTTACTGGATATGGATAAATGTTGTATTGAAGCATTGGCTAAAATAATTGCATGACTATATGACATATTTCTTTATGTGTAAGAATTTGTTCTGAAAACTATGAGATGTCTCTAATCATGCAATTTAACTTGTCTTGTAGGAAACATCGTATACTATCAGCTACAATAGAAGGACTACAACATTTGTTCTAGCAACAAAGCTATCTATTGAAGATATTGAAGAATCAGAAGTTCCCAGCATCTGGGATGAAGTAATGGAAGGATGCCATGATCGAGTAGTGCCAGTCAATCATGAAGAATGATGTTTGGGATGTGGTCCCAAGACATGAAGGGACGTTTGTTGTGACTTCCAAGTGGATCTATAATATCAAGCATGCTGCAGTTGGTAGCATAGAGAAATACAAAGCGATATTTGTAGCTAGTGGCTTCTCCCAGAAAGAGGGGATATACTATGAAGAGACTTTTGCTCCTGTAGCCAGATACACTTCCATCATATCAGTACTTGCTCTAGCTATGGTGATGAAATGGAAGATACACCAGATGGATGTCAGGACAGCTTTCTTGAATGGTGTAGTCGAGGAGGAAGTGTATGTGGAGCAACCAATTGGTTTTGAGACACATGACAAGGGGTCATATGTGTGCAGATTGAAGAAAGCCTTGTATGGCTTGAAGCAAGCTCGTAGGACTTGGTATCGTAGGATAAACAGTTTTCTATCCAGTTTGGGCTTTACCAAGAGTAAAGCAAATTCCAACCTTTACTACAAGGTTGAGGAAGGCAATCATGTGATACTACTTTTGTATGTGGATGACCTGTTTGTTACAGGTGAGGATAGATTGATTTCCAACATGAAGAGGAAGCTTGCTGCCGAGTTCAAGATGAAGGACTTGGGGATGATGCAGTACTTTCTAGGCATGGAGGTGTGGTAGAGTGCAGATGGAATCTTCCTTGGACAAGGGAAGTATGCAGTAGAGATCCTGAAGAGGTTCGCGATGATGGAGTGCAAGGCCATGGCCACACCTATGGCATCGAACCTGAAGCTTCTGTGTGATGCTTCAACTGATGTGGTTGATGTCACTGTGTATCATCAAATTATTGGGTCCTTGATGTACCTGACAAACACGAGACCGGACATTTGCTTTGTGGTGAACACATTGATCCAGTTCGTGATGGATCCTAGAGGTGTTCACCTGGTTGCTGTAAAGCATATTTTGAGGTACCTAAAGGGTACAATTGATTATGGGCTCAAGTATGATGCGAATCAAAATTTTAACTTGCAAGGTTATGTTGATTCGGACTGGGCAGGCAGTGCTGTAGATAGGAAGAGCACTTCTCGGTGCTGCTTTCGTATGGGATCAAGTGTGATATCTTGGTTTAGCAGGAAGCAGTCGTGCGTAGCACTGAATACAGCTGAAGCAAAGTATGTTGCAACTTGTTCTTCTGGTTGTGGGGAAGTATGGCTGAGGAAGCTATTGTCTGAGCTATTTGATCTCTCGTTGGATGCTATTGGTATCTTTTGTGACAACTAGAGTTGTGTGAAGCTGTCTGAGAACCCAGTGTTCCATGACAGGTCGAAGCACATTGAGATCAAATATCACTATATGAGGGATATGGTGCAGGGAGGAGCAGTGAAGCTCCTGTATGTTGCGACGGATGAGCAAGTTGCAGATGTGTTGACGAAACCACTAGCCAAAGTGAAGTTTGAGTACTTTAGAGAGAGGCTTGGTGTTCTTCAGATAGAAGATACTTCGAGGAATAAGTGATGGGACACATTTGCAGGAGCCATTCCAAGCATGGTGAGAGGAGGATCCTTCCCATGGTTGTGGATGTAAGCGTTGTGTGATAAGCATTAGGACGATGCTCCAGTTACTACTTGATATGATCAGTTGGATCATGTATATGTATATGCATTGGTTGGATGCTTGGTATGATCAGTTGGATCATGTATATGCATATGCATCAGTCGGATGCTTGGTATGATCAGTTGGATCATGTATATGTGTATGCATCAAGAGGATGCCGTGATGATGATCAAGATGATCATGTGAGATGAGTATCAGGATGATACTCTGGATGATATGCATCAAGATGATGCTATGATGATGATCAGGATGATCATATGTGATGATATGTATCAGGTAGATACATTGCATAATCAGTTGGATTATGTGTGATGTGTTCTGAAGACACAGATGCACATGGGCTTTTCAGACATGGTTGTAAATTTGTTCTCCCATGGTCGCGATGTAATTGCCAGGATTTTTCGACATGGTGGCATATGAGTTCTCCCATGGTCATGATGTAATTGTTGGGGCCATTCTCACGTGGTGGTAAATGTGTTATCCCATGGTGTAGATGTAAGCGCTGAAGCTATTCTCACATGGTGGTAGATGTGTTCTCCCATGGTGCAGATGTAAGGGATGGAGCCATTCGAGCATGGTTGAAGTGTGTCTTCCCATGGTTGCAATATAAGTGTTGTGCCATTCCTAGCATGGTTGAAGTGTCTGTTCCCATGGCTATGGATGTAAGTGCGATGCCATTATCGCATGGTGGAAGTGTGTCTTCCCATGGCATAGATATAAGTGTTGAGCCTTTCACAGATGGTTAAGTGTGTCTTCCCATGCCAATGAATATAAGTGCCGTGTGATGTGCATTTGGGTTGTGCTTCATGAACGATGTTATGATCAGTATGATCATGAGTATCAGGATGATACTCTGTGGCCATGGACAGGTTGTGTAGTGGCATGTAAAAGGTCCTAGGAGATCCGATAGGTTGAGCTGTGTGCTCGTAATCATTCTTGGGATGCTCTTGCGAGGTTTTGTTGACACACGTAATAAGTCCTGAGGATTCCACAGTATGGCCAGTGATGATTAAGACCTATAGCTGGTGGCCCTACATCCAGCATGAAAAAGGGTTTGCTCTGTAGAACTTCCCATGAAGAGTAGTTCGGAGATTGATTGAGATAGTACTAGTAGTGACGATGATGATGATTCGATGACGATGATCCAGTGATGATGATCTAGAGAAGAAGACTTGTGCTATCAGATCTATGTCGAGAAATACCTTCCTAGTTAAGAGGGAGTGTTGATGTAATTGTAACTTCGAAATGTATTTCACACATGTATTATGTATTCCTATAGAGATGTTATTGTTCCTCTATACGGAAGTGTCATCATTTATATTGTATGTTTTGTAACTTATACTTAATGGGTTATTAGACCACCATGATGGGGTCGGCCCTGTATAAGTCATGTGGGTTAAAGGGTTATTAGACCACCCTATTGGGGGTCGGCCCTGTCAGCATTATGTTAAGTGGTTAAGTTGAGGCCGACCTATTAAAGATTATTAGGCAATTCAAGTCAAGTATAAATAGAGTGCGGGAGGCACTCTATTTTATCATTCACTTTCTCACTCATACACTCATTGGAGAGTAGCGCACTAGTGGAGGAGGAGAAGCTGCTAATAGGAGACTATCTCTTATGCTTGGGTTTTGTATCATTGCTCTATCTATCTCTGAGGAAGTTATTGGGGTTTTTCACCTTATTGGTTTTCCCCAAGGAAACTTTGTGTGTCTATTGTCTCGTGTGATTGCTTCTTGTGATTGATATGATGTACATGTTATTCTCTCAGTAAAGATCCTAGAGTATATTGAATTGATGCTTAAAAATCAACAGTGTGGAGAAATGGAATAAATTCCTTTGCAGCTCAGTAGTATCACTTGACAGTAGTACTTCTTCTTTTAGAAATATTGAGCTCAACAATGTGGCTGCACTAGTTCAGAATGCAGTCTTAACTCACTCAATCACTTCTAACCTTCCCCTCATCGAATCTCTTGTGCTGTCTTGTCTTTCACAATTTAGAAATTATCACAAGGTAAGAATGAACAGCCTCCTACTGAATTCGATGGGTAGATAAGCATGCCTAGGTCTTTTTGTCAGTTTGATAGAGTCTGTAAGCTTGAAGCTATTGTAAAGGCTCTACAGCTGAGTGTGCAGAGACCTAATTTTGAGAGAGAGAACACCGTCTGCAGCTGAGTGCATTGACGAAGAACTGTTGTACCCTTCCCCAAAGACAATATAACAACAATTCTTGTGGATGTAGCCTCCATTCAGGGGGTGAACCACGTTAAATAATATGTTATGTGATTGCTTTGTGTGTTTCCATTGTTCATTACTTAATATGAATGCTTGATATTGCAGTTATCTGATATTTTTTTATTTTATTTGTATTCGCTCCAGAAAAGACGAGAATAAGATGTTAAGTAGTTCATATATGGATGAATGTTAATGTTCAGCATCTATAAGTCTTGGAATGTCTGGATCTATTAAATAATCACAGATTTACGTGTTAAGGTTGAAGTGTTGCATCAAGGCATGCAACATGGTATATTCCATTCTGTTACATATGTTTAAATTAGTCTAAGTGTTGATGAATGATTAAAGACTATTAAGTGAGATTGGTTAGTTTGATCAAATCTTGAAGTGAACATGTAGTTTGGGTGACGCGCTTATCCATTATAGTGCTGCAAGATAAGTTGTTGATAGCTTATTGTTGTACTGCCAAACCTAAGAATCCTTGAATTAAGATATGTAAGCTTAGTTAGTCTAAGGAGGGAGCGTATATACCCATTGCGTTGCCCTATTGCTGTAGCCTATCAATACCGCACAGTTCGTGGATGCGCTTGTTGTACAAGTGCTCCAGCGTGCAATAGTAATCGACACAAAGTAGAAGACTTCGCACAGTCACTTATCCGCAGCGTGGAAGTTCTTTGTCGCACCGTGCATCAGTCAATTTAGGCACTCGCATCACCAAGTTGTGGAAAACTGATTCTGCAACCACCCCCTTAGCTTCGCCTCAGGTGAGACATCAGGTTGTTCACAATCTGTTGCCGAAAGGGCCAGTGAATAGGGTTTTTGTTGGTATCCTGCACCGCGAAGTACCTGGGTCTACATTGGAAAACCTCTAGATCAGTAAATACGCCAAGAAATGGTTCCATTCCCATGCTAAGACTCAGTGATGCGATAGCATTTTTTTAAAAGTAATGTGCGAAGAAGAATAAGAGTTCCCATTAGGGTCAGACAATTGGCATCCAGAAAAGAAATAGATCGAGGCTTGGTTTGATAAGATCGAAAGAGATTTTTCAAAGAAAGAAAACAAACACCTGCGTCTATCTGACATAGAGTGGTTGAATAGATACTTGTCGAGGGACATCCACGAGATTTTTTGGGCTTCATTTCCAAACGAGCTGCACAAGTCGATATCGTGCCTCGCCGAAAGAAATATTTGTTCTCAAGGAGGAGTACCTACATAGTGGACTCGAGATCTTACTGAACAGCTCAAAGCAATAGACAGCCCACTATTGCGAGCAGTTGACTTCTGGGTTGATAGCATACTTGAAGGATTTGTGACCGAGTTTGTTGTAGACACGCTGAAATCCTACAGCCAAGCTGAAACATACTTTTTCGAAGGATTCAAAGGTAAGTTCTTGAACAATCTTAGTCTATACATTAAAATGCTTTTAGTTGAGAAAGGTGTTTTAAGAATGTAGTAATAATTCTGAATCTGTCATGGTAGAAAATACATACATTGATTCTGACGAAGAAAACCATACTTTGAGAAGTGGGAAGAGATATAAGCTTACTAACGAAAAGAATCCCAAAGGATCTAAAAACCGCATAGATAACAAAATTCCATGTGACCTTAATAATCAGACCACGCAATTATCAGCCACAATCCAGCATATTACTCCTCAGAATCCAGCAGTCCAGATTCCACCCGCTGCAAGCATCACACAGCCCACCCCACAGAACGCCAATACAAGTAGCACCGCAGGAGCGAGTGCTCAGATTACTATGACTTAGACCATTACGCAGAATATTATCCCTAGCACGACCTAGCAGCCTGTGTCTACTTTTGTCCCAAGGAATCCGTCCCAAAACCGTACACAATCCAGAAGGAGGATGGCTGATAACGATATAAAGCTGCCGATATTCAAAGGAACAGGTCTAGAAGACCCTGATCAGCATTGGTTTCTATGTGAAGCTGTATGGAGTGTCAAGCAAGTTCAAGATGATGCTGTGAAGAGGGCACAAATCATCACTACTTTTATAGATAGAGCATTACATTGGTTTATGAAGTATTCTCAAGCACAACCGAGAACCTTAGCAGACATCAAAGCTGCGATGTTAGCAAAATTCAAGAAGCCAAAATCAGAATCACAGTGCATAACAGAGTTGAAAGAAATCAAACAGAAACATACTGAATCGGTTTGGGAATTTGACCAAAAATTTAAAACATTGTTGGACAAAGTGAGATTTGTTATAGCTGCGCAACAGTACCAAGAGTGGTTCATTGCTGCGCTATTTCCCCATATCAGACAACCATTGATGCAACAGAATGTTGTATTGCAGGCTCAGGCCTTGGAAATCGCGATGAAGTTGGAGGCTTCACCAATTGGAGAGAGTAGTTCTGGGTTGTTACAGATCCAGACCCAGTTGGCTACCTTGAAATTAGAATTGGAAGGTATGAAGAATGGAAAGGAACAAAGACATGAAGTTTGGTGCACATGATGCAAAGGAGAGGGCCACACCAGAGAACATTGCCCCTTATTTCAATATTATATTAATAGTGTTGCACAAAACCCAATGAATATGAATCAGAACTAGGCACCGTGGTGTGAAATTTGTAGAACCAGAGGACACCGTCCTGAAGACTGTTATCTAATACAAAAATATGTAAAAACACCTAAAAACTTATACTGTAATTTCTATAAGTCAGTTGGACATGATGAATCCAATTGTCACGCTTATGAGCTGATGAATGAAAGAAAGCGAGATATAGAAGCAATGCGAGGTGATGGAATGTACCGTGTTCAAGAAGAAAATCAACCAAAACAGGAGAACACCCAGTATGATCAGGGTGGATATAGAGGCCGTGGAGGTGGATACCGCGGGAGAGGGAGAAATGCTGGCCCAGCTCAAGGAAGAGGTCGAGGCTAGGTAATTTGCTATAATTTTGGCCAACCAGGTCATGTATCTAGAGAATGTACTAATCCATGCACCACATGCAACTACTGTAAATGATTTGATCATGTGATTGAAGACTGCCCTGTGCTTCAAGTAGAAATGCAGAAGCGGAGAAGGATAGAAATTCCAAACCCTAACATTCAGTTAATCGCAGCAGAGATCAGACATACAGATCCGAGTGTAAGTGCAGCAACGTGAAGTGGCACTGATATAGGAAGAGACAGAAGCGCAAAAGCCTCAACTTCTGGTACAACTGATGCTAAGAACACCCCTAGAGAAACAATATGGATTAGAAAAGTCCCTGGGAAAGCATCTCCTTTGAACTTGCAGAAAAATAAAGAAGTATTTGAAGAAGCGCAGGACATGTTCAAAAAACCACCACCTACTTCACCGAGAATCCCGTTGCACAGTGAAGTACCACAAATAGAAGACATGACTCTGGCATATGATCAAATGTGCGCTGCACTAGATACAGCCACCTCTATTGCGCAGTTCCTACGGAGCTGCATCAAGTTATTGAAGAACAAAGACACTCTTATGGAATTTGAAAAATTACAAAATCAGTATGAATCACACAGTGAGAGGAGGACTACCCATGGTGCAGTTCATAACATTAGGAGTCCCAAAAGAACCGGGAGGGAAATGGGATTCACTGCACAGATTGGAGACTACGATATGGAGGAGATCATTCTTAATATCGGATCCGAAGTAAATGTCTTTACCAAGCAGACATGGTAGGCAATGGGGAAACCAAATTTAAAGTGGTCACCTATACAGTTAAGAATGGCTAATCAAGGCATAGTTATATTGTTGGGGAGGTTACCCAATACCATTGTCGACATTGACAGAGTGCGAAGTTATGCAGACTTCGAAGTAATTGAAATTGTGGATGATAGCAATCCTTATCTGGCGCTGTTGGGTATCAATTGGGCAATGAAACACTCCACCATCATAAATCTGAAGACAATGAAAATGATATTTGAAGGCAATGACATAAGGGTCGTTGCACCACTGGACCCTTCGCAAGGGGAGCGATATGTTGAACCAATTCAAGAGGAGTACAGAGCTCAAGATATCAACCATATCTATATGATGAAAACAAATGCTGCGGATTATACTCATCCTACTGCTGATGGAACGCTCAGCTAGCACTGTGATAGTTCTTTCATCTCAGACTCTGAGGCAGGATTGGAAAACTAGCAACACAAAATGCATGAAGTATCTTCCAGGAGATGTGTGACAATTACGAAATCACTCCGCTAGATTGGAAAGAAGGTGAGTCCAATTCCCACTTATGATGGTTCATCTAACGTTTATTCATTTATCAAAGAATAAATTGCATCAATTGCAGGTGAACACCACATCTCAGCATTAGACATGGCACTGCGCGAGACACTTTCCAGATGGTGGGCTATGCATAAGAAGACATTGACAACTTGGGACCAGTGCAGAATTAAAATGCAGATCAGGTTTGCTCATAAGGTTACACTACCTTTTGAGAAATACAATGGCAAGATGGATCTAGGGGATCATATTGCAGCCTATGTAGAATATTGGAAAGAACCACAGACAGAATGGGTACACCCTTTTGTGCATACGCTGGAGGAGCCTATTCCAAAGAAATGGTATCTAGAGGCAGAACTGCGCAGAGGAATTGTGGATTGGTCTGTCCTCACTGCGAGCTTCCAGAAGGACTTTAGCTTTGAAGATGCCCATCCTACTATCAATGACGCACTGCATCTTATCAAGGAAAAGATATTTAGACCAGATTGCATGTACGAAAATATAACATTAGAAATTTTTTAGGAGGCAAATAGCGTACCTACGAGTCTACAACTAGATTGGACAAAACAGATAGAGCAGGCCTTAGATTGTTATAACTTAGCTGAAGAAGTTGAGGATAAGGAAGACAACGATGAGGAGGACCCGTGCAACATAAATATCCCTGAATTAGAAGGAATGTGCGAGGTAGAAGGACCTCCACTAGAAATTCCAGATATAAGTGGACCAGTTAAAACAGGAAAGTGAACATTGGCACCAGTGAAGAGCCAAAGTTCACAGCAATAGGAGAATATTGGGATGACGATACAGTTGCGAAGGTCGCGGGTATATTACAGGAATATCAGGAAGTGATCCCAACCAAGTTCACAGAGATGAAAGGTATTCTGGGAGACTTAGGAGTGATGAAGATTCCTCTTAAGCCTGGCGCTAAACCCGTAAAGAAAATACCATATAGATTAAATCCGCGCTAAAAAGAACGAGTTAAGGAAGAACTCAACAAGATGCTCGATGCAGGGATCATTCAGTCGGTTGAAGAATCTGAATAGATAAGCTCGATGGTTGTCCAAGATAAGAAAAAAAAGGGTGAGATCAGGATCTGTGTTGATCTCAGAAAGCTGAATGATGCTTCAATGCATGACCCATTTCCTACTCCTTTTACTGGCGAAGTACTTGATAACGTTGGAGGGAATGAGGCATACTCTTTTACTGATGGATTTTCTGGATACCATTAGATAAGAATTGATCCAGTCGATAGACACAAGACCACTTTTGCAATAGCATGGGGGTCTTTCCAGTATACAGTGATGCCTTTTGGTCTGAATAACGCACCAACCATATTTTATAGAGTGGTGATCGCAGCATTTAAAGAATTCATACACAAATTTTTAGAGGTTTACTTTGATGATTGGACCATTTTTGGGTTACTGAAGAACCATGCCGTGAACCTCAGGATGATGTTGAAAAAATGCAGACAACACCATATTTCTTTGAATTTGAAGAAATGTATTTTCTGTGTTCCTTATGGGATTCTGCTGGGACACATTGTCTGCAAGCAAGGGTTGATGGTTGACCCTGCGAAGATCACAGTTATTATTAATTTTCCTACACAAAATTTAGTTAAACAATTGCGCACTACACTAGGGCATACCGGTTACTATAGGAAATTCATAAAAGGGTATGCGCGGATAACTGTAGCAATGGAGAATATTTTAAAGAAAGATGCACCGTTCATTTGGAATGAGGACGGTGAGAAAGGATTTGATACATTGAAAGAGAAGGTGGTCACTGCGCCAATCCTAGTTTTTCCAAACTGGGAGAAGCCATTTCACGTCCATGTTGATGCTTCATGTATAGCATTAGGTGTTATTCTTGCTCAGCCGGGAGAAGGAGGCATTGATCATCCCATTGCATTTTCGAGCATAAAGCTGTCATCTGCTGAGAAGAACTATACCACTACTGAAAGAGAAGGACTCGCAATGGTATATGCGCTACAGAAGTTTAGGAACTATTTGCTCGATGCGCACTTCTCTATGTTTACTGACCATTTTGCGTTGAAATATCTAGTCAATAAGCCAGTGTTAGTGGGGCAAATATGCAGATGGTTGTTTCTCTTCCAAGAGTATGATTTTTAAATAATGGTTAATCCAGGAAGGTTAAACTTAGGACCTAATCATCTGTACAGGATTGAGTCAAGAGAAGATCCTACAAATCTTGAAGACAATCTGCCTAATGCGTAGTTGTTCGCTATACAGGTCACCAATGAGTATTATCAAGACATAATCAACTTTTTAACTACAGGGTTGGCACCTGAAGAATTCACTATGCAGTAGAATAAACAGCTGGTAGTGCGATCCGTAGACTTCATCATTATCGCAGGTCAGCTATACAAGTTAGGACCTGATGAAGTACTGCGAAGGTGTGTATTGGAGCATGAGAAGCCATATATATTGGCCGATGCGCATTCAGGAGCAGCAGGAGGACACTACGTAGGAAGGGCCACTGCGTAGAAGGTATTGTGCGCAGGGATATGGTGGCCAACAATCCATAAGGATTCGAAGGAACATTGCCAGAACTGCGATGTCTATCAAAGGACAAGGAAGCGGTCATGAAGAGATGAAATGGCGTTGAACCCTCAGCTGACCTTGCAGGCATTCAAGAAAGGGGAAATTGATTTCGTGGGACCTATTAACCCACCAGGAAAAAGAACTGGTGCGAGGTACATTATTACTGCAACTGACTACCTTAGCAGATGGGCAGAAGCAAAACCAGTAAAAGATTGTAGCACAGCCACAGCTACCGAGTTTATCTTTGAGAACATCCTTACATGATTTGGATGCCCAAAAATTTTAATGAGTGATCAAGGCACTCATTTTCTGAACATAACTATTGAAGCTTTGACCGAAGAGTTCTACATCCATCATCAGTGCAGTACACCTTATCATCTGCAAATGAATGGAACTATTGAAGCGTTCAATAAAGTGCTCGAGAATGCGCTAACCAAGATATGCAACGTAAACTGCGATGATTGGGACCTGTGCATTCCATCTGTATTATGGGCATACAGAACGACATGCAAGAAATTAACTGGACATACACCTTTCAGATTGGCTTATGGGAAAGAAAAAATAATGCCAATGGAGTATATTATTCCCAGCTTGAGAATAGTTGCATTTACAAGGATGGAAGACCACGTAGCACTAAAAGAAAGAATGTTACACTTGGTTGGTCTGGAAGAGGATCACTTCATCGCAGGCTTCCACCAACAAGTACAGAAAGAGCGTGAAAAAGAATGGCACGGTCGCCACATCAAGAGCAAGTCTTTCCAGGTAGGTGATCTAGTCCTTCTGTACGATAGTAAGCTCATGAAGTTTCCTAGAAAGTTTAAAATGCATTGCCTTGGGCCATATACTGTTATACATGTTACCAACGGTGGTGCAGTCTAGTTAGCTACTTTAGTCGGTAATACATTGCCCAATTTGATTAATGGAAGTAGACTAAATCTTTACCGCGATAGTCCTGCTTCGCAGCATCCAGTATGATCAAGAAAAAGGGAAATTTTTCTAAGTGCCAAGTACAGTTGGAATTGGGCACTAGAAACTGCGAAAAGTATGTACACAAAGTTGTTGAGATAGATCTATGTACCACACCTCACTGCTGAAGCTGCGCGTCAAAAAAAGAAAAAAACAATGCACTGTTGCAAAATTCAAAAGGCAACCACGAGCAGAAAAGAAATTAGACACCTCAAAGTACCTGCACAGGACCAATGATTACCTGCTACGCAATTCGATGCAACGCTCCAGAAAAATACCCGTTATAGTGTCGATCAGAATTATAGCCGTTATACACTCCTTTCCTACCGACCGCTTGGGCATTTAACGCACAGATAGCCATTCTGAACGAGTTAATGAAGGAATTTACTGAAGGATCTTCTAGATTTGGTTAACGGATACTGCATTTAATTCTCATATAGTTGTTAAGGGGCACGGAGGGGGATCAACTGCACCTATAAATAATGCATCATTTAGACTCGCGGGCGTTACCAAAACACTTAGAATTTCTTGCGGACATTTTTTGCTGAGTTATTTCTGCAAGATTATCCACTAGTTGTTAGTAGTTTGCAAGTGAATGTCACAGAGGTCCTTTGTTGACAAAGAGTTCACGATCCAGGAGACTGTGAGGTTGTTCCAATACAGAGGGATTGATGGGTTAATGAGAACCCCGAACAAGAAAGTCGTCACTGAACTAGAACAGGGTCCAAGACAATCACCAAGGCACGTCCCAACAATGCAAGACAAAGGCAAAAATCCAATAGGGCCGAGGACAAAGATACCCAAGATGAGTTCAGCAGGGCTGAACAAGCCAATAGCTGATAAGGAGATACCATTAACAATGACTCCATATTACATTTCGTCGTGTGCACTAGACATGCCAGCCATTAAATTACTGAAGAGCCCTAAATATGAGATACCACTCTCATCGATATCAAAGCATGTCAAGGTGGACAAAAATTTGTTGGGTAAGATTTCTGAATGTAAATGGGAGGACTATGATCTGCTTGCAATTCAGAAGGAGAAGCCTAACAAGCCGAGGTTTCCAAAGGTCCATCCCAACAAATACATGTGCTGGAAGAAGAATGTAAGGGGTGAACTCACTTTGGTCGTGGAAAGCTGGTTGTCCGGGGTAGCCAAGTCAGGGCTACTCAATCTGCTGAGGATCCCACACTTTGACAGATCATCAGAGCTCAATGTGGTGGTGAGAACTCTGATGGCACGCATCCACTAGGGATATTTATGGCTTGACCAGAACATCGACCTAACAATTGACTTGATCCCTCAGATAACTGGGTTGAGCAAAAGGGGAGAAGACCCGAAGAAGTTTTTTCAAGGGAAAAGAAAGGATAAAGAGGTAGCCGCGTTAATGAAGCAAACACAGTCTATTTTCAAAGAGAAGTGAGGCTTCTAGACAGATGACATAGATGACCAAGCAATAAGGTTTTTCACGCAGCTGTTAGCGGGAAAAATTCTCAGAAAATGCAGACCGTTATAAGTCTCTGCAAGTGCAGTACTACTTGGCACCGTAGCTGACGAAGGAGAAGAATTTAATTGTTGTCAATACCTACTGATTGAGTTCCTACAGGAACTGAATGACACGTAGATCAATGGTGGATACTTCCATTTCACCTGGCTAATAGTGTTTATCGCCTTCGTGGGATGGAAGGAGCTAAAGCAGTACATTGGAGTGATAACCGACACCTTTGACCGCAGAGGTGCTCGCTATCAGAACCATTGGGAAAATTTGAATCCCCAAAGACAGCACGAGACATCGCTAGTCTTTTACAGATATTATGACCAGCTGTGCGAGGCCATCATGCTTACGCCTCGAATAACAAAGCAAGTAACAAGCAAGTATACCCGCATTGTCAACTTTTATGCTGCGATGAAATGCATCTCGATTTCAGCTAAAGCGCAGATGAAGAATCTTGACTGGTACCCAGGAAACTACCATATGTACGAGGAAGATATTGAGAATATCATGAAGGAATGGCCAGCTGAATTCTGAGTTGAGGTTGTGGACGTCCAAAGTGACTCTGGCGAGGACGAACCAATTCCGTGTCCCATAATAGAAGACAAAGAGGCAGGAAAAAGGAAGGAAGTAGGGAGTCCTTTGTAGCCCATGGGGCCAAGGAAGAAGTAAAAATATACTAAAGATCAATTGGAAAGAGTGCTTGGAGAGGATGATTATATAATGATTGCCGCGAAGGTCACAGATCAGATGGAAGAGCTCACAACTGATAAAGAGAAAAAGGACAAATAAATTCAGGACAGTTTGCACCAGAACCTAACCACACTACAGGGGATCTTAGAAAAATTCGACAAAGTAAGCAAAATATTACCCTTGCCGCGGGAGTTAGATTCTGAAGGGAAGTCGAGAGGGACTTCGCAGCAGAATACACCGCAGCTACCATTAGCTGTGCCTGCGAGGTCCCGTGTCGTCCACCTAGAACCATTGACTGTAAGGATGCCCCTACCTGAGCAACTACTATTAGATACGAAAGATGTAGAGCGAGTGGAGCTTGACCTCGTGAAGATACCACTACCTAGTCTACACTATTTATAGTTGCAGGTTATTGAAGAAATGCACAATAGAACAACAGATGCACTAAAGGGACAGGTGGAGTTGCAGACAAATTACAAACAACTGGAAGAAGCTAGCTTGCAGAGAGCTATGGAGCTACAAGATGAGCATGATCGGCGGAAGCACCTACAATCCACGATAACCGCAGTTGCAGATGAGATACCAGAATTTGAAGTACAGTCAGACCCCACCGATACTGTCATTAAAATAAGCCAGATGGTCAACAATATTAAGGAAGAGATAGATGATATGTAGATCAGCCATGAAGCTGATCTATCTGCACTTAGAGGCGATTTGGAGCAGAAAATTCCACCAACTGAGCAATAGTTAAGAGCACATGAGGTAAAGGATGCTGCAAAAAAGCATAGCTACAGAGGTGTCGAAGTGCCAAATTCTATTGGATGAGGCGTCGAAGGCATTCATGGCCCTAGAGAAGGACCCACAATTGCTAGAGGTCAAGAATGCTACCAAAAGTAAGCAGATAGCATTCGAGTAGTGGGAAGAGGAAGTTAAAGCGTTTTCAGCAAGACAATGACTCCACAGGTTCATGGAGGTTACCGCGCTGAAGAAAGAAGTTCAAACCTTAAGAGAGAAAGAGGTTGAAATTGAAAATAGAACACCACCATTACTAAAGAAAGCCGACCTCATCTTGCAGGATATCGAGGACAAACTGAAGGAGTTGCGCGAAGGGAAGGAGCAGGTAGAAGAACAGAATGGAGAGGAAATAACAGTTGAAATGTTGGACACTGTCTGACAAGTCGAGTGGGAAACAATGGAAGAAGTCGAGAAGTTGTTTGTTGCATACAATGACTTCGCTGCAATGCTAATTCCACAGGAGCACGAACAGAGGGAAGAAGTTGAAGTTGCAAGTGGCTTGGGGGCGAGCCACATGTAAGTGTTAGGGGCCTATTGGGCCTGGCCCAAGTGGGGCATTTTTGAGAAAGCAGGTTTTGGAGCTGCGGAGCGAAGCGCGATGCAGGTAAAGGAATTTTTGGGATAAGTTTATGTATGCTGCGAAGTTGTGCGCAGCGCAGTAATGGAAGAGCTACGAAGTTAGTGTTGCGAGGATAACAGTGATACGATGTGTTTGGTCAACGAAAGATCCATCTAAGCAGAGTGTTCGACGGAAGATAGCACGTATTCTGGTTAGGCCTCGGAGATCTATTTTTGGAAAATATGCTCGATAACTACCAAGTGGTGGGTAGGTGTAGACCTGGAGGAAGGTGACTGGTTGCAAACACATAGAACTACTACTTGAACTAGTCAGCTAAAGGCCGTGAAAGAAGGAACATCTTGGCGAAGAGAAACCTATTGGCATGCACGTGACAAGGGGGGCTTATAGAGATGTGTCCACACATAGAGGATGGCCACAACGGAGCATCTGCTACTAGACACCAGCAGTCCGATTTTGGGGAAAACCATGATAGTTTTGTAAACTTAAGGGTTTCTTCTTTCGAGATGTAAAGACATGACCTACAAGTCTTGATCTATAAATAAGGCATGATTTTGTATGGGAAAGGGTTACTCTTCAATTTTGTTGGTCATTATTGAATATTGACAGAGTTTGTAAGCTTGAAGCTATTATAAAGGCTCTACAGCTGAGTGCGCAGAGACCTAATTTTGAGAGAGAGAAGAGCGTTTGCAGCTGAGTGTGCAGACGAAGAACTGTTGTACCCTTCCCTAAATACAATATAACAACAGTTCTTGTGGACGTAGCCTCCATTCGGAGGGTGAACCACATTAAGTACCGTGTTATGTGATTGCTTTGTGTGTTTGCCATTGTTCATTTCTTAATATGAATGCTTGATATTGTAGTTATTTGATATTACTTTCTTTTATCTATATTTGCCGCGAAAAAGATGGGAATAATATGTGAAGTAGTTCATATATGGATGAATGTTAATGTTCAACATCTATAAGTCTTGGAATGTCTGGATCTGTTAAATAATCACATAGTTAAGTGTTAAGGTTGAAGTGTTGCATCAAGGTGTGCAGCATGGTATATTCCATTCTATTACATATGTTTAAATCAGTCTAATTGTTGATGAATGATTAAAGACTGTTAAGTAAGATCAGTTAATTGGATCAAATCTTGAAGTGAACGTGCCGTCTAGGTGGTGCGCTGATCCATTATAGTGCTGCGAGATAAGATGTTGATAGCTTATAGTCGTACAGCCAAACCTAAGAATCCTTAACTTAAGATCTGCAAGCTTAGTTAGTCTAAGGAGGGAGTGTATATACCCATTGCTCTGTCCTAGTGTTGTAGCCTATCAATACCGCGCAGTCCGTGGATGCACTTGTTGTACAAGTGCTCCAGCATGCAGTAGTAATCGACATGAAGTAGAAGACTTCGCACAGTCACTTATCCCCAGCGTGGAATTTCTTTGTCGCACCGCGCATCAGTCAATTTAGGCACTCGCATCACCAGGTTGTGGAAACCTAATAATGCAACCACCCCCTCAGGTTCACCTTGGGTGAGACCTCAGGCTGTTCACAGTCTGTTGCCGAAAGGGCTGGTGAATAGGGGTTTTGTTGGTATCCTGCACTACAAAGTGCCTGGGTCTACATTGGAAAACCTCTAGATCAGTAAATATGCCAACACCCATCCATTTGTGGATGAAATTGTTGATGTATTTGTAACTTCAGAATGTATTTCACACATGTATATTGTATTCCTATAGAGATGTTATTATTCCTCTATATGGAAGTGTCGTCATTTATATTATAAGTGTCATAGCTTATACTTGATGGGTTATTAGACCACCCTAGTGGGGGTCGGCCCTGTCAGCATTATTTTATGTGGTTAATTTGAGGTCGACCTTGTAAAGTTATTAGGAAAGTTAAGTCAAGTATAAATAGAGTGTGGGAGGCACTCTATTTTATCATTCACTTTCTCACTTATACACTCAGTGGAGAGTGGCGCACTAGTGGAGGAGGAGAAGCTGCTACTAGGAGACTATCTCTTATGCTTGGGTTTTGTATCATTGATCTATCTATCTCTGAGGAAGTTATTGGGGTTTTTCACCTTATTGGTTTTCCCCAAGGAAACTCTGTGTGTCTATTGTCTCTTGTGATTGATATGTTGTACATGTTATTCTCTCAGCAAAGATCCTAGATCATATTGAATTGATGCTCAAAAATTTAACATGGTATCAGAGCTAACTTGAGAAGAAGACACTGTGCAGTTGCGGAAGCTAGGGATTCTTGTTTTTGGGTTTCTCTCCACAGATCTTGAAAGGAAGGAGGCTAGATTGAATCTCCTCAGTAAGGCGCATCTTTCTATCCAATCAGAATTCAATTCTAAGCACTTTCAGTTTTGGCCCTAAAAATTAGGGTTTCCACAAAAAAGTTGGAATTTCTGAAATCTGAGACCATGACTGGATGCTCCTCAGAAAAATCGAATTTTAGAGCTTTGGATTGAACTTTTTTCTTGGGTGAAGCTCCGGGAAAATCAAACCCTAGTTTGGGGTCCTCTCCAGTGAAGCCAGAAATTAGGGCTTTTGCAAAAGTTGGAATTTCTGAAATCTGAGACCATGGCTGGAAGCACCTCTGAAAAATCGAAGTTTAGAGACCAAGATCAAACTTTTTTGATGGATGAAGCTCAGACAAAATCAAACCCTAATTCAAGGTCCTCCCTAGTGAATCCGAAAGTTTGAAAAGCAAATTTGAGGGGTGAAACTTTGCAGTTTTCAAATTCTGAGTATACTAGCTTGATCATCTCATCAAGGTGCATCTTTCTATCCTTTCAAAAGTTTGAAATTCAAAGTTTGATTTTTTAGGGTTTCTCTGACAAACCCTAATCCACCTCCAGATCCAGATTTCTACAAATCAAGTGGTAAGACCTAAATCTTTTCTATTTCATTTGAAGTACTCTTTAAGATGTCTCACCACACCAAGCTTGAGAATAAGCTTGAAGGGGCTAATAACTTCCGAGCATGGAAGTATAGGATTGGGTTAATTCTAGAAGAGAGTGAGTTGGAGACCTACATAAGTGAAGGGGTTCCTGTCCTAGAGGGAGAAGAGACTAAGGCCTTACACAAGAGGAACTTAGTCAAGGATAAAAGGATCATTGTTGATTCTATCGAAAACCATCTCATGCCACATGTGTCATCTCTGAAGACACCTAAGTGCGATGCCATTCTCGCATGGTTGAAGTGTGTCTTCCCATGGCATAGATATAAGTGTTGAGCCTTTCACGGATGGTTGAAGTGTGTCTTCCCATGCCGGTGAATGTAAGTGTTGTGTGATGTGCATCTGGGTTGTGCTCCGTGGACTATGAGGTGAGCTGAAGATAATGAGGTGACAGTATAGTACATAGGTTTTGCAGAGACATATAATTGGTCCTAAGATGCTCTTGCAGGTTTTGCAGAGGCAGTGTAATCAGTCCTTAGAGATCTTACAGGTTTTGCAGAGGTAATGTAATCAGTCCTGAGGTGTACTTACTTGATGGCTTGCTCGCAGAGATGATGAATACCTACATGGAGACTAGGCCTACATCTAGCATGAAAAAGAACTAGCTCTGTAGATGTGATACATCCAGCATGAAAAAGGGTTGGCTCTGTAGATGTGATACATCCAACATGAAAAAGGGTTGTCTCTATAGATGATGAAGACCTACAGGTGGCGAGCCTACATTTGGTATGAAAAAGGGCTGGCTTTGTAGAACTTCCTATGACAAGTAGATTGCAGATTGATTGAGATACCAGCAGCAGTGACGATTATCCAGTGACAATGATCCAGAGAAGAAGACTTGTGCTAGCAGATCTGTGTCGAGAAATATCTTCCTAGTTAAGAGGGAGTGTTGATGTATTTGTAACTTCGGAATGTATTTCACACATGTATATTGTATTCCTATAGAGATGTTATTATTCCTCTATATGTAAGTGTCGTCATTTATATTGTAAGTGTCGTAACTTATACTTGATGGGTTATTAGACCACCTTGATGGGGTCATCCCTGTATAAGTCATGTGGGTTAAAGGGTTATTAGACCACCCTATTGGGGGTCGGCCTAGTCAACATTATGTTATGTGGTTAAGTTGAGGCCGGCCTTGTAAGGTTATTAGGCAATTCAAGTCAAGTATAAATAGAGTGCGGGAGGCACTCTATTTGATCATTTACTTTCTCACTTATCCACTCATTGGAGAGTGGAACACTAGTGGAGGAGGAGAAGCTGCTGCTAGGAGACTATCTCTTATGCTTGGGTTTTGTATCATTGCTCTATCTATCTTTGAGGAATTTATTGGGGTTTTTCACCTTATTGGTTTCCCCAAGGAAAATTTGTGTGTCTGTTGTCTCTTGTGATTGATATGTTGTACACATTATTCTCTCAGTAAAGATCCTAGATCATATTGAATTGATGCTCAAAAATTTAACAGAAATGTTGTACTAAAATTTAAAGTAGTATCTAAACCTTTAAATACAGACTTCCAGAAATTTCCTGTAAACTTTGAGTCTCTGTCAGAAATTATAACTTTTGGAATCCCATGCAAACGAAAAATTTGTTTCATAAAGATTTCAGCAATGTTAGCAGCCTTGTAGGTTTTTTTAACAGGTATGAAGTGGGATGCTTTACTAAGTTTATCCACGACTACCATTACAAAATTATTTTGTTTCTTATTTTTAGGTAAACCAGTAATAAAATCAATACTAATTATGTCCCACTTCCAATCTGGAATAGGAAGTGGTTGCAACAATCCAGCTGGGTGTCGATGTTCAGCCTTTGTTTACTGACACTCTATACACCTAGCAATATATTCAGTTTTCTCAACATTGTTATCATCTTTTGATAGCTAGGATGTCCCGAGTATGGACTTTTATGCAATTCATTTAAAATCAACAACTTAATTTCAGCAACATTAGCCACATAAAGTCTATTTTTATATAGTAGTAACCCTCTTTCATCAATTCAGAAATCTGTTATTAAATTTTCAGCATTATCTTCAACAATCTTTTTAAGTAATTTTTGATATTTTTCATCCATTCCAATTTCTTTTTTAATCTGATTTTCTAGATCAGTTTTATAAGTGTTGATTGCTGAAACAAAATTTAGCCTAGCATTTCTGCTTAAGGCATCAACAACTTTATTTTCTTTACCTTTTATGTGTTGAATCTCAAAATCATATTCGCTAAGGAAAGCTAGCCACCTAGCTTACCTTGCGTTCAGATTTGGTTGATCCAACAGATATTTTAGACCTTTAATATATATCATTAAAGTAAAATTTCTCCCAATTAAGTGATGGTGCCACATCTTTAACGCATGTATTACGGCAGCCAACGCTAAGTCATAAGTTGCATAATTCTTCTCATTAATCTTTAACTTCCTAGATTCATATGCAATCACATGACCTTCTTGTGTTAAGACCCCACCAAGTTCATCATTGCATGCATCAGTGCACATGATGAAATCCTTGTTTGGATCAACAATTTTTAGAATAGGTGTTTTTGTTAATAGTTCTTTTAATTTCTTAAAACTTTCTTCACATTTTTTATCCCACACAAATTTCTTACCTTTCTTTTGTAAAGATGTTATAGGATTCGCTATTCTAGAGAATCCCTCTATAAATTTACGATAGTAACCTGTGATTCCCATAAAAGATTGTACACCAGTTACGTCTTTAGGGGAAGGCCATTCATTAATTGCTTTTATCTTATCCAGGTCTACTGCAATTCCATCCTTGGATATCACATGCCCTAGGTACCGTATTTTATCTTTATATAAATCATATTTGCTGAACTTAGCGTAAAGTTGGTGTTCTCTTAACACTTGTAAAATTATTTTTAAGTGTTCATCATGTTCTTATTTAGTCTTAGATTAAATTAGAATGTCGTCAATGAAAAAAATTACAAACTTATCTAAGTATTGATGCAAAACATTATTCATAAGACACGTGAAAACTGTTGGAGTGTTGGTCAACCCAAAAGGCGTAACCACGAACTTGTAGTGACCGTAACGGGTTCTGAAAGCAGTCTTAAAGATTTCCTCATATTTAATTCTGACTTGATGGTAACCCGACCTCAAGTCTATCTTAGAAAATATCTTCGTGTCGCGTAGTTGATCAAACAGATCATCAATGCAAGGCAAAGGGTATCTATTCTTTATGGTCATTTTATTTAACTAACGGTAATCTATGCATAAACACATAGTCTCGTCTTTCTTTTAATTAACAAAAATTATAGGTGTTCCCCAAGGAGACACGCGAGGCCTTATATAGTTTTTATCAATCAGTTCCTTAAGCTGTGATTTAAGTTCATTAAGCTCCAGAATGTTCATTCTATAAGGAGCCTTTGAGTTTGGTACCACTCCCGGTATTAACTCAATGGTGAAATCCAGTTCCCTTTTCGGAGGTAGTCCTGGAATTTCTTCCGGGGATACATCAGAAAATTCTTTTAGAAAGGGTATGTCTTCCAACTTTAACTTATCTTCTTTAGTTGAGTGTTCGTCATTAATTACATTTACAGCAAACAACTTACACCCTTTATGAACAACCTTTTTAACTTGTAAAGCAGAAATTTGTCTAACATATGTCCTTCTAGGAATTCCTTTTACGGTTACAGTTTCACATTCGTCATTCAAGCAAGTAAAAGTCTTTTCAAAGCAATTTAATACTACCCTATATAGGATTTTCCAACCAATCCATTCCATTCAGGACATCGTAAAAACCTAAAGGTAACACATTCAGCTTAACATGGGTCCTAAACTGATTCATTAGTAATTCACATTCTTTTACATAATCAGTCACTTTTCTTTTTGTTCCAGTAGCTAATTGAACCCACCATGACTTATCAAACTTGTCTATTTTTAGATTGAAACTTTTAACTAAATCAGGTGACACATAGCTAAGACTTGCTCCTGGATCAATTAAAATAGAAATGGGTTTATTTTTCAGCATACCTTCCACTTCAACCATGGAAGTTTGATGATCAGCTTGGTTGTTCTCCAAAGCTGCATTTATCCTAGGCATCTCCCTTTCTAAGTCACCAACAGTAGCCTCCTCCTGTACTATGTGTATGTTGTTGACAATCCTCTTTCTAAGTGGGAATTTGGATGCATGGTGAGGTCCCTAACAGTCCCAACATTTAACAGGTTCTTTCTGTTCATTATTTTTAACAAAAATTTTAGGTAGATCATTGTTTCTTGCAGCTGTAAATTTTGACTGTGTATTACTTGTTGCATTATTTCCTTGAAATTTTCTGTTAGAGTAATTACGTGGATTATTATTTCCAAAATTACGATTAAAAGAGAACTGCTTATTCCTTTGTTCAAAGTTATTAGGCCTTTTTGCTTTCCATCTTGGTATGCCCTCTCTTTTCTTACTCTGTTCATAACAGATATTTGCTTTTCTCATGGCCTCCTCAAGAGTTCGAGGACCATCATACTCAATTTTGTCCTTTATATGAGAGGGAAAACGGCTCAGAAATCTCTGTACCTTAGACTTTTCTTCAGTGATATAAGGAACATACCTTAATAAATTTAAAAACTTGCTGCATAACTCCCTCATATCCATGGAACCTAACTTTAACTCATAAAACTCTTTAGCTCATTCCTCATAATACTGTTCTGACAGAAACTTCCTTTTAAAGTATTTCTTAAAATTACTCCAATTTACACTTTTCTCTTTGAAACCTTTTACTCGTTTCAGATCTTTCCACCAGATGTTCGTTTTTCCAGTCAAATCATAAATTGTCATTTTAGTTTTTAGATGACTTGAGTAGTTGTAAATCTGAAAGTACTTATTCATACAGGACAACCATACTTCGGTTGTCTCACTATTTTCTGTTTCTCCATTAAAATTTGGTGGTTTGATCTTTTTAAACTTGCCATAATATTCTTTGTATGGCCTATACTTCTTCCTTTTAGTGTAGCAGTTGCTTTCACTACTATCACTTAAATACTTGTGTTTTTTCCTGTGTGCTTTTTCATTAAAATCAGAAGATGCGTTGCTGTCATAATTAATCAATTTTATCTTTTTATCCTTACGTTGGTAGGACATAGTTCTAGATTCAACATTATTTTATGTTCCTTTATCTTTATCATTATTATGAAAATTATTCAGCAGGATTTGATTCAGCTTCTCTTGAGCTTTCAGGATTCGTTCATTTTCTTCCTTAACATTTTTTATCTCAATCTTTAAATCCTTTATTGTTCTTAATAATTCAGATGAATTATCATTTAGTTCAACAAATACGTTTTCTGCATTAATGTATGCTTGTTCATTATTATTCTGTTCATTATTAAGGGACTTGTTCTCAGTCGACTCTTCTGGTCCTTCCATACCTACAGACTAAATTTATAAAATGTTGAAAATGAAAACAAAATAAATAAAAATTTGTAATTTGCAATTCTGTCCTAAATTTTTATTTGCGTGAGTGAGCCACTTCAGGCCTAGTATTTGAAATTGCACTCTGATACCACATGTAACATCCCAAAAATTCACAAAAATTTAAAATTTTTCTAAGTAGCATAAGGTGCTACAATCGCTATGCGTAATTACAATAAATGTTAATTTGTTTAATTATACGATAGCCTGATGACTACACTTCTTCAAATAGTCATCATTGTTATAAAAATGTTACGTCAACTATTTTCTATGTTTGTCATACAGATTAAATGTATGTATTTATGCTTGTTAAATTCTGTTGGATGTTTCAATACCATTTTGTATCCTGATTAAAATATGGTTCTTTAAATGCATAAGTATGGTCAATTACCTTTAGTATTATTTTAAATCTTATGTACTAACTATTTGATTTTCTTGATGATGAAGGGGTCCTATGGGCACCCCGAGGCTTACTTAGCTATTTAGATAATGCTCTTGAACTTCTATCGCAGATCACAGGTAAGAGCGATACTTCTTTCTGAAGCATTAACGATGTATGTAAAAAGAACTTGATTTAAACTCCAATTAGGCCTCGATGTTAAAAGTGTAGAGGATTTTGTTTGGGGTAAGGGTAAGACCTACCCTAACTATGGTTATACGTAACACACATACGTCGTAACTAGTTATTGATGTTTCTCTCGAGTTTTACATCATAATCAACCGTCATGCTTATGCCATTTTTTATTTAATTGTATTATGGTTTGTGTTAAAATGTTTGACAATATCGACTGAAGCTTTTATATCTATATAGATTTATCAACTTAACATACTTGAACTTTTGTATGTCCCCAAACCCTACTTCAAAGGTTTGACACAATGTGATATAACCTAAGGGTTAAGACTTTATGCATAACATGTTTAATGCTAGATGTTATAACTTTTTAACACATA
This sequence comes from Larix kaempferi, assembly GCA_027924585.1. Lineage (NCBI taxonomy): Eukaryota > Viridiplantae > Streptophyta > Pinopsida > Pinales > Pinaceae > Larix > Larix kaempferi. The sequence goes on from BSBM01000998.1 coordinate 1,533,922, forward strand.
TTTCTATATGTTATATTTATTGTACACATTCTACCCTATATTAATATATTAACCTTTATGCACATTATAAATACATGTTAGTTGTTATAACCCTAAAGCGCAGTATACCATATGCTAGGTATTACCACCTTTGTGCACATTATGGTTTTATGCTAAAATCATAGTTTGACTTATCAAATAGGCTCTACGTAATACACTATGTGTTAATGGCTATAGTGCATCGATATAGTATTGTTATATACATACATATTATATGTTGTGTCAATAGTGAAGCCCATAATTGAACCTTGGTGAAATCTTTGCTCTGGAAGGCATCGTGCAATTGGTAGCTGTGATACTCAAATGTTATTAAAAGTGTTTCGAGTGGAAATACTGTTGGCATCCATCATGGCCAGGCTTCACGTCACATTTCTTGGTTGAAGTGATAAACCCTAGCTGCACTTTGAACTACTCGGCAAGACAGTAACCTAGAGCATTCATCTTGCAAGAAGGTGGGAGGAGAGGCCGACAGGCCCTGGAGTTTGTAGGGTTTGTATCACAGTTCTTGCAACTCCTCCAGGGGCTCGGAACCGTGACCTCGTAGACTGTTCGTGATGCCAACAATAGTTTAAAAAGGATCTGTGTTGTTTTACTGTGTTGTAAATATTTTACTAGGTTTTGATAGTGAGACTTCACACCACCGGTATGGATGCTGGAAGCTTATCCAATGCATACATTGATGGGGAAAATGCTCAGGTGTACTGCAATGTCACAGGTAAATTTATACCAGACCCTTCGTATTTTCGTTGAGTGCTTTAACAAAGTAACAAGTACTTCAAGAATTTAACCAGTTGTGGCGTTGTTGCATGTGACAGGATCACTCCCTCGGCTATGTTTTTTAGGTTTGTCCTGAAGGGAAATACGAACTTCTTTGTCCCTGGTAAGCCTTAGTGACTCCCTATGGGAATTCAAATGCACTTGTAAGATTTGTGGTGAAGCAAGGCATCGATACTATCCTTAGCTTGGTTGGCTGAAGCTTCGGTTTAACTTAAACAATTTGGTTTCTTAGTTGTTTGTAAATTTATAAGCCGAATGGCATT
>BSBM01000998.1:1540000-1637500 GCA_027924585.1 Larix kaempferi
TGAAATTTGACATAGTTATGTAAATTTTCAATACTTAAAACTTATATATTCGGAAACGTGACTCAATTTCCTACATTTCATCTTTTTTACTCGATGCAAGTTATCTTGTGTAAGTATTTCAAAAAAGCCAAGTAAGTTGAGGGATGCCTGATTTTTTAGTTTTCTATTGCATGTAACGCGCCAAAAGTGACCCTCATTAGCTTGCACATGCCCATATTCTTTGTCAAAGTAATAATTGCATGATAACTCTCATCTACATCCACCACTAGCTTACCTTAAGTTACCTCAAAAATCATTCGAGTGAGATCGAGTCTTATAGAAGTTTGAGGCATCACACATGGCATACGAGACATATATTTTATAGATATAATCATTTGCCCTTTTGGGTGACCATGTATGCTTCATTAGAGTATTAATTGTGTTGGGTTTCTTCTCCTCTGCATGAGAACTCATGTTCATCCACCACTTGCTTACCTTGGAACAAGGATTTGACAAAGAGAAACCACTATAAGAACTGATACTAATGTGCATCTATTACTAGTTTACATCACAAAGGAGTTCACATAGAGAAACCACTATGAAAATTGATGTGCACTAAGCACTAATTCACTTCACAAAGGAGTTAACCTACAATGACCATCATTCTTCCTAACAAAGAAGTTGATGTGTATAAATACTTAATAAAGGAGTTGGCATATATATCAATGCCAATGGCTTTTAGATCCTTTATGTGATAGTAAGGTATTTTAGAGAAGATTTTGATTTTCTATTATGGATGAACATGGAGTTGACATATATAAGAAGGAGTTGACATATATTAATGTCAAGGTTGATTTGAGATTTATTTTTAATGATAGTAAAGTATTTTACAAAATATTTTAGTTTCCTCTCCATAACTATGCATGAGTAAATTTAAATTTTGTTTTTTAAAAATTTAAACATATATTAAATAAAATTAATAAAAATTATTTTTAAAACTTTTTTAATTTAATAAATAAATTTATTAAAAAAGCTTATGCATTCACAAAGTTATTGATAATGGATACTTTATTTAAAGTAAAGGTATATATTCATGTGTAAAAGGGTTTGATTTCCATATCCTACAATGTAGTAAGTTTATTAGATAATAATGTTATCATTTTATAATGATGTTATTAGTTATCTTATTAATGTTATTTAATAGTTAATTGAGAAGTGGTCATCTCCCTCATTATTGACAAACTCAAAATCTTTGGTGACTCCAGGCATGTCATTCAAACTATGAGAAAGGGCTTTGCTCCCCAAGGCACGAAATCTCACATATTACTACAAAGATTAAGCTCCTATGCTCTTCCCACCAACGTCTCTTTCTTCCACATATTAAGAGAGAATAATTGTTTAGTAGACCTCGAGGAAAATAAAGGAACTTCTCTTGAACTAGGGCACATCCATTACCACAATGGTGTCAAGGGATTTCATTACATTCCCTAATCAATGTCAATGTTTTTTCACTCTTTTTCATGTTTAATGCATGGTCTTCATGGCTCACCTAGGGTTTTCCCCTTCCAACACTTAAGGCCTGGTTTCCTTAGTTCACTCATGACCTTCATAGCATCCGCCACACGCCATCCCCTCCCTCCACATGCTTGTCACATGGCCTCCTACCTTGTTGTCAACTCTCACGCGCCGGTATTAACTCCTCCCTCCTCGTCTTTCTCCCCATATTTTGCAATGGCCTGGCCCCCTTATCCCTTCAGTTCTGCACTAAGCCGGCTCTCACTGTGCGATTTAGACTCCCCCCCTTCACCTCTTTCCAGTGCCTCTCTACTACCCCCGATTTCCCTCCGTCATAGTCTCAGCACGATGCAAATTGTAATGGCAGCCATAGCTGCCCTAAGCCGCACCATGGTGGACGTAAAACTCTCAATCCGTAGCACCTACGACGTCGTCTGCACCAATGTGAACGAAAATGAGGAATTGACCTTGGACCTCAGATATACCGTCACCGAGTTATCTTGTCAGGATTCGAGAATTGACGATTTGGAGAAAAACTTGCTCGAGCTTATGGGAAAGGTTGATGTTCTACAGGAAGACATTGCAGCATTGACAGGAAAAACGCAAGGCAGGCAAGTGCAGGAAACTCCCACGGTTAATCAGGAGATTAACCAGGATATGGTGGAAGTAGCCTTAGCATAGCTAAAGAATTATGGCTAGCTCCTTTTCTAGCCCAGGTTTCATTTTTTGTAACTATTTTGCCAATGTATTTTTGTATTTTCCTAAATAGTCAGTTTATCAGGGTTTATACTAGTACCAGTTTGAACAACACCAAAAAGGCAAGAATCATAGCCTTTAAAGGAATGTTGACAGAAATTACAGTCCTTACAGAGATTTCTCTTTCTGAAAAAAACTCATATATTTTGTACTATATGGTTGTGCACAGATTTTATAAATATACTCTCTTCTCTGTTTCTGTTAAAAAAAATAGTTAATTGAGAAATTCTAGATTGATTGTTATAGCAATAAAATGTTAAACGTTGTTTTCTCTTTTTTTTTTGTCTTAAGTTCATTTTGTAAAAAAATTATCTCCTTATTATTAGATAATAATGTTATCATTTTATATGATGTTATTAGTTATCTTATTAATGTTATTTAATAGTTAATTGAGAAATTCTAGATTGATTGTTATAACAATAAAATGTTAAAATATCAAAAGACGTTGTTTTCTCTCCTTTTTTTTGTCTTAAGTTCATTTTGTAAAAAAAAATTCTCCTTAGACATGACATATAAGTTTGTAGGGAGAATCAATGGCTTCACCTTTTGACAAAGCCTAATTTCATTGTAAAAATATGTTTGGAAGTTTTATTTTGTGAAAATATTAAATAATTTTTATTTATATTTTTATTAAAAAATTTGAAGGAAAAATATTTGTTAAACAAAACTATTACATTAAAACATTTTTAGAAGACATGTATAAGCAACTTTATTGCTAATTTCATTTCACATAAATATATATTTAATGATTAGTTTTATATAAAGATAATCATATATGTATATAATTAAAATTTATCCATAAACAAATATTGTGGCTAAAATATAATATTAACTTTATGCATGTTTATGTTTCATAATAAGTTAAAATTAAATTTGATAATTAATAATATTTATTACTTTAATATAATTTTTTATATTTATTATTAAAAAATTTAAATAACCAAAACAATCTTGTTTTACCATTGTTTTTACTATATTATAAATAACAAATTCAAATATACAATCATTTAATTTTAAAATTTTAATTTTTAATTATTAACTTAAATCATCTTAAAACAAGAGCCACGAGGTGGCAATGTCCTGCGTTTTTGCAAAGATCGCAGTTCCTGGGCGAAATGACTAAAGCATTTTCAGATTTGGGAATAAAAGAAACCAAATCTCAGTTTCATAGTTTCCACGAATACCGGATTTTAGTTCGTAGTAGATTAGCAAATTGATCAAATGCCATCAAATTGCAGGCTGAGATGAAGGGAAATCGAGTTATTAATATTTAACCTTGATGTCGCTAGTACAAGGATCAAACTGCCACATTGCTAAAGCATTCGATGCCAAATGCAAAATCGTTGATTTAGTTACACCAATTATGCATAAAATTACCATCAGAAACTATATGAAGAATTGGTCACAAATTGCTGGACCGTAGTGAAGAATTCAAAGGTCAAAAATCAAATTGCTGTAGTTTAAAGTGCATGAAAGTTGCAGAAGGAAAAAAAGTATTTGCTTTTGATTTTGTGCAAATATGCTATCATGGATTCGTCCATAGATAGCAAGACAATAAAATTAGATAATGCAAAATTGAATAGACTATTCTTTTTTATCAAGGGATCGATAGGAAAGTTGAATAGTGATCAGTCCAATAAGCATCTGAAAAATTGAAAACAATATCTCTGTGTTTCAAATTTGTCCAGAAGTGATCAAGCATCGAACTGGTGTTTGTTGTTGCTTTTGTTGTTTTTAGTGTCAAGCCTTTCATTTGCATAAACATTTGCAATTTCTTTTTCGATGTTGTTTTTTGAAACATGTCAATGTTCAGATCACCAGCTACTAGGATTTGAGTAGTTGGTGTGCAAGTTGACAAAATGCAACTCAGTATATGAAAGAGATCATCAAGCACACCACATGGTCTATTGTAAATGTTCACTAGTTTCAGGTCATTGTAGCCTAATTCAAGATCTACGCAAATTGCTTTGGTGGAGTTTTTTGTATAGTTTTTAAAATCGATGATGGCAATGTGTTTTTTAATCAATGTAACGATTCCATGCATTGAAAATGCTAAAAAGAAATTGTATTTTTCTATCATTGTTGTTTCTTTGGCAAGTGTCTGCATGTGAGTTTTTTGCAAACATAAAATATCTGCTTGCATAAGTTCATGATCATTCAGAACATCGTCATAGTGCAAAAGCAAGCTGCGTGTGTTCAATGATGAAATGAGTAATTTCCTAGCATTTGGCATTGAATGCAGACCGTATTCAAATTGCAAACTCGCATGTGTTTTTAATCTATTTGTTTCAGTCATGATTTTTGGACAAGTTATAAAGTTTCTTTGTTCTAACTTGTTTAAAAGATAAAGGCAATCAATATCTCTGACACGTGACAGCGTAGTGTAAACAAGGCCATGTCTCTTAATTTCTTTTGGGTCAAATGCCAATTTGTTCATTGTCAATCCTTGCGCTCTATGGATTGTCCTTGCACATGCCAATTGAATTGGGAATTGTACTCGCATAACATTCATTTTATTTTCAAGTGTTGTTTGTATCACAATTCTTTTGATTGGTATCCAACTGGACTTTACGCAGGCGTATAAAGATGTTGCATTGTAGCATGTTGCTTGTCTCCAACTTTTGCATCTGCAAACTGAATCCAAAGAATATCATGGCTTGTTTGTGTATAGTGTTTAAACACATCTTCTGCACCATTGACCAAGCCATCTTCAATTGAGTAGTTGCCCCCAACTAGTTCATTAAGCATATTCTTTTTTATTACTATCATAGAGGGGAGTCGCAATGTCTTTTGTCTATGGTCATTTTTTTCAATTGAATCAATTTTGCTATCATGTGCTACTAGTGTGGATGTTTCTGTTTGCACAGTTGTTAACATTTTTGACTTATGTTGTTGAACATCCTTATTAGTATAGAAAAGATAAGGAAACGTTGCATCTATTGGTGGTTGTTTGTAGAAATGTTGGTTTAAGTAATCTATGTCATCCAGTGTTTGAGAGCATGTTCTAATTCTATTCAAAATTGATATGAATTTTTGATTTGTTTGACATACAATTGTTGTAAGTTCATGGCATTTTATGGCATCGGACCAAAATGTGTAAGGAAATGTTTGTTGTTGGAATCTTGGTTGTTCAAAAATCCAACAATCCTGAACAGGTTGTGCTTGACAGAAATCACCACAGAATATGACATCAAAGTTTCCAAATGCTTTTGTTGGTGTCTGCATGATTTCACGTAGTCGTTTGTCAATGTTGTATAGCATTCGAGACCGTATTAAAGAGAGTTCATCAATCAACAGTTCTCGAAGTTGTTCACAATGATTTGTCAAAAGATCTAGGGTGTTTGAATTTAGAGGAAGCATGTTTGAACCTAGTCGCAGTTTCAAAGCAGAGTGGACTGTAATGCCACCTGCATTATATGCTGCTTTTGCAGTAAATGCAACTATAAGACCCTTTTTTTAAAGGATCACTACCAATTTCCTTGTCATAGTAATGCAAAAGACCATCATAGATTGCTTTTGCGGGCCAAGTTTTACCTGTTCCTGCCCCTCTTGTCAGGAACAAGCGAATTGGAGTCAGGGGATTGTTTTTTTTCCTTGCAATAACTTCTTTCACGATTGATTGTTGTTCAGTATTTAGCTTTCTTCGAATTGCATGGTATTCATGCATGTCCAATAGAAATGGATTTTCTGTCAAGATGCATTCACTTCTAGCTTTTGATCCATTGGACATGGTTTTGCGGATTAGATCATGTTGAATGTCTTATTGTTCAAATGCAGAAGTAGTTGTTGTTTTTTCTGTTGTCAAAGGAGGCACAGTTGTGTCTTGCAATTCAATTGTTTCAATGGCATTATCAAGGTCACCCCACTTTGTCATTGTTGGTGCCATAAAGTTTTGTTCAACAATGTCTATTTGTTCTTTGAATGCAACATATGCATTAGACCATGTTTTGAAATTGCTTTTTAGTAGGTTGCAATTGTCTCTATGCGGCATAAAGAGGATGCTCTTTTCTCTAAAGAAATTCTCAGGGTCTTTTTGTTTGTTATAGTGAATAGATTGTATGATACATGGTTTATTTCTTTTTCTTGTAATTGATTGGATACAGGAATAGAAATATGCATATTCTGCCAAGGATATGTTTTCAAGCTCAACAGGACGTGCAATGTATTTGTCCAAAATTGATGGGCAAATAATGTCGTCAAAGTCATCTGGTTCTTTTTCCAAAAGTAATGGTTTTTTCAAGACAACTATTTTTTTGTCGTCTGGAGCAGTGTTAATGAAAATAGTCTTCCTTGAAGATGAATGTAGAGATAACGACAATATGACATGTACTACTTGTCTAGTAGACATTTGTTGCATGTTCAGAAGCGCATTTTCAAGCTTACGTATCGTTTCAATCTTTTCATCATTCTCAAGAAGACATTGTTCTTTGATATTTTTGAAAGCATTTGTCATGGATATATCAAATTTGGTAATGTAAGAGCTTACATATGTTGCTGTAGCATAAGCATCTAAGATATATTGTGTATCTGTATTTGCTTGCGATAACTCTGGTATTGCTTTTGCAAATGAATTGATCCAAATGTCAGCAGGATCTCTTTTTAGTATTAACGTAGAACGAGAAATCAAAAACCGTAGTAGCAAAATGTATTCATCTATGGTTAGTTCTAGCTGTAGAAGTAATTGTGCAAATGACATGTTTTTAGAACATTCCTTGTGTTCAATAAGAACAAATACTTTTTTTTATCTTTGAATGAGATCATCTGGAGCAGTTTCTAATGGCTGTAGAATGATGGTACTATCCATAGTAGGCAATGGGAAATTGAATCTACATGTGGAATGTCGATGTTTTCTACATTTTTTTGTGTGACGATGTGTTTGAATTTGAATAAGATTTTGATCAAGTAAAAACGAGTCTATGGATATATAGCGATCAACAAAACTAATAATCTCCTCGTTTGAATTTTTTTCATAAACATGTGCATTTTGAATCCAAATTAGTCCATGTTCATGCTCATTTCCTCTTTGTTGAAATTCGGTCGTAAAAAAAAAATCTTTTATTTTTCCAAACAATCTATTGTTTTTTAACATAAGAGACTTTAGTGTTGTTATTTTGTGTCTATAGTAGCTAGTACAAATCATTGCGTGTCTTCTTATTAACATATCAATATTTTCTTCCAATGCATTGTCCTGTAAGTTTGACAAATGTTTTTCCTTAATTTGTTTCAATGCATTGCATAAAGGTGCCCAAAAGTGTTCAGCACTTGTAAAGGTTAAAAAGAACGTAGGAGGACCAAGTTGTCGAATCATTGCAAATAGGTCTTTTTTCATATTTTCAAAGTAGTCAGGTGATGTTCTAATTGCTTTCAATATATGATACTCGATCGGAGATTGGAGCATTTTTACAAGATTGTCTTTTGACTTGACATCTCTTGCCAATATTTTTTTGTCCTTTAACTGTCCCATGCAAATTGATATCTAAGCAATGTTTTTTACTTGTTTTATTATGACTTGAATTGCTTGAAAGAAAATGTTCGTGCCATGTGTTTCAAAGTCTGTACTTTCATGTTGTAGCTCCCACTGTGACATTTGTTGATAAATAAAGTGATCGAAAATTTGATTTGGTCGACTAAATTCGTAGAAAAGTGTAGGAAAGTTTAGATCTTCAGAATATTTGTCTTGGAAAATGCTCAATGGTCGGAAGTTCTCGGAAGGTGCAATTTCTATGATTTTGTTGTCTAAGTCATCTATTAGATGTGTTTTTCCATATCCATGTATCAATGTTTGTGATATTGGTTCTATGTTTATTTCATTTTCATCATCATCTGTTTGTTCCGTTTTTTCTTGAGTATTTGACTGTTGTTTGGTTGTTTCACTAAATATTTTTTTCCAACTAGTATCAATTACAATGCCTTCAATTTTATAAAGTTCGGTTTTGCATAAATCACTCAACGCAGTCATAATGACCTTTGGCTGAATATTTCGAGATAGATATGCGTTTTTGTATCCCAATTTCCGCTTTAGCATAATTGCAACTGTCAAATTGTCATCTAGACTTCTAGGCAATGTTGTTTGAACTCTATTCAAGTCTGCAGGGACATTGATAATTGAGCCAGTTATCCCAATTTGTGTTGTTTTATAAGCAAGTTGTCTTATCTGTGCAAAGGCTATTCTTGGTGACACCAATCGTTCTTCCAAAGGAGTCAGTATAGTTACAGATGGCAATATGTTATTGCGGTGGATTTATGTAGGCGATGTAAACGTAGGCAATTTCCCATTAGCAATTGCTTTCTTGCAAGGTCTACAAATTTGAATAATCTCTCGTTGTCATAAGTTGTCATATTTATGCTTTGTATTGTAAAGATAACCCATGTTATAGTCCACTCAAATGGAAATCAAGTTTCAATTCTAGATGCAGAGTTTACAAAAACAGCTCCGGAAGTCCAATCAAATGGAAATCGGTTCTAAGTGCTGAGTTTACAAAAACAGCTAAGGGGCCCACAATAAAGTATTCAAATGTGCAGTATACTCTTTCCTAAATTGCTCTTCTTTGTTCACGCAGACCAATCAATACTTTAAATAACTAGAGCTACTTGTTCTATTGCCTGATCAATTTCACCATATGGAATTGGACAAAGGGAAAGCTTCAATAGTTGCTAGTGTTGGTGAACCGACATGATGTATCAGAAATGAAAAAACAAAAAAAAACATTGTAATACTATGGGTTATTAGTGAAACATCATCACTCCTTAAAAGGAGGAATCAAAATTTTAAATATTTATATTATGAATAATTTAAAACGTTCTAAGTAAATAATTGTACATAAAATTTAATTATTAATATTATGAATAATTTAAAAAGTTCTAAGTAAATAATTGTACATAAAAGTTAATTATTAATATTATGAATAATTTAAGAGATTTGTTTTGTTTCATAATAAAAACAAGTAGCATTGGGCATGTCACATCTTTTGTATTTGCTAAAGTTTGAAAAGCTAATTTAATTGAGCTATTCACACAACAAATGTCTTTTTTAAAATGCGGTTGTTTACACACAGAACATGTATGGATAGGTGTGTCTTGAATAACTTTTAAGTATCTAACAATTGTTTTCTTTGTCTTTGTACATTCTTTTTGCTTTTGACGAATGTCCATTTCTTGTCTACGCATATTGTGTTTCAACAAGCACAAGTTGTTTTGTGTATTGTCATTAATGCATGTTTGGATGTTGGTTTTGGTTTTTGAAAATTGCTCAACTATGCAAAAGTTTTTTTGTTCTATGTTTGCTATCTTTTGTTTTTGTCTCTTTACTTTAATTGCATCTATGTATATTGGTTCATTCAAGGATCCCTTGTCAATGTTCTTCTCTACAATGTTTTCTTTTGCTATTGTCTGTTTGTTCTTTTCAAAATTATCCATTGCAATTGCAATAGAAGTATTTCTCTTGCAATTGAGCGGAAAGAGCATTTTCTTTCTACAATGTTCTTGTAACAAAGGTTGGAAATGCGAATGCATTTTATCTATTACATGTTGCATTAAGCATAGAACTTTCGACGATCTATTTGTTGCATGGAATATCGCAATATTTTCTTCCAAATTATTGCTCCATATATGTATGTTAGTGTCTAGTAGCTCACATAATGAATGAAGAGAAAATTGATCTCCTTCTATATGACCAATGATATATGGCTCTGTCAAATGCATAATATAGGTTTCCCATGCAAAAACAAGAGATGTATCTGCTAATGTGTTTTTATCAAGATATATGTCCAAGCATTTTATTGCTCTAATATCGTTTGAAGCAATAGAATTATAAAAGCTTTGCGCCACTACTTTTCTAACACTTTGTCCATCAGTGAAGAGTGTTAATTTGGAGATTGATTCAAACAACGAATCATGGCAATTGCCACGAAGTTGATATGACATTTCAACTTGGTTATATAGACATTGATTTACATTTACGCTATGAGGAAACATATGAACGGCTTGTCTATTGCCTTGCATTGTTTTATATGACAACAACGGTTCAAAGTGGCCAGAAGCTGGTGTGTGGTCATGGAACAATATATTGTAGCAATATTCAAATTTCCCAGAATTGAAATGGAGGTATTTTGTTTCTTTTGTTAATGACCAAATAGTGACTGGAACGTTCAACCATTTTGAAAACCACTCAATGCAAAATATATCACTCTATAGTCCATATACACTTTGATCATCTGGCTGCGAAGCAGATTGCGACATGCGATTGAGATATTCGCTAACATTTCCTATGTTATGCAATTCTAGCAAATAGTCAACTGTCAATTCTGTGCGCATTGACAACAATGTAGAGGGATCTTTTTGATCTAGAAAAACACGAAAATGATTCACAATCGCTTCTTTTATCTCTATCAATGTATATCGGAAATGCAATAATATTGCAAGTGCATTAAACAGGCAGTTTCCTGGCTCATGGTGAAAATTATTTAGTCGAAACAGATTGCTTGTATCCAAAGCGCGATCAATTTGTTTCCAGTTAGAATGTTTGATCCCAAGACCATCTCCCCTTAAAACATAGTTGCTTTTACCTTTGTCTTTTCGCATATTGCTTACAAAAACATTTGCAATAGCATATATTTCTTGCCTTTTTTGTTGTTATTTTTTCTATGTCTCTGGTCGTTTGTATAGCAAAACCTGTAGGCAAGTGAAGAGAAACAGATCCTAAGGAAAAGAAAATAAACAAAGGGCATGGAATTTTTTCAAGCCATGATGTTGTAAACATTGTAAATTGTCCTTGTCATTGCAAATAAGCAAAGCAAAGGAACGAACATATTCACAACAATCTTTTTTCAAATGAAGTGTATTTTGCCCTCTTAGTAGAATAGAAAAAAACAGCATGTTGATTGTTAAGTTGAAATTATTAAATATCCAACATTTGGTATCAATGCAAAAAAATGCCAATTAGAAAACAAGAAAATTCTATGTCTATGTGTTCAGTTTTTTTTTTTTGAAACTATATTTGAGTTTGTTATCTTACAACCAGCAAGATGGATTTTTGTAGGAAGCTATCCAAGTATGATTCTAGTTAGAGCGAAAGGTTTTGGCACTTAAAAGGTCGGAGTCACTTTATGAAGAAATATGGATATAATGTTTCTCATCACACATCACTACACACTTGATTTCCTATCCTACTCGAGGGGAATCATTAGATTCAATGCAATATTAGATTCACTAGTGATATATAACAAAGGGAATCAAAGCGAACGCATTACATTGCCTATTTAGTGTCGATGAATCATTCTACATAACCTTGTACATATATCTTAAGCAGATATGATGACAAATGTAAGCTCAATTTCATATATTAGCATAAGGATTTGGTCCTATCATCCATTAAGCAGATATGATGACAAATGTAAGCTCAATTTCATATATTAGCATAAGGATTTGGTCCTATCATTCATTAACACTATGCACATATCTAAGGTCATGGAATTATATACATGTAGATGCACATGATTTACGTGGCATCATATATAGTAGTTATCTATTATGAGGTATGGTCTTCCTTCTCAACTTCCATATAATAACAATGTGATAAGCTTATATGTGGTGTTGAGCCTAACCCATCAGCATAACCTTATGTGTTTATCCACAATCAATTGCACACGTTATTAATAATGCTTATACTATAGTTAAGCTGAGAATCATAACCTTAAAACCTTAAAATAGACGAACAAAAAACAATATTGAATTATGTATATACTGAAACTATGGATACATTGCAATATAGATGAGTTGAAGTAATAGAACAGTGGAGGACAATAATAGACTCTAAAAGAACAATTGTTAAAAGAATGCTGAAATCCACCACAGCAGTTGTCGAGGTACCTCTAATCTCCTCAAGACTTTCATTTAATTTATTTTTTATAAAATTACTTCGTTTTGTTAGTTTGTCCTCTCTAAGTTCATTGGTGAAAGTTCATCAATTCGATCATTAGTGAATTACGTATGACAAAATCCCTAAAATGATATATCTATGAAAATCAACCATACCCCAGCTTTAAAAATATGTAAAGTTTACACTCAGATCAGTGGGAGTTTACATATGTAAGTTCAATTTCATATGTTAGCATAAGGATTTGGTCCTATCATTCATTAACACTATACACATATCTAAGGTAATGGAATTATATACATGTAGATCCACATGATTTACGTGGCATCACATATGCTAGTTAGCTATTATAAGGTATGTTCTTCCTTCTCAGCTTCCATATAATAACAATGTGATAAGCTTATATGTAGTGTTGAGCTTAACCCATTAGCATAACCCTATGTGTTTATCCATAATCAATTGCACACGTTATTAATAATGCTTATACTATACTCAAGCTGGGAATCATAACCTTAAAACCTTAAAATAGAACAACAAAAAGCAATATTGAATTATGTGTATACTGAAACTATGGATACATTGCAATATAGATGAGCTGAAGTAATAGAACAATGGAGGACAATAATGGACTCTAAAAGAACAATTGTTAAAAGAATGTTGAAATCCACCACAGCAGTTGTCGAGGTACCTCTAATCTCCTCAAGACTTTCATTTAATTTATTTTTTACAAAATTACTTCGTTTTGTTAGTTTGTCCTCTCTAAGTTCATTGGTGAAAGTTCATCAATTCTATCATTAGTGAATTACGTATGACAAAATCCCTAAAATGATATATCTATGAAAATCAACCATACCCTGGCTTTAAAAATATGAAAAGTTTACACTCAGATCAGTTGAAGTTTACATAATATTTGCATGCTTTTTAGGTTTGGCTATGTATACATAAAGCTTCGACAGAGAACATGGGATAAAAGTCCAACGGTCGCTAGGGTTTTGAAATAGAGACAGGCTGCAACAAAAGTTTTTACAACGAAAAACAATTTCATGTGTAATTGTAATGAAAGACATGTTCTAAAATTGAATATGCAACATTAAAAAATGAAAGAGTGAAACTGCATATAGTTTGCACAAATAGATGAACATATTTTCAAACAGAGATAGATTGCAAGGAACGAATTTGCAAAGACTATCGATTCCATGTGTCAGTGACATCACTCTTGGTGCAATAGCATTTTTTTTATAACATAAACAACTACATAGATTTCACCAAGTTGCATTGACAAGGCACAACAATGCATTTAGTATCAAAGCAAGAGAGCAACAAGCACAACAATATAATCCAGATGAAATCATAATGCAGATCATATGATGAGTATATAAAGCCAGAAAGTGATATAAACATAGTCCTATATACATTACCATTTAACAAAAGCTGAAAACTTGGCATAGCCAAATGGGGTATGTCAGTTCAAAAAATAGATTCTAATGTAGTTGTAACCATGAATATCAAAATGAAAAAAATTTACATAGCGACACTTTGCAACAATGTGCAAGGAGAGCGAACAATTTATTTGATAGAGCAAAATAGTATCTTAACTTTAAACTTTAATAAGTATCCTAGCGAAACCAAACAACATCGCATTCAAATTTTTCCATTGTCAAATATCTTTCAAAACAGAAGCTAATAAGCTCATATGTAATAGAAACCTAACTCGGAGCATTTCAATAGTCAAAAAAATTGCAAATTGGATTCCAATAAGCTCATCTCTGATAAAAAACTAACTCTACTACATGAGACATCCCACATACTGTTACGAAAAATATCCATAACATTTATGCATATATGTTGCATTCCAACATAACAGTTTATTAAATGAACTGAAATAAATACTTACGCTAATACAATAGATTTCGGAACTGTCACAAATATTTAACCTACCATAACAACCTGTGGAAATGAACCTAAGAACTATATATAAATTAAATAAGACCAACACAGAAGTTGTAAAAATATAGATTGTTTACACTGGCATGTAAGTATATACTCTGGACATGTGTGTCACTTATTTTGATGGGCATGATGATGTGCCTATACTCTGGGTCAGTGATTTCCTATGGCCTTTTTTATTCGCCCTTTATGACGATTGCTAAAGAGAACCTTCAAAGCTTGAGCAAGGTGGAGGGTGGTTTTCTTCTGCAGGTTGGAAGCTACAAGGGAAGGTTTTCTGCAAGTGGTTATCGAGGATTTGGCAGATTTATTGAGTTGGTGATGGCGTTCAATGAAATTTCATGTGGAATGTGCTAGTGGGCTTGGTATTTGAAGTATCCTGGGCGCTAATTTCGTAATCTTGTTTGCTAGTTGAGGTTTATGTTCTTTAATATGAGTAGTGCATTGTGGAGGCCAATTGTTGCTGGTGACTTTTCTTGCGGCAGCAACGAGGGAATTGTGGGTGCAATTTTTCTTTGCCGAAACTAATTATGAACCCATCAATAATTAGATAAATTTTGCTCGCATTAAAATGCTTTTAAAATTAAATTTTGCTCTAGAAGTCTAGAAAATACAGAGGTAAAATACTAAATCCAAGAAATTTTACTGGCATTAAGATGATTTTAAATTTAAATTTTCCTCTAGAAGTCTATAAAATACAACCGTAAAATACTAAATGCAAGAAATTTTGCTTGCATTAAAATGCTTTTAAAATTAAATCTTTCTCTAGAAGTCTAGAGAATACAGCCGTAAAATACTAAATTCAAAAAGATCAGTTTTCCAAAACTAAAGTGTAAAGAATTAGCATTGAACAAAATACCCATCATAATAAACCACTTGTGTTGATGCACTATGAACCCCAAAAACTTGAATATAGGCAATAAAGGCTGACAGCTTTGAACATTGAATTACGATTGTAGAACGAGATGAATTGTTGCTTGTGCCCAAGATGTTGTCTCTTTGACTTGGTTATCGTCAGAAGCCATGCATTCACCAAGAAACTCATTGTAGAAAGTTGAATTCCTGAGTACTGGTGCAATTTTATTACGAAGAGTGTCTGCAAGGTCACCAATTACACCAACAACAGATTTTGTAACACTATCGTCCCTACAAACAAAGAAAGCATATGATGATAAATGTCAGTGTAGCTAAACCATATTGTATTTTAATATTTTGACAACTGCACATGTAAGTATCTTAACATTTTAGTTTGCAGTTGGATTTGAAAGGCTCCAAGTTACTAAAGACAAAATTTAAAATAAAATAAAAATTTCAAAAAATAGAAAAATAAAAACAATCATGCCCCTAACCTTTCTTTATCCTGGAAGACAACCACTATGAACTGCAATATATGTACCACATATGGCATCATTAGCTCAATATTTGCATTCTTGAATCCTTGTAGAATTCCTGAATATGCCTAAAAAATCCCATTTCTCAACTGATTATTGGATTCGACCATTTCATCATCTGTGTTGCTTGTTTGGGAAACAATCTCTACTGCAGATTGAAGCACTGGCATAACATAAGCCAGATACTTCTCAAAATTCCCATCAATAGCAACAGTAATATCCCCAAAGCATGAAAAGATTGGGGGCTTCACTGAACAGTGCAGCTGACTACTTGACAAATCTTTTAGAAGATGAGTCATAATACCATGACAAAAAAATGAAGCTTCCAAAGCATGACAAATGTCACCCAGCACACCCACTGTTACTACACAAACTTGATATTCTTCAAAATTCTGCAGACCCATTCCAACGAACTTATAAAACTCTAGCATATACTTCGCAAACTCAGGATGAATAACATAAGCAATAGCACCTTTCTAGATGAGAAATCACCCTAACAACAAGCTTCTGAGACTGTAAAAATATGAAAAGTTTACACTCACATCAGTCGAAGTTTACATAATATTTGCATGCTTTTTAGGTTTGGCTATGTATACATAAAGCTTCGACAGAGAACATGGCATAAAAGTCCAACGGTCGCTACGGTTTTAGCCTATTTTTTATTAATTTTGTGGTATATTAATTTCACACTATTTAAATTTGTATAAAACGTAAACTGAAACGTACAAAAAATACAAGATTGTCATCAAATTTGCCTTTGAGACGCAATTCACATTATCTCCACAGCACAAATTCTAATAGAAACAATAAAAACAAATTTCCAGAAAAAAGCATTCCATCGATATACATTAGTCAGTCTAAATACTTACCTCTTGAAACGAAGAACTCCAAAAGTACAACTCATAAGTTCTTAACATAGGCTCTTTGGTATATTCAAAACTGTTATAATGAGTTCCACTGACAAGCAAACTAAAACGATAAACTATTAATATTCAGTAACATGTAATAAAACAAATATATATATCATATAACAAAAATAGAGATATAGTTTAAGATACCAATCTGGGTGTGAAACTATTTTTGAAAATATACTCAGAAGTGTTACTTTTAGAAAAGACTGTTTGTGCCTCGGAGAGGTCAGTCTTCTGCAGGAAGCAGCTAACCCTACAAGATGGTGTGTACAAACTAGAGAGAGAGAAATGACTGGAGTTAATTAGGTCAATGACAGTCAAGCACAGTTCATAACTCAACATAAATAAAGTCACAAAAATTATAAACTTCAACCAAGTCTTAGCATAAAATAAGTGATTATCAGCACACCATAACTGATCATAGGTGATCAAAGTCAAGTACTCTATAAGACCAAAAATTCAAGAATGCGGTATAAAAGAAATGAAAGAGGGTAAATGTTTGCATTAACCACAAGTCAAAGACAAGGTACCAAAAGTCTAATAATAACTGAATCAAGATGGAGAAAGTACAACAAGTATTTAATAATTCAATCAGTAACAAGTAATAAAATAAACATATTGATCATATAACAATAAGAGAGGTATAGTTGAAGATCTCCACATCAACATTAAACCAAAAGTACAACAGCATAGATGTCGATGATAATTTGTTCCATCCAAACCTACCAAGTGTACTTTTAGGTCAGCAGTATTCTTTTCTCCGAATTGTAGCTATGGTTCGGAGTCAAGAATACTGCTGACCTAAAAGTATATTTGATAGGTTTGGATGTAAACAATTTTCAATGTTGATGCCACTACCCTCCTTATTGTCTTACAAAAAGGCATGAAAATGAGCAAAAAGACTTAAAATTATGGACTTCACCTTCAAACAGTTCGTTACAATCACATTGATACGACGTCCCACAACCATTTCTCTTGACACCCACGAGGAGTGTTGCCAATGGCCAAATGTGGGAAAATGTGGCCAAACAACTGTAGTATTGTATAAGAGCAAAAGTTCAATAAGGTGGTTTTAAAAAAGTTACTCAAGCAGGGTAAATGACCCCATTAAACACAAATGAAAGATAAGGTACCACAAGACCAATCATATCTCAATCAAGGTGGGCAAGGTACAACCAGTCATATCTCTCTCAAATGTACAGCCGTCCAATATAGCCTAAAAGTTCATCATCATAGTATAAGGAAGGATGGTGGGATGCCAAATAAAAATATCCCTCATTTCTCTCTATTGATCAAATAACAATAAGAGAGGTGCCATTGAAGATCTACATGTCAACATTAAACCAAAAATCAGATCTGAATTGTGGGTGCAAATATAGTGCCTTGTACTATAGAAAATAAAAGCCACCTGTGTTACCTTTCAATTTAGCAATATGATCTACAGAAGCAAAATTTCAAAGTTGCAATGTTTTTTTTAATTATTATCACCTACCTAGTCTACCTAGTCTAGCTGGTACTCGAGTGCAATTCTTTTTTTGCTATATGGTTTTGCATAGTTGCAATGTTTTTTTTATTAAACTAAATTTTATAAAAATTATTTATTTCAAAGCTCATTGGCTCTGAAATGGTGACGTAAGTCTTGGAATTGGCATCCCAAGAGCCGGCGATGCGATGCCCTCAGCGTCTGCTCGTTTGTTTAATGCATGACAGGATGTTGAAGCCACGTTGTAGAGAGCGTTAAAGCCACGTTGAGTGGTGACGTAAGTCTTGAAATGGGGGCGTTGCGGGTCTGGCCAAAATGGAGCCATTGGGGGTCTGGTCATTTGTTTAATGCATCGCAGGTTGACATGACAAGGAGCAGGAGGTTGAAGCCACGTTGAAGGCAACATTCGAGCCATAAAGTCTTGAGCGGTTATGAAAGACACTTGCTAGCTCATAGCGTATTTTAGTTTGTGAGTATTGAAACGAGTTGATAAGGTTTGGCTTGTGCTCGGGTGACGGTGCTTCCATGGTTTCATTTTGGTTGGGCAAAGGAGAAGTCCAAGGTCGGGGATCGCGTATTCGTCTGTGTTTGTTTCTTTGGTTCAAGTAGTTTCAGGCTTTGTTATCTGTTGTAAATAAGAAGATAAATTTAATCTCAATTCCATATATTAGGATAAGCCTTTGGTTTCACTATTCATTAAGATTATATATGCATATTTAAAGTTATGGAATTTTAGTTTGGTATTCTGTCTGAAAAGGCTTTGTCCCTGTGCATACATAGTGTTTTTTTCGTATGGCTATTCATGTGATAACTTTGTTGTGGATAAATTATGTGCTAAGGTCTCGGGGCCGAGGAAAAGGCTTACATCAGTTACCTATTATGTTTATAGTCAAACACATAGATCTCTATCAATATAGTTATAGAGAAATTTACGAAGAACGATTTCTCGGTTTTGATTTTGAGTGCTTTCGTTCGGATTTGGGTTTGGGGTTTTGATTACAGCTTGCTGTGACGTGTTTTAGTGCGGGTCAGGGGTTGGTTCGTGTCTCAGCAATTTCTTTGGAGGGTTATGTAGTTCGAGTGTACTTGTGGTGCCTGGAATATAATGGAGAGTTATACACTGTTCCTTTGAGCTTGTTTATGATGGCACATTGGGTGGCTTGCTTAGCATTAAGCTAAAGTATATTAAATTTTTTTGCAGGCACTCAATGATTACATGAGTTATGGACTCAAACCTGGATATCTTAAGCATGATCTCGCTTAACCATAAGTTATGCTTCCATCGTGGAGTTAATATAACCATGTCTCCACATGCGTGGCAAGAAAGGGAGCTCAAGGAAGATGATGTGTCAAATCAACAATACTCCTTGAGATCACGATCCTGCATAAAAATATGCAGCAACATGGCCCTTAAAACCAAAATTGGACGTCCGACAACTTGCTCATAAGATGTCAAATAAATCGGAAAATTGATAGTAGCACTACTATTGTGATATTTGCGTTATAATCTTATCTCAAGTGCATATAATAGGTTATATAATGTATAAAGCAGGTATGCTTGTAGGAGTTTTTGACTTGATCCTCGATTTGGGATAAGTAGGAACAAATGAATCTACTAACAAATGTCCCATAATATGGGAATGTAAGTGATGGTTGAAATACATTGTATTTTTTGTTTAAATGTCCCATAATATGGGAATGTAAATGATGGTTGAAATACATTGTATTTTTCGTTTATATAGTAGACTACACGAGCATAAGGTGACAAATCATTAATAACAAGTCAAAGACATGAGAATCATTTACAAATAAATAAATAACTAAAAACATGTAAACAAAACATAGACGTATACATACAGACAATGAGCATATATACACAAGTTCGTAGACAAATAAACCTTGAATCTACGTGAACCAAGGCAAGCAAGGCAGAGGAATAGGCGATCCGTGACCTTGAACTTCTCCTTTTGCTACTGCTGCTGCTCCTCCTTTCTCTGTGTCTGTGTGTTTTGTTTTGTGTTCTTCGCCCAACTGAGATCAAACCATGCGAGCACCAATACCCTGCCACAAGCCAAACCTTATGAATTCGTTTGAAAATTCACAAGATAAAATACGCTATGAAACCATAAAACTGACTGACCAGGTGGCGCAGCAGCTGTCTTTTGTAGCTGCTCAAGATTTTATGACTTGAATGTTGACTTCAACGTGTCTATTCAAAGTGGCTTCAACGCCCTGTTCACTGTCATGTCAATTGCTACAAGCTTTATGATGCATTAAACAAATGAGCAGACTCTGACAGCATCGCACCAATGACTCTTGGGATGCCTAGTTTAATAAAAAACAGATTATAACTGTGTAAAACCATATGGATAAAAAAAATTAAACTCGAGTGCGAGCTAAATTAACTAGATTAATTAATAGGATATGAGTGATCCATATATTTCCTACCACGCAGGATATAATAATAACAATAATAGCATGAGTATGATTGTAACTTGGAAATGTTACACTAATTAAAACCTCATTGTTAGAGACAACCTGAGAAATGCTCTAGCATTGCTCGCAACCACATCTGGAATTTGACGGGCTAAAGAACGTTTTTCCAGTCCTTAAACCTATTTGACAGTAAAAAAAAATGCTAGCAGGTCAACAGCTATGTCCATTAACAATTTCAAACCGTTGATTCGACGTTTACAGGGTTAAGGCCCATGCCATAAATTTTAATAAATGGCGATCACTGTTTGACAAAATAATCCAAGCAAGCAGACTTGCAGTGACCGATTCCATGCACCAACACGATAGCAGCTACAAAGCTAAATGCACAACAATAATTGACATGCCCCTGAATTTGGCAGCTGCACTGACATGCAAATGTGTAGCAACAACATAGCAGGGAAGAACAGCAAGCACAAAAAACGCTAGCATATAGACAAACATAGAGCAGCACGATGGGATGTTTTTCCTTTCACTTAGATAGGGCTTGTAAAAAAAAAAAAAAAACTAAATCAGATACTGCTATGAAATTAACACACAAACATTGTTCTATTCCAGCCATAAGATAATGATAATAACATACACAAAATGCATAATGCATAGAATCAGCAGGCACTCAAAAGTAAAAAATGCTACGAATACTAATCTTATACATGAATCAAGAAAAAATCCTAGACTTGTGAAAGAAGCATTTTGGTGCATATCAATGGCTGCCTGACGCAACGAAGATGCCTCTTCTTCCTTGCCAACAGCTATGCCGCTAGGGTTTTAGGCTATTTTTTATTTTTTATCCACAACAAAGTTATTACATAAATAGCCATACGAAGAAAACCTATGTATGCACAGGGACAAAGCCTTTTCAGACAGAACACGAAACTAAAAACATGCAAACAAAGCATAGACATATACACACGGAGAATGAGCATATATACACAGGTTCGTAAACAATGAGCATAGACGTAAGCCTTTTCTTCGGCCCCGAGACCTTAGCACAGAATTTATCCACAACAAAGTTACTAGATAAATAGCCATACGAAAAAGAACTATGTATGCATAGGGACAGATCCTTTTCAGATAGAATACGAAAGTAAAAACATATAAACAAAGCATAGACGTATACACACAGACAATGAGCATATATGCACAGGTTCATAGATAAATAAACCCTGAATCTACCTGAACTAAGGCAACAAACGCAGACGAATAGGCGATCCGCGACGTTGGACTTCTCCTTCTGCTACTGTTGCTCGTCTCTCCGTGCAGCAACAGGTAACAAACCCTGAATCTACCTGAACCAAGGCAACAAACGCAGACCAATAGGTGATCCACCACCTTGGACTTCTCCTTCGCCCAACCAACATGAAACCATGGGAGCACTGTCACCCTAGCACAAGCCAAACCTTATCAATTTGTTTCAACACTCACAAACTAAAATACGCTATGAGCTAGCAGGTGTCTTTCATAACCGCTCAAGACTTTATGGCTCGAATGTTGCCTTCAACGTGGCTTCAACCTGCTGCTCCCTGTCATGTCAACCTTCCATGCATTAAACAAATGACCATACGTGCAACGCCGCCATTTCAAGGCTCACGTCACCACTCAACGTGGCTTCAACGCCCTCTACAACGTGCCTTCAACATACTGTGATGCATTAAACAAATGAGCAGACACTAACAGCATCGAACTGCCAGCTCTTGGTGTGCCGATTCCAACACCTACATCACCATTTCACAGCGAATGAGCTTTGAAATAAATAATTTTTATAAAATTTAGTTTAATAAAAAAAACATTGCAACTATGTAAAACCATATAGCTAAAAAAAAATTGAACTCGAGCAGGAGCTAGACTAGGTAAACTAGGTAGGTGATAATAGGGTATAATGTGGCTTCAACATCCTATCATGCATTGAACAAACAAGCAGACGCTGACGGCATCGCACTGCCGGCTCTTGGGATGTCGATTCCAAGACTTACGTCACCATTTCAGAGCCAATGAGCTTTGAAATAAATAATTTTTATAAAATTTAGTTTAATAAGAAAAACATTGCAACTATGTAAAACCATATAGCAAAAGAAAAAATTGCACTCGAGTACGCAGGACATAATAATTTTATTAACTAAATATTATTATCTTAACAATATCTTAATTTAAAAAAAGACACATTGTTATGAAATTTAAACATTACATTAAACTAAATTAAATATTCAATGCAACATACTTTATCTCATCCTAAGAATCCCATACTTCGATTAAGTTGCAGCTAAAGTCTATAACATAATCCCATACAAAAAAAAAACTATGTATGCACAGGGACAAAGCCTTTTCAGACAGAACACAAAACTAAAAGAATGTAAACAAAGCATAAAAACATTGCAACTATGCAAAACCATATAGCTAAAAAAAAAAAGAACTCGAGCAGGAGCTAGACTAGGTAGACTAGGTAGGTGATAATAGGGTACAACGTGGCTTCAACATCCTGTCATGCATTAAACAAACGAGCAGACGCTGACGACATCGCACCGCCAGCTCTTGGGATGTCAATTCCAAGACTTACGATTCCAAGACTTACGTCACCATTTCAGAGCCAATGAGCTTTGAAATAAATAATTTTCATAAAATTTAGTTTAATAAGAAAAACATTGCAACTATGTAAAACCATATAGCAAAAGAAAAAATTGCACTCGAGTACGCAGGACATAATAATTTTATTAACTAAATATTATTATCTTAAAAATATCTTAATTTAAAAAAAGACACATTGTTATGAAATTTAAACATTACATTAAACTAAATTAAATATTCAATGCAACATACTTTATCTCATCCTAAGAATCCCATACTTCGATTAAGTTGCAGCTAAAGTCTATAACATAATCCCATACGAAAAAAAACTATGTATGCATAGGGACAAAGCCTTTTCAGACAGAATACAAAACTAAAAGAATGTAAACAAAGCATAGACGTATACACACAGACAATGAGCATATATGCAGAGGTTCGTAGATAAATAAACCCTGGATCTACCTGAACTAAGGCAACAAACGCAGACGAATAGACGGTCCGCGACGTTGGACTTCTCCTTCTACTGCTGCCGCTCTCTCCGTGCACGAACAGCTAACAAACCCTGAATCTACCTGAACCAAGCCAACAAACGCAGACGAAAACGCGATCCCCGACCATGGACTTCTCGTTCGCCCAACCAAGATGAAACCATGGGAGGACCGTCAGCCTGGCACAAGCCAAACCTTATCAATTCGTTTCAATACTCACAAACTAAAATACGGTATGAGCTAGCAGATGTCTTTCAAGACTTTATGCCTCGAATGTTGGCTTCAACGTTGCTTCAACTTGCTGCTCCCTGTCATGTCAACCTGCCATGCATTAAACAAATGACCAGACCCGCACCGCCCCCATTTCAAGGCTTACGTGACCACTCAACATGGCTTCAACGCCCTCTACAACGTGTCTTCAACATCCTGTCATCCATTAAACAAACGAGCAGACGCTGACGGCATACACTCCAACTACATAACCCTCCAAAGAAATTGCCAACACACGAATCAACGCCTGACCCGCACGAAAACACGCCACAGCAAGCTGAAATCAAAACCCCAAAACCCAAATCCGAACGAAAGCACTCAAAATCAAAACCGAGAAATCGTTCTTCGTAAATTTCTCCTAAAAACGGTCCATGGAAGCTACAAAACCGACAACATTCCTTTATGCTGACAACCTTCTCGCTCTTAAGTAAACCGCGCACTGAACTCAAAGCTTTGCAACTCCATTTCTGCTATTCTCTTTGGCCCCGAGACCTTAGGAAAGAATTTATCCACAACAAAGTTATTACATAAATAGCCATTCGAAAAACCAAACTATGTATGCACAGAAACAAAGCATTTTCAGACAGAATACGAAACTAAAAACCTGTAAACAAAGCATAGACGCATACACACATAAAATGAGCATATATACACAGGTTCGTAGAGAATGAGCATAGATGTAAGCCTTTTCTTCGGCCCCGAGACCTTAGCAAACAATTTATCCACAACAAAGTTATCACATAAATAGCCATACGAAGAAAACCTATGTGTGCACAGGGACAAAACCTTTTCATTGGACTAACTTTGAACTCCTGTACAGTATATATTTGAAACACGAGCTTAGCGAATAAGGAATCAGTTAACTATTACAGCTTCAATTAATGACGTGAGACTTAGACATCCGAATCAACAACTATTTTTGGAAAAATACAGAGTTGTGATTCGCTATTCTGGGCATATCGCATACAAAAAGAGTGGAGCTAGACCCATCAGAGCTTTAAATAACTTCTATAAATAAAAGATGTATGAAAGAGGTTTTCACTTCAAACTTACTCCCGTGCTAAATAAAAATTTATTTAAAAATTGAACAAGGCCATTCTCTGGAGGTTCTGGGTCAGAATGCCCTGGAAGTAGATTATATATCGTTCGTGTTAAAACCATTTTAATAAGATAGTAATGTGAAATGACTTCAGGCTTACAAGCCTTTAGACGCGGTATTGGGCTCAGCCTCAATAGTTTACCCTAAACAAGAATTGATGGGTGTTCCTTTCCTTGTTTTGAAGTGAAACAAAATACAGTATGAGACTACTACTAAACATTTGTATGTCTTCTTGGCACAAGTGTCAGGATGATGGTAATCGTAAAATACCCGTGGCTGGCTCGACCTTTCCTCGCAGACCTCAACCGAGAGTTTCTAATCTCCTGGGTTCTTTTACCAGCATTAAAGGAAGCTCGTAGTCGGTTTATTGCTTACCGGTTTGGAGACCGTCGCCTATGGTGGTGATGAAGACCTCGAAACGCCCTGTCAACATCGTTAAAAGCTTGAGTTAAGCCAAGGTTACATGATATAATGTTAATAAAATTATTTTTATAGTGGAGAACGAAACACCAGGTTTACCAGATTTGAGTCTCGAAACGTCGGCTTCTGGAGGTAAGACTTGCACCATTGCCAGTGGTCCAAGCCGCAAAAGAAGAGAACTACAAATTCAGGTTCCAGTCTAAACCATATTTAAATTGTCGATAATTCTTTTTTTTTTATTCCACCCTGATGCTGCGATGGTTGCATGAAACCCCAGAGCCGAGGCTCTCTGTCTCATAAGTTGTTTTGGTATTTGACCCAAGCCTTTATGTTTCACCTGCCCGAAAACTTGCGGTTCGAAGAGTACGAGTTCACATGGGTTGAGTAATTGTTCATACGCAGGAAAGACCTTTCGCAGAGGTAGAGGTCAAGAATAGTACAGATGTTGAGCTACCAGGTGTTTTTCATACCCGCTATGCCTCGAATGTTGGCTTCAACGTGGCTTCAACCTGCTGCTCCCTGTCATGTCAACCTACCATGCATTAAACAAATGCCCAGACCCGCACCGCCCCCATTTCAAGACTTACGTCACCACTCAACGTGGCTTCAACGCCCTCTACAACGTGGCTTCAACATCCTGCCATGCATTAAACAAACGAGCAGACGCTGATGGCATCGCACCGCCGGCTCTTGGGATGCCAATTCCAAGACTTATGTCACCATTTCAGAGCCAATGAGCTTTGAAATAAATATTTTTTATAAAATTTAGTTTAATAAAAAAAAAATTGCAACTATGTAAAACCATATAGCAAAAAAAAAAAATTTGCACTCGAGTACCAGCTAGACTAGGTAGAGTAGGTAGGTGATAATAGGGTCCGGGCGATCCATTTATATCCTGCTACGTAGGACATAAAAATGATAAATATATAAAGTAGCATTCTATATATATATACATATAAAAAATTACTAATTTCAAATACATTATTATTTAAAAAAAAAACAATATGATATCATACAATAATTAAATACATCGTAAAAATAAATTAAGATTAAATTGATTTTAATAAAAAACTATAAATAGAAAGAAATTTAAATATTGATTATAATGAGCATGTTTAAGACAATTTATTAATCTATGCTATTAATTTATGATAGTTTTTATATATTAATTTAATTATTTGAACTAAATCTAAATCAAAAAATTTATAATTCAATTTATCAATTTATTATTATTATAACTAATTAAAATAAAATAAAAATATTTATTTTAATTTATTATATTATATTTTTGTATATTATTTGATATATTATTAATAGAAAATTGATTAACATTGCTCCTCGTAAATGCAAATCACAAATCAACTCAAATGCAATATCAAACCAACTACTCAAGTGCAAGTGCAATGTCCAATACATTGCTACCTTGTGGCTATTGTTAATTTTATCATCCCCAATACTGCCAATCTTTGTCAGTCCCCAACGCTACCAATCTTTGTCCGTCCCCAATACTTTGTCATCCCCAATTGCTGCCAGTGCCACTGCCAATCTTTGTCCATCCCCAACCCTTCAAATTTGATCACTCGCTGCCACTGCCAATCTTTGTCCATCCCCAATGCCCGAATTCGACGACAAAGCTTTGGGGACTGACAAAGATCGACAGCGTTGGGGGGCGGGCATAGGATATTTCGAATCAGAATGGCAGATCGGGTTTTGCGGCAGTGGGGACGGACAAAGCTGCCCAAATTCCATGACAAAGCGTTGGGGACCGACAAAGATCGGCAGCTTCGACGCTGCCCGAATTCCATGACAAAGCGTTGGGGACTGCCGATCTTTGTAATTTTCAGTCCCCAACGCCTTGTCATGGAATTCGGGCAGCGTCGAAGCTGCCGATCTTTGTCTGTCCCAACGCTTTGTCATGGAATTTGGGCAGCTTTGTCCGTCCCCACTGCCGCAAAACCCGATCTGCCATTCTGATTCGAAATATCCTATGCCCGCCCCCCAACGCTGCCGATCTTTGTCAGTCCCCAAAGCTTTGTCATGGAATTCGGGCAGCGTCGGGGATGACAAAGCATTGGGAATGCTGCAAAGCCCAATGTGCCATTCTGATTCCAAATATTCTATGTCAGTCCCAAACACTGCCGAAGTCCCGAATGCTGCCCGGATTCCACCATTTTTGTCAGCTGCAAAGTTACAGTTAAGTGATCAGAGAAGCCAGGTGCAAGGCTGCCCGAATTCGACCATCTTGTCAGGTGCAAAGTTACAGTTAAGTGATCAAAGAAGTTCAGGTGCAAAGTTACAGTTAAGTGATCAGAGAAGTTCAGGTGCAAAGTTATAGTTAAGTGATCAAAGGGGTCAAACGCAAAGTCACGATTAGAATAACCAGTTAAGAAGAATGCCCAGACAGACTGGCCTGGCAATTATGTTTATGATGTTGTTTCCGATGATGATGGTTGCTGGAACTTGGATCATTTTCTATTCCAGACTTCCAGTAAATTCCGTTTCTGGGATGTCAAGCCCAAGGAGATACGACGTGTTCTTGAGTTTCAGAGGGCCGGATGTTAGAAAAGGCTTTGTTGATCATCTCTACAATGCCCTGACCAGCGCAGGGATCCATGTCTTCCTGGATGCTCATCAACTGAACAAGGGAGAGAATATCAGCACAACTATAGAGCATGCCATTCAGTCCAGTCGAATCAGGATTCCTATTTTCTCTCCGGATTATGCAACCTCTCTGTGGTGCCTCAACGAATGCTTGCTTATTGCACGACAGAAGCAGGGTATGGCTGTTCCTTTGTTTTACAAAGTTGCTCCTTCTCATGTTCGTCACCCGGAGCGACCTGCAAGCCCATTTTCCCATGCATTCCAACACTATCAGAGTAGAGAGGAACACGATGAATGGAACGCTGCTCTGTTCACAGTGTCTTCTCTATCTGGCTGGTCCTTGGACGACACAAACGGGTGCGTACATCTCTCTGTTTGGTATCTGATAAATTAAAGAATTCATTTTTACCCATTGGCAAAGTAAGAAAAACAGGACGCTGCGTTTTCAGTAATGAGCAACTCGGACCGGTTTCGATCGGATCAGGATGATGATCCTAGCTCGAGGATCGAAATCGGTCCAGATTGCTTATTACTCAAAACGCATCCTATCAGGAGGATTGAAACCGGTATCGTATATCGAGGATCGAAACCGCTCGATCTGGGTTGCTTATTACTCAAAACGCATCTTATCAGGAGAATTGAAACCAAAGTAGCATAAATAATTCGATCGTATTGATATTTTGTATAAGGAAATCAGAATAAATTCTAATGGATCGAATATTTGGTGTAGGTGTAATACAGATATTGAAATTGGTCCGGGTTACTCAATACTCAAAACGCAGTTTCCTGTTTTTATGTGATAAATCGATGTTTCGATATTTTGTCCGTGTTTGTTTGTTTGTCTGATATTTGATTGAATTTTCAATACTCTGTGCATGTGCAGATATGAAGCAGTGCTGGTGAAGCGTGTGGTGCAGGACGTGCGTAAACTCTTGAAAAGATGGGAGCGCTGAGCTTGGGCTTCATGTAGAATTAAAACATGAGGCACTGTGCCTCTGAGCTTCATAATTATAATAACCAGTCAATAAAAATGCTGTATTATATGATTTTGTTTCCAATACTGCTGGACCGCTGGTTGTTAGATCATTTTATATGCCAGGATTCCGTTAAAATTCGGCATTCTTAAATATAAACCTTTCCATTTTAGCATACGCTTGCTTGATCATTTTATATGGTTGAATCCTGGTAAAGTTCGATATTCTTGAATACGGACCTTCAAGTTTCCTTGTTTGATCATTTTATATGCTTGAATTCTGATAAAATTCAATATTCTTGAATACAAGCCTTTTAAGTTTCCATATCGAATAGGGTACACTTTTAATCTGTACTTTCTGCTTAAAAATGGAAACACTGAAAGGGGTGGTGCGTATATTATAAAAAAGGGAAGAGGTATTTTGTACTGGATGGAGGGTGGATATATTGTACTAAAAGCCGTGGCAATTCAGTATTTGGATCGATGTTCACAGCGAATAATATCTAGTTTGATGTAGAGCTTTTAAGACTCTGTCAAAGGTATAGATATGCATGGTGCCATCCATACCATGGCGTAGACTCGTGTCTGTTACAGATATGCACGGTGCCATCCATACGATGGCGTAACTCGTGTCTGTTCTCCTCTAGAATTCCTAGGTATAGATATGCAGAGCCGTTGCGCAGTAGGTGGGTGTATTTTATTTTATTTGATAGATTCGTGATTGCGCAATGTGATTTTGATTGGATTCAGGTTTGTTGGGATAACGCTTGCCTCAGCGCATCCGGGATCCCTGATGATCACTCCTCTGGCAAGTTTGTCGATG
Organism: Larix kaempferi; assembly: GCA_027924585.1. NCBI lineage: Eukaryota > Viridiplantae > Streptophyta > Pinopsida > Pinales > Pinaceae > Larix > Larix kaempferi. The sequence continues at coordinate 1,569,586 of BSBM01000998.1, forward strand.
ACGACGAGATGACTCTTTGCATGGACCATCTAACTCAGGTTCTCTGTTGTATATGTTTAGTTTTATTGACAGTATTTCTTCTCTGTAGCATTTGGCGAGAAAGAGATGGCCGCCTGACAAGCTTTTCAGAAAACACGAAGGAGAGATGAGTGTTGGAAGGGCGGGTTTGATTTGCCAGATGTAAAGCAAACCAATAGTGAATTGAGGTTGGTGCATGACAGTGATCTCATGGCCTTGCTCGACAAGATCCATAATATGGATAACAATGAAGAGACAGATGCTGTGAATGCGATCAAGGGCAGGATGAGGCTCAACGGGGTTATAAAGTCGCTCGAAGATGAAATAGAGTCGAAAGCTCAAACAGATTAAGGCCGAAGGGTAGTGCTGATCAGACGGGTTCAGTTAAACAAGGCGAATTAAGTGCAGGTGGATCAAATTCTGGAGCGACCTCAGTTATGGTATAGATCGCTTCACGTATTACGATGATGTTAGTGCAAAGCCTGGTTTCTTTGTCGACTATATTTCTTCATCAATTATATATATATATTAACTATATATATATAATTAGTATTAATTATATTTTTAAATGTGGTTGATATTGATCGATTAATGTATATTAACAATAACTACACATTTAAAAATGGTTGATATTTAGATGCAATGAGTAATATTATATATTAAGATACTGTGCATGGCTAAAAGTTTTCTTTTCTATGGGTCTATGTGAAAAGATAATATTTATCTGTTGAATGAACATCCAATTATTCAAAATGACATTGAAGCGCCACATCAAACAAAAGATGGATTTGTTGTCCGTGGCGCCGAGTTTCATGACGTTTGTAACACTATTCGACCAATCCAACGTATGACCGGCCATGAGGAAGGACTGTGATATACATATTGGGAAAAAACTTTCCCTGTGTTTTTTAATGTAGAAAATATACTCAGAGCCGAGACGCGCTTTATTTCCACGCCTTTTGTAACTGCATGCCGTGCAACACGGGTAGAAACTGAAGGCGTCTCGGCTCAAAATTCTATGTAACATGTCACGCGTTTTGTTCAAGGAAAACGAAGGTTCCGCATCTCTACCCGTGTTGCACGGCATGCAATTCGAATCCCATGTCGATCGGAAACAACGTACCGCTGTTTTTGTTGTCAGACGCCAGTGACGCCATGAGGACAGAAGCTGTTTTTGGGGCATATTGCTCTATGTTGGATTGCCGTTTCAAAATAAGAAGACTATATTGTTTTGTTAAGAAATTTTTGTATAATATTGTATCCCAAAAAAACCCTTGTCCCACCCAGAACCTCAATATCTCTCTTATTCTCGTGCTTAGTCTAAGTCTCACTTTGGGTTAATTACCCATTCTCGTGGTTGCCCCCAAATCTTAACCACGATCACGATCAAGTTAAGACACTCGCCAAATATAGTCAATATAAACCTGCAGGCATCCAATCGTCCCCCTAGCCCTATTGTGAAATTATATACAAGTTAACAATTGATATAAAAAGAAACCGTGTAAAACATTTCCATATATGACCTAGTGATCTTAATAAAACATTTGTAGTTGTTGGTGAGAGATGTCTAGAGATGATCACAAAACAAGTGTAAGTGATGATTAAAAAACATGTGTAAAAGTGATGGTGTAAGTGATGATTAAAAAACATGTGTAAAAGTGTTAGTTTTTCATCATTTAATTCAATATGATCTAGGATCTTAACTGAAAGAACAACATGTACAGTATATCAAGCATAAGAGACAAGAGACAAGAGACACAAAGCATTTCACCGGGGAAAACCAAGAAGGTGAAAAACAATGCAACTTCCTCAGAGATGGAATAAACACCAATACAAAGATCACCAAGATGAATCCCCAAAAGATAAATGTTTGCAGCAGTTACTCCTCCTCTCTCTCACTAATGCGAAGTGAGTGAGTGAGTGAATGAATGGAATGAGAGACACACACTCTCTATTTATACAATGACTTGACTTGCTTTTTACTCTAACTAGGCCTACCTCCCTTAGGAGAGTCTAATAACCCATTACCACTTGTCACGGGGCCAACCCCACTAGGGTGGTCTAATAACCCTTTAACCCACATGACTCATATAGGGCCGACCCCACCAAGGTGGTCTAATAACCCATCAAATATAAGTTACGACACTTACAATATAACTTGCGACACTACTCTGAGGTCTAATGCCTTGTCATACATGGGAGGATGGACCTCAATGACTTTACATGACTCAAGTACAATAATGACTTCTCCGACCCAGAGGAACAAACATCTTCATCGGAGGTACAGCAATAGAATACAAATGATGACACTTCCGATCGGAGGAATAAGACATCTCCGTCAGGGATACAATAAAGTACAAATGTAATACATACAATATACAAGTGAATATCTTCTGAAGTTACAAATACATCAACACTCCCTCTTAACTAGGAAGGTATTCTCTTGACACGGGTCATCAATACATATAGGCACAAGTCTTCAATTTTGGAGCTGAATCATCGTCACTGGATCATGGAGCATCATTGTCATTGTTGTTGTACTTGTCATCTCGATCACTAGTGTTATCTCTCAATTCTTCTCGTCATAGGAAGTTCTATAGAGCCAACCCTTTTTCATGCTGGTTGTAGGCCTAGCCTCCTGTAGGTCTTCATCATATCTAGCCATCCTGTGGAATCCTCAGGGTTGATTACGTGCGTCAACAAAACCTCGAAAGAGCATCCCAGGACTTTTATGAGCTTACTGCTCAAGCTATCAGATCTCCTAGGATCTTTTACATGTGACCTTCACAAAACCTTAAAAGAGTATCTTGCAACCTGCAAAATCTCTAAAGATCATCCCAGGATATTTTCCGTGCCTATCACAACCTGTCCAGATCTCTAGGATATTTTACATGTGAACTCGCAAAACCTTAAAAGAGTATCTTGCATTCTGTAAAATCTCTAAAGAGCATCCCAGGATCTTTTCTGTGCCTAGCACAACTGTCCGGATCTCCAGGATCTTTTCTATGCGACCCTTGCAAAACCTTAAAAGAGTATCTTGCATCCTGCAAGATCTCTAAATAACATCCCAGGATCTTTTTCGTGCCTAACACAACCTGTCCGGATCTTCGCATGGAGCATCGATCTGATGCACATGATCATACTGATCATCATCATACAATACATCCTCCTGATGCACAACATCTGGAGCATTGACCTAATGCTCATCACATATGATCGTCCTGATCATCATCATACAATACATCATCCTGATGTACAGCATCTAGAGCATCAACCTAATGCTCATCACATATGATCGTCCTGATCATCATCATACAATACATCATCCTGATGTACAACATCTAGAGCATCGACTTGATGCTCACCACACATGATCGTCCTGATCATCATCATAGCATCATCCTGATACACATCATCACATGATCATGATCATCCTGATCATCATCACAAAATCGTCCTGATGTATATCATCGTCACATGATCATCCTGATCATCATCACAGCATCGTCCTAATGCTCATCACACATCACCTACATCCATAGCCATGGAAAGGATCCTCCTAACACCATCCTTAGAATGGCTCCTGCAAATGTGTCCCATCATTTCCTCCTCGAAGTATCTTCTAACTGAAGAACACCAAGCCTCTCTCTGAAGTACTCGAACTTCACTATGGCTAGTGGTTTGGTCAACACATCTACAATCTGCTCATATGTCGCAACATACTAGAGCTTCACTGCTCCTCTCTGCACCATATCCCTAGTATAGTGATATTTGATCTCAATATGCTTCGACTTGTCATGGAACACCGGGTTCTCTGACAACTTCACACAACTCTAGTTGTCACAATAGATACCAGTAGCATCCAACTAGAGATCAAATAAATCAGAAAGTAGCTTCCTTAGCCATACTGCCTCACAACTAACCGAACAAGTTGTGACATACTCTGCTTCGGTTGTACTCAGTGCTACACAGGATTGCTTCCTGCTAAACCAAGAGATCACACCTAATCCCATACTGAAGCAACACCCCGAAGTGCTCTTCCTATCTACAGCACTGCCTGCCCAATTTGAATCAACATAATCCTCCAGGTTAAACTTTTGATTCGCATCATTCTTGAGCTCATAATCAATCGTACTACCCTTAAGGTACCTCATAATATGCTTTACAACAATCAAGTGAACATGTCTAGGATTTGTCAGGAACTGGCTCAAGGTATTCACCGCAAAGCAAATATTTGGTCTCGTGTTCGTCGGGTACATCAAGGACCCAATCATCTGATGATACATCGTGGCATCAACTGACTCTGATGAAGCATCACTCAATAGCTTCAGGTTCAATGCCATAGGTGTGGCCATGGACTTGCATTCCATCATCCCGAACCGCTTCAGGATATCTACTGCATACTTCCCTTGTCCAAGGAAGATTCCATCTGCACTCTGCCACACCTCCATACCTAGAAAGTAATGCATCATACCCAAGTCCTTCATCTCGAACTCAACAACAAGCTTCCTCTTCATATCGGAAATCAACCTATCCTCACCTGTCACAAACAAGTCATCCATATATAGTAGGAGTATCACTGGATTTCCTTCCTCAACCTTGTAGTAAAGGTTGGAATCCGCTTTACTCTTGGTAAATCCCAAACTGGACAGGAAGCTATCTATCCTGCCGTACCATGTCCTGGGTGCTTGCTTCAAGCCATACAAGGCTTTCTTCAATTTGCACACATGTGACTCCCTGTCATGTGTCTCAAATCCGAGTGGCTGCTCCACTTCCTCTTCGACTACATCGTTCAATAAAGCTTTCTTGACATCCATCTGGTGTATCTTCCACTTCATCACTTGCCTTGTATTTCTCTATGCTACTATCTGCAGCATGCTTGATCTTGTAGATCTACTTGGAAGTCACAACAACTTTCCTTTTGGTCTTGGGACAACATCCCAAACATCATTCTTCATGATCGATTGGTATTCCTCGATCATAGAATCCTTCCATTACTGCATCCTTGATCCTGGGAACTTCAGATTCTTCATTATCTTCAATAGGTAGTTTTCTTGAACTTCGTTGCTGGAACAAATGTCGGTGTCCTTCTTTTGTAGGTGATTGTACATGATCTTTCCTACAAGTCAAATTCAATTGCATGATTAGAAACTTCTCATACATTCATGCAATTATCTTAGCCAATGCTTCAATACAACATTTATCCATATCCCGTAACTTTCTAGATGCCTTCCATCTCTACCAGAACATTGTTAAGAGTGTGCACAACTCCCAACATGTCAGCAAAGAGGTTTCATTATAGATAAGTAGCAATGGAATGTTGTAGAGTACCATAGGCCACTTACCCATTACTTGCATATTACTAGTATCGTGTTCATTCATGCAACTTTTCTATTATTCATAATATACATCCTAAATCTAGGAACAAAAGCATGTACATGACTGGACAACATCATTTAAATAATCAAATATATAATAAATGACAATTCAAATACTTATCTTTGTTTGGTTGTTGGGTGGACTCCCTCTCAATCTTTGCTTCCTTGCATAAACTATTGGAGTGTGCTCCATCTTGATCTTTGCTTCCTTGCAAGAACAACTGGAGTGTGCTACCTCTTGATATTTGCTTCCTGGAGTGTGCTCCCTCTTGATCTTTGCTTCCTTTATGATATCATCATGATTATATGTCTTTGAACTTCTATCCATCATGGACCACTATGCATGCTTAAGTGTGCACTAGTGGCATCATTGTGTCATCCTCAATATCTCATACATAATCATACATGCATTAGTATAATCTCAATACTTATCAAAACATTATGATTCTAAATAATCTTTGATTCTAGGTAGGTGTATTTTATTATATTTGATAGATTCATGATTGCGCAATGTGATTTTGATTGGATTCAGGTTTGTTGGGATAACGCTTGCCTCAGCGCATCCGGGATCCCTGATGATCACTCCTCTGGCAAGTTTGTCAATGAAGACGAGATGACTCTTTGCATGGACTATCTAACTCAGGTTCTCTGTTGTATATGTTTAGTTTTATTGACAGTATTTCTTCTCTGTAGCATTTGGCGAGAAAGAGATGGCCGCCTGACAAGGTTTTCAGAAAACACGAAGGAGAGATGAGTGTTGGAAGGGCGGGTTTGATTTGCCAGATGTAAAGCAAACCAATAGTGAATTGAGGTTGGTGCATGACAGTGATCTCATGGCCTTGCTCGACAAGATCCATAATATGGATAATAATGAAGAAACAGATGCTGTGAATGCGATCAAGGGCAGGATGAGGCTCAACGGGGTTAGAAAGTCGCTCGAAGATGAAATAGAGTCGAAAGCTCAAACAAATTAAGGCCGAAGGGCAGTGCTGATCAGACGGGTTCAGTTAAACAAGGCGGATTAAGTGTAGGTGGATCAAATTCTGGAGCGACCTCAGTTATGGTATAGATCGCTTCAGTTATGGTATAGATCGCTTCACGTATTACGACGATGTTAGTGCAAAGCTTGGTTCCTTTGCCAACTATATTTCTTCATCAATTATATATATATATCAACTATATATATGATTAGCACTAATTATATTTTTAAATGTGGTTGATATTGATCGACTAATGTATATTAACAATAACTACACATTTAAAAGTGGTTGATATTTAGATGCAATGACTAATATTATATATTAAGATACTGTGCATGGCTAAAGGTTTTCTTTTCTATGGGTCTATGTGAAAAGATGACATTTATCTGTTGAATGAACATCCAATTATTCAAAATGACATTGAAGCGCCACATCAAACAAAAGATGGATTTGTTGTCCGTGGCACCGAGTTTCATGACGTTTGTAACACTATTCGACCAATCCAACATATGACCGGCCATGAGGAAGGGCTGTGATATACATATTGGGAAAAAACTTTCCCTGTCTTTTTTAATGTAGAAAATATACTCAGAGCCGAGACGCGCTTTATTTCCATGCCTTTTGTAACTGCATGCCGTGCAACACGGGTAGAATTTGAAGGCGTCTCGGCTCAAAATTCTATGTAACATGTCACGCATTTTGTTCAAGGAAAATGAAGGTTCCGCGTCTCTACCCGTGTTGCATGGCATGCAATTCAAATCCCATGTCGATCGAAAACAACGTACCGCTGTTTTTGTTGTCAGACGCCATGAGGACAGAAGCTATTTTTGGGGCATATTGCTCTATGTTGGATTGCCGTTTCAAAATAAGAAGACTATATTCTTTTGTTAATAAATTTTTGTATAATATTGTATCCCAAAAAAACCCTTGTCCCACGCAGAACCTCAATATCTCTCTTATTCTCGTGCTTAGTCTAAGTCTCACTTTGGGTTAATTACCCATTCTCGTGGTTGCCCCCAAATCTTAACCACGATCACGATCATGATCATGATCAAGTTAAGACACTCGCCAAATATAGTCAATATAAACCTGCAGGCATCCAATCGTCCCCCTAGCCCTATTGTGAAATTATATACAAGTTAACAATTGATATAAAAAGAAACAGTGTAAAACATTTCCATATATGTCCTAGTGATGTTAATAAAACATTTGTAGTTGTTGGTGAGAGATTTCTAGAGATGATTACAAAACAAGTGTAAGTGATGATTAAAAAACATGTGTAAAAGTGATGGTGTAAGTGATGATTAAAAAACATGTGTAAAAGTGTTAGTTTTTCATCATTTAATTCAATATGATCTAGAATCTTAACTGAAAGAACAACATGTACAGCATATCAAGCATAAGAGACAAGAGACAAGAGACACAAAGCATTTCACCGGGGAAAACCAAGAAGGTGAAAAACCATGCAACTTCCTCAGAGATGGAATAAAAACCAATACAAAGATCACCAAGATGAATCCCCAAAAGATAAATGTCTGCAGCAGTTACTCCTCCTCTCTCTCACTAATGCGAAGTGAGTGAGTGAGTGAATGAATGGAATGAGACACACACACTCTCTATTTATACAATGACTTGACTTGCCTTTTACTCTAACTAGGCCTACCTCCCTTAGGAGAGTCTAATAACCCATTACCACTTGTCACGGGGCCAACCCCACTAGGGTGGTCTAATAACCCTTTAACCCACATGACTCATATAGGGACGACCCCACCAAGGTAGTCTAATAACCCATCAAATATAAGTTACAACACTTACAATATAACTTGCGACACTACTCCGGGGTCTAATGCCCTGTCATACATGGGAGGATGGACCTCAATGACTTTACATGACTCAAGTACAATAATGACTTCTCCGACCCAGAGGAACAAACATCTTCGTCGGAGGTACATCAATAGAATACAAATGACGACACTTCCGATCGGAGGAATAAGACATCTCCGTCAGGGATACAATAAAGTACAAATGTAATACATACAATAGACAAGTGAATATCTTCCGAAGTTACAAATACATCAACACTCCCTCTTAACTAGGAAGGTATTCTCTTGACACAGGTCATCAATACATATAGGCACAAGTCTTCAATTTTGGAGCTGGATCATCGTCACTGGATCATGGAGCATCATCGTCATTACTGCTATACTTGTCATCTCGATCACTAGTGCTATCTCTCAATTCTTCTCGTCATAGGAAGTTCTACAGAGCCAACCCTTTTTCATACTGGTTGTAGGCCTAGCCTCCTGTAGGTCTTCTTCATATCTAGCCATCCTGTGGAATCCTCAGGGTTGATTACGTGCGTCAACAAAACCTCGAAAGAGCATCCCAGGACTTTTATGAGCTTACTGCTCAAGCTATCAGATCTCCTAGGATCTTTGACATGTGACCTTCACAAAACCTTAAAAGAGTATCTTGAAACCTGCAAGATCTCTAAAGAGCATCCCAGGATCTTTTCCGTGCCTAGCACAACCTGTCCAGATCTCCAGGATCTTTTACATGTGAACTCGCAAAACCTTAAAAGAGTATCTTGCATCCTGCAAAATCTCTAAAGAGCATCCCATGATCTTTTCTGTGCCTAGCACAACTATCCAGATCTCCAGGATCTTTTCTATGCGACCCTTGCAAAACCTTAAAAGAGTATCTTGCATCCTGCAAGATCTCTAAATAACATCCCAGGATCTTTTCCGTGCCTAGCACAACCTGTCCGGATCTTCGCATGGAGCATCGATCTGATGCGCATGATCATACTGATCATCATCGTACAATACATCCTCCTGATGCACATCATCTGGAGCATTGACCTGATGCTCATCACATATGATCGTCTTAATCATCATCATACAATACATCATCCTGATGTACAACATCTAGAGCATCAACCTGATGCTCATCACATATGATCGTCCTGATCATCATCATACAATACATCATCCTGATGTATAACATCTAGAGCATACACTTGATGCTCACCACACATGATCGTCCTGATCATCATCATAGCATCATCTTGATACACATCATCACATGATCATGATCATCCTGATCATCATCACAACATCGTCCTGATGTATATCATCGTCACATGATCATCCTGATCATCATCACAGCATCGTCCTAATGCTCATCACACATCACTTACATCCATAGCCATGGGAAGGATCCTCCTACCACCATCCTTAAAATGGCTCCTGCAAATGTGTCCCATCACTTCCTCCTCGAAGTATCTTCTAACTGAAGAACACCAAGCCTCTCTTTGAAGTACTCGAACTTCACTCTGGCTAGTGGTTTGGTCAACACATCTACAATCTGCTCATATGTCGCAACATACTAGAGCTTCACTGCTCCTCTCTGCACCATATCCCTAGTATAGTGATATTTGATCTCGATATGCTTCGACTTGTCATGGAACACCGGGTTCTCTGACAACTTCACACAACTCTAGTTGTCACAATAGATACAAGTAGCATCCAACTAGAGATCAAATAAATCAGACAGTAGCTTCCTTAGCCATACTGCCTCACAACTAGACGAACAAGTTGCGACATACTCTGCTTCGGTTGTACTCAGTGCTACGCAAGATTGCTTCCTGCTAAACCAAGAGATCACACCTGATCCCATATTGAAGCAACACCTTGAAGTGCTCTTCCTATCTGCAGCACTACCTGCCCAATTTGAATCAACATAACCCTCCAGGTTAAACTTTTGATTCGCATCATACTTGAGCTCATAATCAATCGTACCCTTCAGGTACCTCATAATATGCTTTACAACAATCAGGTGAACATGTCTAGGATTCGTCAGAAACTGGCTCAAGGTATTCACCGCAAAGCAAATATCTGGTCTCGTGTTCGTCGGGTACATCAAGGACCCAATCATCTGACGATACATTGTGGCATCAACCGACTCTGATGAAGCATCACTCAATAGCTTCAGGTTCGATGCCATAGGTGTGGCCATGGACTTGCATTCCATCATCCCGAACTGCTTCAGGATATCTACTGCATACTTCCCTTGTCCAAGGAAGATTCCATCCGCACTCTGCGACACCTCCATACCTAGAAAGTAATGCATCATACCCTAGTCCTTCATCTTGAACTCAACAGCAAGCTTCCTCTTCATCGGCAATCAACCTATCCTCACCTGTCACAACAAGTCATCCATATACAGTAGGATTATCACTGGATTTCCTTCCTCAACCTTGTAGTAAAGGTTGGAATCCGCTTTACTCTTGGTAAAGCCCAAACTGGACAGGAAGCTATCTATCCTGTCGTACCATGTCCTGGGTGCTTGCTTCAAGCCATACAAGGATTTCTTGAATTTGCACACATGTGACTCCCTGTCATGTGTCTCAAATCCGAGTGGCTGCTCCACTTCCTCTTCGACTACACCATTCAAGAAATCTTTCTTGACATCCATCTGGTGTATCTTCCACTTCATCACTTGCCTTGTATTTCTCTATGCTACTATCTGCAGCATGCTTGATCTTGTAGATCTACTTGGAAGTCACAACATCTTCCCTTTTGGTCTTGGGACAACATCCCAACCATCATTCTTCATGATCGATTGGTATTCCTCGATCATGGAATCCTTCCATTACTGCATCCTTGATCCTGGGAACTTCAGATTCTTCAATATCTTCAATAGGCAGTTTTCTTGAACTTCATTGCTGGAACAAATGTCGGTGTCCTTCTTTTGTAGGTGATTGTACATTATCTTTCCTACAAGTCAAATTCAATTGCATGATTAGAAACTTCTCATAGTTTTTCAAAACCAAATTCTTACACATAAGAATGTATGTCATACATTCATGCAATTATCTTAGCCAATGCTTCAATACAACATTTATGCATATCCCGTAACTTTCTAGATGCCTTCCATATCTACCAGAACATTGTTAAGAGTGTGCACAACTTCCAACATGTCAGCAAAGAGGTTTCATTCTAGATAAGTAGCAATGGAATGTTGTAGAGTACCATAGGCCACTTACCCATTACTTGCATATTAGTAGTATCGTGTTCATTAATGCAACTTTTCTATTATTCATAATATATATCCTAAATCTAGGAACATAAGCATGTACATGACTGGACACCATCATTTAAGTAATCAAATATATAATAAATGACAATTTAAATACTTATCTTTGTTTTGTTGTTGGGTGGACTCCCTCTCAATCTTTGCTTCCTTGCAGAAACTATTGGAGTGTGCTCCCTCTCGATCTTTGCTTCCTTGCAAGAACAACTGGAGTGTGCTACCTATTGATATTTGCTTCCTGGAGTGTGCTCCCTCTTGATCTTTGCTTCCTTTATGATATCATCATGATTATATGTCTTTGAACTTCTATCCATCATGGACCACTATGCATGCTTAAGTGTGCACTAGTGGCATCATTGTGTCATCCTCAATATCTCATACATAATCATACATGCTTTGGTATAATCTCAATACTTATCAAAACATTATGATTCTAAATAATCTTAATCATGTATGGTCATGATCATTTCATACACAAGCGTTAGTATTCAAGGTTTCAGGGAGGACTTCTTATCCATATTTTTATTTGACCATAGGACTCTTCTAGTTTGTCATATCATTAATCAAACTAAGAAGCATAATATGCATAAACCCATGATTGCCCAAACTTATAACTTCATGAATTATCAATCATACGAAGTATACTTATATAAGATCCTAACACAAGGTAAGATTCTAACTTGATATAGGAAAAACATACCTGGATTATCATGCTTTCTAGTTATGTCTAACATACCCACATAATGTCTTCTTGTTTTCTTCAATGACTTGTGCTAGCAACCTGAAAATCTCATAAGTTAACCATTGTAGAACCAAATTATACATACCTCGTAAGTAGAGCTTCTATGTGATCCATGACTATGGATGAGTCTTTTTCTTCATGTCACCATGGTCATATGTTCTTGATCTAGTACTTGATTTGTCTTTCTTGATGTACCTTTTATGTTAGCGGGCAACATCATCCTCATACAACACCACAATGCATTAGTACAATCATAAGTGTCATAACCATAATCAATAAATGTCTTCTATCATTCACATGCATTCATACTTTTACTAGGGTGATAAGACAAGTCTAGAATTAATCAAGATTGTTACTAACCTCAATAATATGAAGACAAACATATTATAAACTTAATCTTGAACAGGTTTGAAAACATACCTGTATCTCCTCAAGTCATACTTGTCAGGATTGCTTGTAGTCTTCTTATGTAAGGCCTTAGCCTCATATCCCTCTGGAACTGGAACTTCTTCACTTATGTAGGTGTCCAATTCATTCTCTTCTAAGATTAACCCAATCCACTTTGATTTTCTGAAGCTGGATCTGGAGCTGGATTAGGGTTTGTTAGAGAAACCCTAAAAATTATGCTGATGTATATGTAACTTCGGAATGTATTTCACCTATGTATATTGTACTCCTATAGAGATGTTATTATTCCTCTATACGGAAGTGTCGTCATTTGTATTGACAAGTGTCGTAACTTGTTGTGATGGGTTATTAGACCACCGAGTGTGGGGTCGGCCCTGATTAGTATAACCATGGGTTTTTAGACTGAGTTAGACAAATCGGCCCTGCTAGGTTATTAGGCAGGTCAGGTCATGTATAAATAGAGTGCGGGAGGCACTCTATTTGATCATCTCATTATTCACTTCTACATCACTCGGAAAGTGGCACACTAGTGGAGGAGGAGGTTGAACCGTTAGGAGGACTATCTCTGTGTACTTTGGTTGTATCATTGCTCTTTCTATCTCTAATAAAGTTGTGGGGTTTTTCACCTTTATGGTTTTCCCCAGTGAAAATCTGTGTGTCTATTGTCTCATGTGATTGCTTGGTGTGATTTATATGCATTGTGATACTTGATATGTTGTACATGTTATTCTCTCAGTAAAGATCCTAGAGTATGTTGAATTAATGCTCAAAAATTAACATGGTATCAGAGCTTCCTTCAGAAGAAGACATTGTGCAGTGGCGAAAACTAGGGTTTCTCTCCATAGATTTTGGAAAAGTAGTAAGGTAGATTGAATCTACTCATCAAGGTGAATCTTTCTGTCCAATCAGAATTCAATTCTGGGCACTTTCATTTTTGGCCCTAAAATTTAGGGTTTCCACAAAAATAGGAATTTCTGAATTCTGAGGACATAGCTGGAAGCTCCTTGGAAAAATCAAAGTTTATAGCTTTGGATCGATATTTTGGTTGGGTGAAGCTCCGGGAAACCCAAACCCTAATTCAGGGTCCTCCCTAGTGAATCTCGGGAGACTAAAAGGCATTTCTAAAGGGTGAAACTTTGCAGATTTCAAATTCTGAATATACCAAACTGATCAGCTCATCAAGGCACATCTTTCTATCCTTTCAGAAAGTTGAAATTCACATTTTGAATTTTTAGGGTTTCTCTGACAAACCATAATCCAGCACCAGATTCGGATTTCTACAAATCAAGTGGTAAGACCTAAATCTTTTCTATTTCCATTTGAAGTACTCTTTAAGATGTCTCACCACACCAAGCTTGAGAATAAGCTTGAAGGGGCTGATAACTTCCGAGCATGGAAGTACAGGATTGGGTTAATCCTGGAAGAAAATGAATTGGACACTTACATAAGTGAAGAGGTCCCTGTCCCAGAGGGAGAAGAGGCTAAAGCCTTACATAAGAAAAACTTGGTCAAGGCAAAGAGGATCATTGTTGATTCTGTCAAAGACCATCTCATACCACATGTGTCATCTCTGAAGACACCCAAAGAGATGTTTGATTCCCTGACCAAGCTATTTGAAGGAAAGAACATAAATCGGAAGATGACTCTGTGGAACCAATTGAAAGGGGTAAAGCTTCAGAATGGAGAGACCATTTAGTCCTATTTCTCTAAGGTCTCTCAAATCAAGGAACAACTTGAAGTTGTGGATGAAGTGGTGGATAATGGTGAATTTTTCATGACCACTTTGAATGGCCTACCTAGGTCATGGGATTCCTTCATTCAAGGAATCTGTGCAAGAAGGAAATTGATCTCCTTCAGTAGACTGTGGGAGGAATGTTCACAAGAAGAGGCTAGGCTTGTATCCCAAGAAGAAAAGATGGGAAGTGAAGATCAAGCTCTCACAACTCACACCAAAAGAAGCAAGCCCAAGAAGGAGCACTCTCATCACAAGAAACCTTTTCAAAAGGGTAAGAAGGATCTGAGATGCTTCACATGTAATGAGAAGGGACACTTTGCTGCAGATTGTCCCAAGAACAAAAAGGGCTCCAAAAACAAAAAGAAGAATGGAAACAAGAAGAGATATCATGCTCATGCTGCTAAGGATGATGAACCTCCCAAGAAGAAGGCTAAAGCAGAAAGTGATGACTCATCTAGTGAAGATGAATATGTTCTAATTTCTGCTCTCACAGGTACTATCTCTCATGGACGTAATGATTGGCTTATTGATAGTGGGGCTTCCAAACACATGACTGGATTTAAAGAATCTTTTGCAAATCTATCTGAACACGAGTCACCCCATAAATAGAAAACTTGGGGATGACTATCAATATCCTATCAAAGGAAGTGGTGAAGCCTCCTACAACCTAGACTCTGGGAAATCTTTGAAGATGAAAGATGTTCTATATGTACCTGGGCTCAAGAAGAACCTACTCTCCATATCTGCATTGGATGCCAAAGGCATGAGGGTTGCATTTGTAGATGGCCAAGTCCTAATGTGTCCAAAGGGTAAAACTATAGATGATGCAGTAGTGATTGGAGAGCAAGAGGGAGGATTGTACAAATTGAAGGGACAACCTGAACATGCCATGGTACATGAATCCATGGAGCCAAGTGAACTTTGGCATAGAAGGCTTGCACATGTGCACTATAGAGCACTACCAATTGCGAGCAAAGCTGTAGAAGGTCTTCCTGAAATCAAGACAAATCATGATGGTATTTGTAAAGGATGTGCAAAAGGAAAGAACATTAAGAAGGCATTTCCAAGCAGTGAAAGCAAAGCTAAAGGAATCTTGGAAATTATCCACTCCGATGTATGTGGTCTGATGTCATCCAGTTCTCTGAGTGGGTATGTATACTATTTCTTTTTCATTGATGATTTATCTAGGAAAACTTATGTTTATTTCTTGAAGAACAAAGATGAAGTGTTTGATAAATTCAAGGAATTCAAAGCCTTGATGGAAAATCAAACTGATAAGAAGATCAAGACCTTCAAATCCGACAATGGCGGAGAATTCACTTCAAGTGATTTCAAGAAGCTATGCAGTGATTCAGGGATTAAGAGGGAGTTGACTGCTCCCTACAATCCACAACATAATGGAGTTGTAGAAAGGAAGAATAGAACAATCATGGAAGCAGCATGGGCAATGTTGCATGACCAGGATCTACCTATGCATATATGGGAAGAAGTAGCTAGGATAGCTGTATATGTGCAAAATAGAACACCTCATAATATATTGGACAACAAGACACCAGAAGAGGTATTCTCTGGTAAGAAACCTGAAGTCAGCCATATCAGAATATTTGGTTGTCCAGTATACACTCATGTTCCAAAGGAAAAGAAGACAAAGCTAGATCCTTCAGGAAAGAAGGGCATCTTTGTGGGGTATAGTGAAAGCTCGAAAGCTTACAGAATATAATTTCCAGGGTTCAAGAAGATTGATGTCAGCAGGGATGTAACATTTGATGAAAACTCAGCCTTCATCAAATCAAGGAAGACACCTATTGAAGATAATGAAGAACCAAAGGAAAACAGATTCCAAGACACCATCATGACTGAATCAATTCTAGAAGCAAATCGTGAATTTGAAGATCCGCAAATACCTGTAGATCCACCCCGTGAGAAGAACTCTCACAACAGGAAACCTGCATGGGCTAGAGAGCTCATTCAAGATGCAGAAAGGTATGGAATTCCAGAAGAAGAACGCAGAGCAAGGAAGAGAACTAGATCTCATACCAGTTATGTTGCCTTACCTTGTGACATTATGAACAAAGAACCTTCCAGTTATGAAGTAGCAGTGGAAAATAAAGAATGGAAAGATGCCATGGTCGAGGAATACCAGTTGATCATGAAGAATGATGTTTGGGATGTAGTCCCAAGACCTGAAGGGAAGTATGTGGTGACCTCCAAATGGATCTACAAGATCAAGAATATTGTAGATGGAAGCATAGATAAATACAAAGAAAGATTTGTAGCTCATGGCTTCTCCCAGAAAGAAGGGATTGATTATGAAGAGACTTTTGCTCCTGTGGCCAAATACACTTCCATTAGATCAGTACTTGCTCTGGCTGCAGTGATGAAATGGAAGATACACCAAATGGATGTCAAGACAACTTTCTTGAATGGTGTAGTCGAGGAGGAAGTGTATGTGGAGCAGCCACTAGGTTTTGAGACACATGACAGGGATTCATATGTGTGTAAGTTGAAGAAAGCCTTGTATGGATTGAAGCAAGCTCCTAGGACTTGGTATGGTAGGATAAACATCTTTCTATCCAGTTTAGGCTTTACCAAGAGTAAAGCAGATTCCAACCTTTACTACAAGGTTGAGGAAGGAAATCCTGTGATACTACTCTTGTATGTGGATGACCTATTTGTTACAGGTGAGGATGGTTTGATTTCCGATACCAAGAGGAAGCTTGCAGCCGAGTTTGAGATGAAGGACTTGGGGATTATGCACTATTTTCTAGGCATGGAGGTGTGACAAAGTGCAGATGTAATCTTCCTTGGACAAGGGATGTATGCAGTAAAGATCCTGAAGAGGTTCGGGATGATGGACTGCAAGGCCATGGCCACACCTATGTCATTGAACCTGAATCTTCTGTGTGATGCTTCATCTGATCTGGTTGATGTCACTGTGTATCGTCAGACGATTGGGTCCTTCATGTACCTGACGAACATGAGACCAGATATTTGCTTTGCGGTGAACACATTGAGCCAGTTCCTGACGGATCCCAAAGGTGTTCACCTGGTTGTTGTAAAGCATATTCTGAGGTACCTGAAGGGTACAATTGATTATGGGCTCAAGTATTATGAAAATCAAAAGTTTAAGCTGCAGGGTTATGTTGATTCGGACTGGGCAGGAAGTGCTGCAGATAGGAAGAGAACTTCTGGGTGTTGCTTCAATATGGGATCAGGTGTGATCTCTTGGTTTAGCAGGAAGCAGTCCTGCGTAGCACTGACTACAGCCAAAGCAGAGTATGTTGCAGCTTGTTCGGCTAGTTGTGAGGTAATATGGATGAGGAAGCTACTGTCTGAGTTATTTGATCTCCCGTTGGATGCTACTGGTATCTTTTGTGACAACCAGATTTTTCTGAAGTTGTCCAAGAACCCGGTGTTCCACGACAGGTCGAAGCACATAGAGGTCAAATATCACTATATCACGGATATGGTGCAGAGAGGAGCAATGAAGCTCCTGTATGTTGCGACGGATGAACAGGTTGCAGATGTGTTGACGAAACCACTAGCCAGAGTGAAGTTTGAGTACTTCAGAGAGAGACTTGGTGTTCTTCAGATTGATGACACTTTGAGGAAGAAGTGATGGATACATTTGCAGGAGCCATTCCAAGCATGGTGAGAGGAGGATCCTTCCCATGGCTGTGGATGTAAGCGCTGGATGATGAGCATCATGACTATGCTCCAGTTACTGCTCTGAATATGCATCATGTTGGATGCTTGTTATGATCAGTTGGATCATGTATATGTATATGCATCATGTTGGATGATTGATATGATCAGTTGGATCATGTATTTATGTATGCATCATATTGGATGCTTGATATGATCAATTGGATCATGGATTTGTAATATGTATCACATGGATACACTGTATGATCAGGTAGATCATGTATGATGATATGTATCAGGTGGATACATTGTATGATTAGGTAGATAATGTATGATGATATGTATCAGGTAGATACTTGGTATGCATCAGGTGGATGCATTGTATGATCAGGATGATCATGGATGATGAGCTTCAGGATGTTGCTCCAGATGATATGCATCAGGATGATGCTATGATGATGATCAGGTTGATCATGTGATGATGTACATCAGGATGATGTATGGTGAGTATCAGGTTGATACTTCGTGGCCGTGGACAGGTTGTGCAAGGGTAGCATGTAATACGTCCTGGAGATCTGGACAGGTTGTGCTAGTCACGTAAAAGGCCTCAGATGCTCTTTAGAGATCTTGCTTGGAAAGAAACTCTTTTAAGGTTTTGCTAGACCACATGTAATACGTCCTAGAGATCTGGACAAGTTGTGTTAGTCACGTAAAAGGCCTCAGATGCTCTTTAGAGATCTTGCTTGGCAAGACACTCTTTTAAGGTTTTGTGGGGTCCACATGTAATAAGTATCGGAGATCTGGACAGGTTGTGCTAGCCACGTAAAAGGCCTCAGATGCTCTTTAGAGATCTTGCTGAGCAAGACACTCTTTTAAGTTTTTATGGTAGGGGTCACATGTAATAAGTCCTGGAGATTCGGACAGGTTTTGCTAGACACGTAAAAGGCCTCGGATGCTCTTTAGAGATCTTGCTGGGTAAGACATTCTTTTAAAGTTTTGTGACAGTCACATGTAAAAGATCCTAGGAGATCCGATAGGTTGAGCTGTGTGCTCGTAAAATGCCTGGGATGCTCTTTCGAGGTTTTGTTGATGCACGTAATCAGTCCTGAGGATTCCGCAGTATGGCTAGTGATGATGAAGACCTACAGGTGGTGGGACTACATCCAGTATGAAAAAGGACTGGCTATGTAGAACTTCCTATGACGAGTAGATCAGATATTGATTGAGATGGCAGCAGCTGTGACGATGATGATGATTCGATGACGATGATCCAGTGATGATGATCCAGAGAAGAAGACTTGTGCTAGCAGATCTGTGTCAAGAAATACCTTCCTAGTTAAGAGGGAGTGTTGATGTATATGTAACTTCAGAATGTATTTCACCTATGTATATTGTACTCCTATAGAGATGTTATTATTCCTCTATAAGGAAGTGTCGTCATTTGTATTGACAAGTGTCGCAAGTGTCGTAACTTGTTGTGATGGGTTATTAGATCACCGAGTGTGGGGTCGGCCCTAATTAGTATAACCATGGGTTATTAGACTGAGTTAGACAAGTCGGACCTGCTAGGTTATTAGGTAGTTCAGGTAATGTATAAATAGAGTGTGGGAGGCACTCCGTTTGATCATCTCATTATTCACTTCTACATCACTCGGTAAAAGGCGCACTAGTGGAGGAGGAGGTTCAGCTACTAGGAAGACTATCTCTGTGTACTTTGGTTGTATCATTGCTCTTTCTATCTCTGAGGAAGTTGTGGGGTTTTTCACCTGTATGGTTTTCCCCAGTGAAACTCTGTGTGTCTATTGTCTCATGTGATTGCTTGGTGTGATTGATATGCATTGTGATACTTGATATACTATACATGTTATTCTCTCAGTAAAGATCCTAGAGTATGTTGAATTAATGCTCAAAAATTAACAAATTCAAACATCGAATTTAAAAATTCTGATTGGATGAAAGGATGCATATTGCTGAGTTGATCAAGCTGGTATACTTCAATTTTTAAATCTCCAAAATTTGACCCTCAAAAATGACTTTGAAAGTTTCGGATCTGCAGCTTCTGTCAAATTCTAGTTTTCTGGTCAAAATCCCAAACTAGGGTTTGATAGAGCCCGAGGTTCTACCCAACCAAAAAATTCAATCTTGATCTCTAAATTTTGATTTTGATGAGGAGCATCTAGCCGTAGTATCATATTCCAAAAATTTCAACTTTTGCAGAAACCCTAATTTCCCGCAACAGTGACAAGCCAAGAATGAAAGTGCTCATAATCCAATTTCGTTTTGACAGAAATATATGCCATATTGTTTCTGATGCAACTCTGAAATTTCGAAACCTCAGGTTCTGAAACTTTGTCTTGTGGTAGAATGCCTTGTCATCTTTCCAACCCCATATATCTGACCTCAAATGGATTCTCCACTAGAGAGATATGCCAAGTGTCGCAACATGACCTGTTTATGGGATGAAACAGCATAGCGAACTTGTACGGAGTGCCACGTGTCATTGTTTCAACTTCGTCCTCTGAAATGTGGATTTGTGAAACTAAAGTCCATTCCCTAACTGACACTTCTTACGGAATTTCATTTGGAGCTTCCTAGCCCGAGATATGACCTTTGTTCCTAAGTCACCTGTTTAGGGCTTCAATATGGAAGAGGCAGAAACCCTACCTTGTACGGATCATATCTCAGAAAGTACAACGAATATGAGGCTGATATTTGGACACAAGGTACATGAACATTTCATCTTCGGCTTGTAAACGTTTTAGATCCTGAACCTTCTCCAAAACTGATTTATAGTGAAAGTTCCACGATGACTAGTTTTTACTATATCAAGCCCTAACTTCCAATTTGTCGCAAGTGCAACAAATGTCATAAATGCCATACAATGCCTTCCTTCAGGCTAGCTCTGATACCATGTTATTTTTTCATCATTTAATTCAATATGATCTAGGATCTTAACTGAAAGAACAACATGTACAACATATCAAGCATAAGAGACAAGAGATAAGAGACACAAAGCATTCATCGGGGAAAACCAAGAAGCTGAAGAACCCCGCAAATTTCTCAGAGATAGAATAAGCATCAATACAAAGATCACCAAGAATAATCCCCAAAAGATAAATGTTTGCAGTAGCTACTCCTCCTCCACTTGTGAGCACTCCTCCTCTCTCTCACTAATGCGAAGTCAGTGAGTGAGTGAATGAATGGAATGAGAGACACACTCTCTCTATTTATACAATGACTTGACTTGCCTTTTACTCTAACTGGGCCGACATCCCTTAGGAGAGTCTAATAACCCATTACCACTTGTCACTGGGTCGACCCCACTAGGGTGGTCTAATAACCCTTTAACCCACATGACTCATACAGGGTCGACCCCACCAAGGTGGTCTAATAACCTATCAAATATAAGTTATGACACTTACAATATAACTTGTGACACTACTCCTGGGTCTAATGCCCTGTCATACATGGGAGGATGGACCTCAATGAATTTACATGACTCAAGTACAATAACGACTTCTCCGACCCGAAGGAACAAACATCTCCGTCGGAGGTACAACAATAGAATACAAATGACGACACTTTCAATCAGAGGAATAAGATATCTCCGTTGGGGATACAATAAAGTACAAATGTAATGCATACAATATACAAGTGAATATCTTCCAAAGTTACAAATACATGAACAAAAAGTGATGGTTACACAAACATAGCTAGAAGAAAAGTAGGGCTCTCTTGACGATGCTTCGTTTATCATGAATGTGGGAATATGTCCACATGGGTAAGTGTGAGTCATACAATCATAACTAAGCTCATTGGGTGAGTCATATGATATATATCACTAAATAAAGTGTTCCATATTCCATTGGGTGGGTGTACAGTGTTTCATTTGGGTTCTTAAAATACAATGTTTCATTTGGGTTCTTAATTTTGGATAGTTTTTTTAACATTGGCTGAAAATATAATTTTATTTTATTTATTTTAAAATTGTACATTGGTGGAGTATTATTTTTATTAGGTAACAATAACAACAACTACTACTATAAATATAACTATTGATGATGCCATTTGTGATCGATTCTCTACAAATGTTTCATGGTGACATCTTCTTCACAACCTATTGCAAGTGGTGATAGGATCTAATGGTAAATAGTGAAGTTGCGACAAGAGCTAAGATCTAATAGTAGCAAAGGAGTAAGGGCACTATTTGATTCCATAATTGATCATATAAATTATGTTTTAATAATAATAATTGAGATTGAAAAATCATGCTTCTTCCAGTGATTAATGAAGACGCTTGTGATCTATTGTCTACAAGTGTTTCATGCAGGTGGTGACATATTCTTGACAAAATTCTTGCAAGTGGTGACAAGAGCTAATGGTAAACAATGAGGCAGTGCCAAGAGATAAGATCTAATAGTAGCTGAAGGAGTAAGAACACTATTTGATCCATAATTGATCATGTCGACTAGCACAACCACTTAACTTGTGGTCGGTGAACACCAATAGATCACAAGTTAAGTGTCAGGAACAAGCTACTTGTTCTCCATGCATAGTTGCACAAACTACTGGTTGTTATCCATGCATCCGCTACTCGAGTTATTCATGCATCGCTACCAGTTATATATATATATATATATATATATATATATATATATAAATGTTTATTTTGAATTTGGAATGACTGCCATAAAATCAATCTAGATAGTACACTTGTCGCATCTTTGTGCAATCTAGGAAAAGCATAGATGCTAGTCCACCACAAATTCTAAGATATAAACACCTATCGGTGTAATTATGTTGAACCAATGGCATGAGTAGTTCCATTTTTAGGAGTTGTTCAAGTGTAAAATGGACCTCCAAAGGAAAATAATAGTTAAAATAATAAAATAATATTTATGAATTTTGGAGGAAAAGATTAAAAAAAACTACATTTTTTCTTCTTGTTTTCAACATATTTTCAAGTAACATGTGTTTTTGGTGTATTTATCTTTTTCGTGGGGTGTGGTACCTCAAAAGTATGCAGTGTGCATACTCATTGGATTCGGAATTTAATTATGCATCCAATGAGTGCTCCTGCTCGAAATTTGAGTAAAATGACGGGGTGATATGTTGAAAATACGAATTTAAAAAAAAATTGTTTCTCTAATGTCAAATATGCCATGCAAACCATTATGGTTGACTCTTTTCTTGAAATTGTATTGGTTCTTGAATTCAATGGCTCTTTTTCTTATGAGGTGGCTCGTTTTCTTACTAGGTGGCTCGTATTGTTATGAAGCCCATTTTAGACCCAAAATTTGTTCTAATGAGTCAACAAGTTGTCTTCAAAGACTCACTCTCCCTAGTTGTATTATTTCTAGGTGCTATGCATATGAAAGTTATGGGAAAATTTTACTAAATAGCCATAAATGTAGCAAAACTTGGTAATGATAGTGGATATTTAGTCTTTACATTAAACATTAATGATAATGCGTTGAAGTTGCTCACTTGCAAAGGAACTTAGCTCATGCACTTTAAGTGGACCTTTTGATGAATGCTTCAAGGAAAGCGCTAATATAAGAGACCATGAGACTACAATTGTTCAAGAGTTGAAGACATTATTCCTAAAGATAAGCATATTTTTTTGCATAAATTACTTCTCCTTCACCTAATAGGCATAGTTTTTGTTAAATAAAAATTTAAACTATGTCTTGAAAGTTGAATAATAAGAATGCATAAATGAATGTAGATGAAGGAAAAGACCTTCAAATGTCTGCTCATGTGTGATCTAAAAACATGCTTGAGAGAAATCCAATTCTCACACATTATCCTAGAGTACTTTGAGTCTATACCTTTTAATATTACACAAACTTGGAAATTGCTGAGCATGTTTTATATAGAAGATAAGAGGTTTGTACTTTATGAAAATTTTACTAATTGAGTATTAAATAGTATATGAAAGACTCAAGATGAGTGATTAATGTGCTTTTATATATATAAAGAATTCATGACATTCTTATTAAGGTATTTTTATATATTGTGAGGGTCTTGAAGTATCCAATTTCAAAAACTTATAAGAATAATAATAACTTTATTTCAAATAAATGTATAGAAAGGTTTATTGTACTTTGTATTTAGTCTAAAACAAAATTGAAAGAATATATTGTTGGAAAACATTTTATTGTATGTATGTATCACAAAAATGACTTCTTCATTTTGTTGACATTAACTGGAAGTTGTAAGGAAATCCTCAAAGAGTATTTATATTGTTAAAATAATGTCTATCTATTCCTATGTTTTCATATTTAAGAAAAAAAGGAAAATAAACACTAAAAAAACCATGCTTAATAGTGGTAGAACCTTGGAGTTGACATTGCAAGTGGCCCTATCTATCTATTTATCTATCTATATAGCTTGAAGCCAACTAGGGATTTTAATAGTCTTGGTATTGTCACAAAATACTCACATTCAAAAGGCAACAAAAGCCCCAATATGTGAATCTTTTATAGGCACAATTACCATATGTATCTTGGAATCAAAGTCCTTCTACTTATTCCTAGTTGCAATTAAAAGTAAGATTGCCAATAACTATTAAGTCTAGGCAAATTGCAATTATTGAAGGACTCGGAAACTATTAAGTTTTCCTTGTAGCCAAACTTATCAAGCAAAATAGAAAGTATTAAAAAAAAGCATGAGAAATAATATTAGGTGTTCATGTAAATGATATGAAATGAAAAAGGGCCAAGAGTTTACTTGTGACATATTCCTACTCTCCTTTTAGTCGCATGATAAATATTTTGGACATTAGCATTCTTATTTATCCCCATTATAGAATATTTCTACTAAGTACTAACCAAGTCATTAATAGATTGGTTTATGCTTTCATAGTTTCTATTATTGTTCATGTTTGCTTTTGGATTTGTAACTGTGTTGATAATTTGTGCTTCCAATGTTTTGAGCAGATTCAGTTCTCATCGCTAGGGAAATTTCAAGAAAGATAAGAAATTAAATGACCACAAATAGTCACATGGACAATATAAACCCTATAAATTGGTAACTTGTATTTCTCTCTACTCTATAATTAGCTAGATGTGTGCACCTACTCAGGAAGTCTAGACCCAAAAGACTTGATCGACTGGTTCAGAGAAATGGAGAAATACTTCGACATAGAGTAGATCTGAGGATCCTAGATGGGTTAAGACTGCATGTATAAGGTTGAAGGGTCATGCCTCATTGTGGTGGGACAATGTGCATGATCAAAGAGTCAAGAAAGGAAAGGAGAAAATCAAGTCTTGGGACAGGATGGTCGCCAAGCTGAAGGGGAAGTTCTTGTCAGGTGATTGTAATGTCCCGATTTTGACCCCATTGCATTAAAATGTAAATGATGTAATATTGTTATAAAATCATGGTGAGGAGTTCAAGGCCAAGGCCCCACCATCGATTTATTTATGCATATGGTTTACGTGCTAACCATGCACAATGGAATTGTAAATATGCATTTTTAATCAAATACCCACAACTAGCTATGTAATGCAACAAGAGACGGGGGCATGATTTTGCAAGGAATTGGGGGGGAAACATTCAAACCCTTGAGCCAATCAAGTCAAGATAAGTGCCAATGAGAGAACCCTTAAAACTCTCAACTACCTATGTTGACTTTTGTACCCAATCATTCATTTCTCCCAAGAGTTCGGTGAAGTAGTTAATGCCTAGGGGAATGGAGAGGTATGGTTGTCCAAATTCGGGTATGGGCAAGCCACCCTTCATGGAAAATCACATTTTACTTCTTGGGAAAGAAAAGAGCCATGAATTGCTCCCCAATCCATTACCCATGAACCAGTTTGGCTCTCTCACGAGTTGGGAGCTTGCTGGGCGTTTTTCCCCATCGAAATTCTATGTTTTCCTTCATTCTCAGCTGGGAGAATGGCGTTTTTGTGTTATCTACCACTGGGGAAGAAGGGGAATCGAACTAGGGTTCCATAGAGAGCGTTTTGGCTGTTGAATGCTTAGATAGTTGGGGGAGAAATCATTTTCCTCACTGTGATTGTTTTTCCCCATCCCACAATCTGTTTTTGGATGGAAACGATTTGGGGAAAACCCATGGCCATCTTGTTTGTAAATCCCATTGTTAAACATGTGTATCCATTCCCAATGATTGTGCTTGCTGTGTGAGAAAAGAGTATGTTGGGGTATGGGTTATAGGTATCCATTGCTTTGGCTTGAGCTTGAATGCAAGTATCTAGTGATGAAGAGGGTTTTGATTTAGCGTGATAAACCCAACTGTGGACTGGCTTCGCTTAGATGCAATGACTACTTGGCTGTGTATGAGTTTGAGTGTCCCATTTTCCTTGTAGAAATCATGCCCATCTTAGGGGTGGTCTCTGAGTGCTAAAATAATACAGGCTGGGCAGAGACATATGATTGGGTGGAACATTGTAGCGACATAGCTAGTTGCTTGGGACCAATTCACCATAAAGATAAGTGTTTTTCTATCTATGTGTTTTACTTCTCCAATGTACTAATTTGATGATTGTTATTATGCTGAATGCATATGATATATGTGTGGATGAGGTTTATTTCCACTGTGCATGTTTGTTGAATTTCATCTGCACACATTTGTTTTAATTCGTATGAATCTAATGAATGGGGTTGAGTATTGTTTAAAAGCCCAGATCTCAGTGTCATGATCCCTTCCTTGCATTGGACCGACGGGAGGGGACATGACAGTGATTATGTGATTTCCTTGTTCCGAAAATTGCATAACTTTCGATAAAAAGAGATGACCATGAGAGAGTACATGGAAGAGTTCTACAGATTGTCGATAAGGTTGAGGTAGACCGCCAAACGAGAAGAATTTGTCGCTAGATATGTAAATGGCATGAAATATGCCATACAGGACGAGTTGAGCATGTCAAGATTCAAAGCGGTCGATGAATCCTACCAGTTAGCTCTGAAGGAAGAACAGAAACTGTTGAGGAAATGCGCATCGACCATAGGTAGGATGACTTGTCGGGGTGCGAAGACTGTTTCCGCGAAAGGCCAAAGTAGTGTATACAAGAGAGAAGCCATCGAAGACAATCGATGTGCGGAAGGGACATCAACTAGGGAGAAAGCATAAGAAAACCGATGCGATAGTCGAGAGACATGCGGTCGAGGTGCATATGGTCGAAGTGGTACATCTGACAGAAAAGGAGCTAACAGACCAGCTGTGGTTTGTTACAAGTGTCGAGGAGTCAGACACAAGGAATATGAATGCCCAGAGAACCTACATGATGCAGAGGAGTTGAAACCCAAACGTTGAAGGGATGAGCAAGTCGATGAGAGGGTAGAGTCGACATCTGACAGTAGTGTGGATGGGAAGAAGAAAAGTCAAAACCTGACGGTTAGGTGAACATTGGTTTAGGACGACCAACGCGACGAGAAGGAATCGACACAACGAAAGGCTATCTTTCGAACTAGAGTGCGTATCGGCGAGAGGCGGTGCAAGACTATAGTTGATGGTGGAAGTACATAGAATCTTGTGTCGACAGAGGTCATTGACAAAGTGGGGTTGAAATGTCGGGAACACCCACACCCCTACAAGATCTAGTGGTTGCAGAAAAGACACCATGCAAAGGTGACCAGACAGTTCCTAATTAACTTCAAGGTCAGGAATCTTGAAGACAACGTACTGTGCGACGTAATCCCAAAGGATGCATGTCATCTATTGTTAGGGAGACCATGGAAATATGATCGGAATATGATCTATGATGGTCGAGCCAACACAGTCACAGTGTGGAAGAATGGCATGCAGAGGAATCTGAACCCAAAACAGGAGGAGCAAGCCGATTGTAAGCAGGGCGAGAGAAATTATTGGGAGAAGCGAGTGCTGATGTGTTCAACCAAGGAATTCCTCACGGAGGAGGAAAAGCAGTCTAGATGTTTTTCCATCATTTCGAAAGGGCCATGTGTCGAAAGGTCAACAATGGAGATAATTCTGGTCGAATTCAAAAAAATGCTCGATGCGTTTCAGAGCATAGTAGTCGACGAGGCACCGACGGGATTGCCACCGACGAGAAGCATATCCCATCAGATCGACTTGATTCCATGGTTGAGTTTTCCAAACAAGGAAACCCATAGAATGAGTCTGACAGAAGGTCAGGAGCTCAATTGATAGGTCCAAGAGTTGTTGGACAGGGGATTGATTAGAGAAAGTTTGAGTCCGTGCGCGGTACCAACAATATTAGCGCTAAAGAAAGGTGGAGAATGGAGGATGTGTACAGACTCCAAAGCCATCAACAATATCACAATCAAGTACCGGTTTCCATTGCCAAGGATGGACGACTTGATGGATTTCTTGAGTGGAGCGAAGTACTTCATGAAGATTGACTTGAAAAGCGGTTATCACCAGATTCGGGTTAGATAAGGAGATGAATGGAAAACAGCATTCAAGACGAAGGAAGGGATGTATGAGTGGTTAGTCATGCCATTTGGATTGACTAATGCACCCAGTACATTCATGTGGTTGATGAATGAGGTACTAAAACCATTCTTGGGTAAGTTTGTCGTAATATACGTAGACAACATCCTGATATTTAGTCGAACCAAGACAGAGCACTTGGGGCACATTTGACAAGTATTGCATAAGTTGCAGGAAGAGAAGCTGATGGTGAACCTGCAAAAGTGTTTCTTCGTGAAGGAAGAACTGGTGTACTTGGGATTTGTAATCTCGGGTAAAGGGTTAGTGATGGACCCAGAAAAGGTGAAGGCAATATTGGATTGATCGGAACCGACAAGTGAGATTGGAGTAAGAAGTTTCCATGGACTTGCTAGTTTCTATAGGAAGTTCATTCGGGGATTCAGTCGGATTTGTGCACCTTTGATAGAGTGCATGTAGAAAGGAGATTTTAAGTGGATGGAAGCTGCCCAGCAAGATTTCTACAAGTTGAAGAAAAAGGTCACTGAGATCCCAGTGTTAGCACTCCCAGATTTCGACAAAGTTTTCTAGGTCGATTGCAATGCGAGCGAAATGGAAATTGGAGCAGTGTTGAGCCAAGGGGGATGACAAATTGCATTCTTCAGTGAGAACTTGGATGACGCGAAGCGAAAATATTCGGTCTACGACCAGGAATTCTATGCTATTGTCCAAGCATTAAAGAAGTGGAGGCATTATTTGTTTCCCAAGGAATTTGTGTTGTACATAGATCACCAAGCACTGAGGTATTTGAATACTCAGTCGAAGTTGAATCAACAGCACATGAAATGGGTCAAGTTCCTGCAAGGATATACCTTCATGTTGCGACATAAGTCGGGAAAGTCGAACAAGGTTGCCGACGCGTTGAGTCGAAGAGTTGCATTGCTGAACACGACGACAGTTCAGGCAACAGGAATAGAGTTGGTGAAGGAAGAGTATGCGACCGACGAGGATTTTGCAAAAGCATGGGAGGCTTGTCGTGAACCATGGAGCGTTGACAGAACGCCATACTTGGATTATTTCATCCAAGAGGGATACCTATTCAAGGGACAACAATTGTGTATTCCAAGAGGATCCGTGAGAGAGAACCTAATCCGAGAATTGCACATCGATGGATTAGCAAGTCATTTTGGCATTGACAAGACCAAGGCATTGGTTGAAGAAAAGTATTATTTGCCAGGAATGACGATAGATGTCGGGAAGTGGGTACGACCGTGTCGAGTTTTCCAGTTGGAAAAAGGAAGAAGTCAGAACATGAGGTTGTATACACCATTACCTGTACCAAACACCCCATGGGAGCACATGAACATGGATTTTGTGCTAGGATTTCTGAAGACACAGCAGGGAAGCGACTCAATCTTTGTTGTAGTCGACAGATTTACGAAGATGGCACACTTTGTTCTGTGTCAGAAGACAAGTGACGCCACAAACATTGATGTACTATTCTTCAAGGAGGTAGTCAGATTACATGGGTTGCCGAAGAGTATAACATCGAACAGAGATACCAAGTTTATGGGTCATTTATGGAGAACCCTATGGAAGAAACTGGACTCAAGGTTATAGTTTAGCTAGGCATACCATCCGCAGACAAATGGACAAACCGAGGTAGTGAACAAAAGTTTGGGAAACCTTCTGAGGTGTTTGACGGTCGACAGACCCAAGCAGTGGGAAAACGTGTTGGCGCAAGTAGAGTTCGCGTACAACAATTCTGTGAATCTGTCGACAGGTTTGAGCCCATTCCATATTTTTCAAGGAAGAATCCCACATGGAGTGGAAGATTTGGTCGAGTTACCGAAGGAAATCAGGAAAAGCGCAGATGCAGAATCATTCGCAGAGCATATGAAAGAAGTGCATGAAGATGTGCGAAAGTGCATAGAAAAGAGTAACACGACATACAAGTTGAGAGCCGACAAGAAGAAGAGGCTACAGTCATTCAACAAAGGAGAATTAGTCTATGCACATTTGCGGAAGAAGAGATTTTCGATAGGAACATACAACAAACTGAAGCTAAAGAAGATTGGACCATGTAAGATTCCGAGGAAGATTTCAGACAATGCTTATGTGTTGGAGCTGTCGAAGGACTTGAGAATTTCACCAACTTTCAATGCCTCAGATCTGTACAAATTTGAAGTAGGGTCAAGCAGCGGAAGCACGGGAGTGTCAAACATCGACTAGACAGTGCAGATTCTAGATCAACAAAAAGAGGAAATCGCAGAAGTATTAGAGGAACACGAAGTCGGGCGTACGCGCAATTCACGAAGAAAGGAATACTTAGTGCGATGGAAAGATGATGAGTTGCAGGAGGCGACATGGATTTCTAAAGAAGAGTTCAGGAGAGTGACGGAGTAGTTGATTTATTTTTCACTTGGGGAGTTTGATGTAGGAGCATCGAGGCCTAGGCAGAGCAGTCGAAGATGATCGACATGAAGAAGGCTGACCAGAGGGAGTACCGACGACCACTGGTCCAGAAGTGTAGATTGGCTGTCGAATTCAATAAGTCGTGTAGGAGCTGTCGAGGTATGTCGATAGAAGGTGTAAGTTGAGAGTCGACATGTTTAAAGTTGGAAGGCGAAAAAGTTGTAGCGGAGATGTCGAGGGTCGACAGGTTATCGAACCACGACTCCGACAGGTTTGGGCATGATCCAAGCGAGCAGGAAGGGGCGGACTGGTGAAGCCTTAGATGTGAAAGGAATCCGACGGGTATGTCGAAGGCTAAAGGAAGATAGTATGGTCGAGGTGGTGATAGGATCGATTACTGTAGCAGTGTCAGGTGGACGCGCAAAAAGTTAAGAAGAGTACTTGGTAGCCGTTCGGGGTTGCTAAGGAAGTTATGAGCAGTTATTGAAGGTGGTTGAAGACATACCAGATGTTGCCACAGGTGGAGGTTGTGCAGCATGGTAGCGGCACTGACAATTGTAAGTCTGGAGAGTCAAGGAGATCAATGGACAGAGGAAGCATGTCTTGGGAAGAGCAGCAGTGAGTTGAAGACCTATGCGCAGGCACATAAGAGGGATTTAATTCCATTTTGGAGTTAGCAGAGAGCAGGCACTCGGGACAAGATATGTATATTGGAGAGAACAATCACACATCTACCGAGTGCAGAGAAGATTGAGCCATAGCTCATAGTTCCGCAGTGAACCAGGAGAGGGTGAAGATCGACACACTGAGAGAGCACATAGTTACTTTTGTATTGTAAAGGCTAAGACCGACATAATTAGTTGTTTACATTCCTTGCATTTTGCATTGTAACCGTATTCGATTGAAGCAATAGAAACCAACTTCTAGCATCCTGTTTACATCTTGTTTATGTGAACGCATGTGTTGTGTGTAAGTGTTAAGCAAGAACCCTTGTCAGGCGACCTTGCGTCAGTTAACCCTTTCATGTTGAGTATCCTATATCATCACTGAAATAAATATGCATACAAACCACTATCAATAATAGAGATTCATGGCATGTGATCAACTTAACACATATGTATATTCTTCTTATAAAAAGAGTGATAGTGTCCTCATAGAAATTGAGATCTACTTACAAGGAAAAACCCGTGAAGGAAATATCCACAAAGAAAGTGTTACAATATACAAGGATGCACTCTTTTATGTCAAACATCATTAAGGCAGTGGAAACTTTTTGTAAAATTTAAAATCCAATACATTGTTTCCTAAATAAAATTTGTAGATATCATTGAATCATATAACCTTTATTATAGTTACAATGAATACAAATTTGTCTTAGAAATACATTAAATTGCAAAACCAATATGAAAATATAAAACATATGTAATGATAAACTCACCCTTGTAGATGTCTATTGGATCTAGCTTGGGTGGTTGGGAGGAATAATTGTTACCCTCCTCACCCAGGATCATTTCCCACAAGTGACATGTTGAGCTCCTAATGAGTATATTGTTATATTAATCTTGATCCCTAAATAGCAAAAGAAAAAAAACATATAATAAAATTACTTTATAAATAAATAGAATAAAATATTTATTATGTTAAAAATATTATTATGTTAAAAATTTAAAAATTGTGAAATTAAAGTAAGATCTAAAGTGAGATAGATTAAGGGCTCGGTCTTTTCCATATGGAAAAAAACTGAAAACATCACCATGAACGAGACCCCCAAATACTGAATTGCCACTACTTTTCATGCAATATATCCACATCCCATCCAATAAAAATACTTCTTCTCTTTTTGGCAATATGCCCACCCCTTTCAGTTTTTTCTATTATGAATTTTATTATTTTACATTTTTAAGTAGATCGTTTTCTATTATAAAGTTTCTTAATTTAAGAACATATTACAAGTGTGCCCTATTCAATATGGAAACTTGAAAGGTTTTTATTCAGGAATATCGAATTTTACCAGAATTCAAGCGTATAAAATGATCAAACAAGTGTTTTATAAAATGGAAAAGTTTATCAAATTAATCAGTGACCAAACAAAGAGATCTATGCACTCCTTTGTGTCATCCAGGGACCATAGAGCTAGAGAAGACACTGTGAACAGAGAAGCCTTCCATTCATCAATTTTACAAAAAGATTCTACTTCCTCGATGATGTTTGACATAAAAGAGTGATTCCTTGTATATTTGTGGATATTTCCTTCATGGGTGTTTCTATGTAAGTAGATCTCAATTTCTAAGCGGACATTCTTTCTTATAAGAAGAATATACATATGTGCTAAATATATTGCATGCCATGAATCTCTATTGTTTATAGTGGTTTGTATGCTAATTTAGTTCACGATGAGATAGAGTTCTTGAGGATTAACTTTAATGAGTTTTACAATGAACCAAGATCCGTGTACGGTGCAACAATGATTTTAGGGATTTTAGGGATTTTGTCAAATTTTGAATTGACTTAAATCATACAAATATAAAAAAAAATTTAAAACGATGAGAACTCTACTTTTCTATGTCATCATATTCCAATAACTTAAAAAAATATTTTTACGAAATTAAATAACACCTTAAGAAATCTATTTTTCTATATCATCATATTCCAATAACTTAAAAAATATTTTTACAAAATTAAATAACACCTTAAGAAACCTATCTATTAGTACACGAGAAACATTCTTATTAAATATAAACTCTATAACTAGTTTCCACATCTTTGGCTCTTTTTTCATTAATAATAGGTATTTCTTACTATTTCTTACCATGTTCTTTCTAGCAATAAAGAATAATGCCATTCTATTGTTGTCTTGTTTTTTTTTTTTTCTACCATGATAATATAATAGATGGATATCAAAATTACAATATAAGTTAGTGTTGAAATTATCCTAGTTATATGATGAATTTAAGTGGTATCATAAGCTTATGTTAGTAGTGGGGTGAAAACGCGAAGGTGGGAAACAATTCCGTGACAATTTGCTTTTTTTTTGTTCTAATTTTCGTTTTCTCGCCCGTGACAAAATTCAAAAAAATTTCTCGGGCGAGACATTAACCCCGGTTAGATTTCTATCGTCCGTGAGTTTTTCCATAGTTAGAGAATTGTTCGCTCGAGAGTTTTTAATTTCTCATTCGAGAGTATAACCATTTTTTTTTGTCAAACTCTCGGACAGATTTCCCGATCGAGAGTTTTGATTCCTTTTAATGTCTCGACCGAGACATGTTTAACTATATAAACGCAATAATATTTCCCCACCACACGCATTGTCATTTTCACGTTGTTGTTGTTGGTTTCTATGTTCATGCCAACCGACACTGTGCTGAAACACCTTCAGGGAAGACCCCCCACGACAACGAAGTGAACGGCCACGAGAAGAGGACCGCCACTGCCAGTTCGATCCAGATGACCATACCATCAGACGACCGCACACGGGTATGTTTCTCTCTTTCCACTAGCATCTCTCTAAAACCCAACCGAATCCTTATCTGTATGTAACCACTTGGTAATTAGTTCAGCAGTTGGTTCAGCAAGAGTTTACTAAGAGCCTCACTATCGTGCCTCTATCCAGAGCTTTGAGGCCTGAACTCCGAGAGGGAAAAACACCGGCCAATTATAGAGGGAATATTTTGTAAAAACTTTGAACTTAAACTAAAAATACTAATAATTTCCTATACAACTCCATTTTCATATATCTTAGTGGAAGCAATCCTAACAGGCGAAGACCTCAATTAGGTCAAGGTTAAAATGTCGATGAGATTTCGATCAATTCACCCTTTGGGTTAGGGTTAGAGGCCGAATTCACAAGCCATATCCATGTCTTTGCCAACCTCTGGATTGCATTGGGACCCTAAATTGACATTGCCATAGCTTTCTGGTGCTTTTCATGATGACCAGTTCAAGGATTTGGATACATGCATTATATTCATATATCTAGCAATAGACCATGTTAGAATATCCACATCATCATTTTCAGGACCTTGCATGCAATTAGGGTTTGCATGCATTTTGCATGCATCCCAGTCACCAGGTTGATGCCTCCAGCACCTTATCCACTTCATTCTAGCACCCGGGAGCTCCTTCCATTAGATTTTTATCCCTCCTAGTCAGGAAGACGCCCACTTCTCACCTACTGCCAGAGAAGGGCGCACTTCTTCACCTACCACTTCAGTTACACTTAGTTAGCTCCGATTCTCCTTGATTTGAGGCTAGTTTCACTCCTGACTGACTGTTTCACTCCGTTGGACCTCCAGATTGACTAGATGACTTGTTCTGACTTCAGTTAAGCCTCCCATGCGCCCTCCACTGAGCCTCCTTCCCTATATCAGTGCTACACACTTCAGTTACACTAGTTACACTTAGTTAGACTTAGATTGACACCTGGATGACTGGTTCTTGTGCATTCATGACCACCACTGATTGATGATGAGGACTCCTAGTTGGAGCCAAGCTACACCATTCAGTAATTCGAATGACCTTCTTAGTCAATTTGAATTGCTCAGTCATTGTGACTGTATTATATTGTAATTATTCACCCTCATTGGGATATTGAGCACTGATGCATGCTTTGCACAGTTTTACACCATTTTTCTGAGTTTCATCTATTGTGATTGATTTACTTGTTCATTAGATCTGTTGTGACTAATTTTACATGGTATCAGAGCCATGGCAGGGACAAGACTTCTTTTCTACAGGTGTTCTACATGAAGATTGAGCAATATTTGCTCACTTTGCAGCAGTTTTATGTAGTTGCAGCACTTTCTACAGTTGCAGCTATTGCTCCATAATGGCTCTTGTTTGCTTGTGATTTGCAGGTTTCTTAATTCTTCCATTTGCATTCGTT
The DNA here is from genome assembly GCA_027924585.1 of Larix kaempferi. Lineage (NCBI taxonomy): Eukaryota > Viridiplantae > Streptophyta > Pinopsida > Pinales > Pinaceae > Larix > Larix kaempferi. The sequence goes on from BSBM01000998.1 coordinate 1,605,258, forward strand.
ATTGCAGAGATGGAGTATTCTTATTCACAAAATATTCTTACTCCATTCAACTATGATGAATGGAAACCAAAGATGATTGCATGTTTGAAGAGACAATGTCTTTTTGATATGTGCATTGGTATTACAAGAGATTTTGATTCCGATGAAGAGGAGAACGATTGGCTTAATGATTGTGACAGAGATTTTGGGACAATATGTCTTGCTATGTCTCCTTGTATGCGCTACCTCAGTACTACTGCTGAAAATCCAAGAGATCTATGGGCCCGACTCAATAGAGAATTTGGAAAGCAGGAAGAAGAGGATCATGCTAGCCTTTTGGAGAACAAGCCCAATGAGATTTCCTTATGTGCTCTCTTCGATCATGTCTTGGCCTCATCCATTGTTCAAGATGAAGAAGAAACTATAGATTCAAAACTCGTTCTCTCAAAGTCTTCTATTTCGAATTCTGAGTAAGATAAACCAGCTCATACTCTAGATTCTGAAGAGGTTCTTGAATCCTCTCTTTCACATGAGTTTGTTGGCATGCAGAATAATGATCTACTTGAAGTTTTAGAGGTAAAATATGATTTTGTAGGTGAAGCATTCGCCCTCCTTGATTGCATGCCTCCTATAAAATTTTGTTCTATCATTTGCATAGTTTCTCAGAGTTTTATTGAAGATGAAGAGCACTACCATTCACTTGAGTTCAATTTTCATGCACTTTTTGCTGATTTTGGTTTTGATCTCACCCTTGTTGGTTCAAAGGAGATCTTAAGAAACCATTCATCTATTTTTGGAGCTGATTTAAATTCTATTGATAAGAAGTTCAAGTTTCAAGATCTATTTGATCCGATTGGAGCTATTCCTACCTCACTTGGTTCGAATCACAGGTTCCAGGATCATCCTCATATTTTCATATTTGTTCTCACCATTTTCGGTATGAAGAGCAAGTTCATAAAGTCTCCACATTTGCTTGCATCCACTGATGAAGAATTCAAGCACATGTTTTTGGAGCATGATCCATTTACTCCCAAGAGTAAGATACCTCCAGACATATCTACTTGAGTTTGGAACAGTTAAATCTTTTGGTGTGTTACAGTTCATTTTGAGGGGGGGTTTTTTCCATGAGGCTTTCTCCATTTCCTCGGTTCATGGATTGTTCCTTTTTTGGATTATTGTATTGGGGTGACCTTGGTCTTAGTAACCAAGGCCCTACATTATTATTTTTGCACATCATAGTCTAGCTTGAGGGGGGGTGTTCGGATATCCACATCATCATTTTTAGGACCTTGCATGCAATTAGGGTTTGCATGCATCCCAGTCACCAAGTTGATGCCTCCAACACCTTATCCACTTCATTCTAGCACCCGAGAGCTCCTTCCATCAGAGTTTTATCCCTCCTAGTCAGGAAGGCACCCACTTCTCACCTACTGCTAGAGAAGGGTGCACTTCTTCACCTACCACTTCAGTTACACTCAGTTAGCTCCAATTCTCCTTGATTTGAGGCTAGTTTCACTCCTGACTAACTGTTTCACTCCATTGGACCTCCAGATTGACTAGATGACTTGTTCTAACTTCAGTTAAGCCTCCCATGTGCCCTCCACTAAGCCTCCTTCCCTATATCAGTGCTACACACTTCAGTTACACTAGTTACACTTAGTTAGACTCAGGTTGACACCTAGATGACTGGTTCTTGTGCATTGATGACCACCACTGATTGATGATGAGGACTCCTAGTTGGAGCCAAGCTACACCATTCAGTAATTCGAATGACTTTCTTAGTCAATTCGAATTGCTCAGTCATTGTGGCTGTATTGTATTGTAATTATTCACCCTCATTGGGATATTAAGCACTGATGCATGCTTTGCACAGTTTTACACCATTTTTCTGAGTTTCATCTATTGTGATTGATTTACTTGTTCATTAGATATGTTGTGACTAATTTTACAGACCACGCTACTAGAAAGAGACAAAGTCACCTTGGTATCCTACTATATACAAGTATTAGCTACCTAATAGTGGGATCAAGTGAAAAATATGAGTGTTACTGAATAATCCCTTTGCATAGAACTCAATGAGAGTCTTAGTAGACTCTTTAGTGCCATCAATACTTGGGGACCAATTCTACATTGCAGTTCGAGAGTGTTTCTATCTAGCCACATTGGCTTCACCTCTGTCAACTTTCCACTCAGACAATTCAATATACATTGGAATATTTTGCAAAATTCAAATGTAGATCTCCATTTTAGATCTAGACCATGCACTAATAATTAAATTTAATTATGGTTTACTTCCTTCTCTCCATCATGAAGCTACTTTGGTGCATAGATGTTATCTTTCATTGGATTTTCAATATGCTCTGGCTATTGAAAAGAAGCTAGAAAATAAACAAATTCCCTTTTGTTCTTCGTCTTGGTTCCCCCTTTCACAACAGGTATATCACATGGGTAGGCATTCTCCCATGCTATACACACCCCCTCCCCTAACAATTCAATATTGCACACTCCATAAGTCATCCTCTCATGGCACAACAATGTTTTGTTTTATAACATCCATGATCTACCAAGATATTATTCTTTAATGCCAACACCCAACCTACCCCTTCAAATGCTGTCATTGTTGTGGATAACCCTACTACATCTTATCCAAATCTCGTTCTAATGAAATGTCTAGCCCCTCCCACCCATCCCATTCTCTTTACTCAAAACTGTCATATTAAATATCATATCAACAAGATCATCATGGACAATGGTAACCTATAAACACTTATTCTCTATGACCCTTTTCAATTCCTTGGATTTGTTGGTAACTTCCCACCCTCATCCATACCATCTTGAGTGGGTGAATGAAGGTGATTTATCCTTGTTTGTGACCCAACAATGTAATATAACCTTTGCCATTGGCCCTAATTTTTGGACACTATGTAACATATGCCATAAAAAATGAAGTGTGGGATTCCCTCTTCAGCTAGGATAAATTGCTCCCTGGCATGGAACAATTATATGTTGGTTAATCATGCTTCAATCAATCTTCAATGAGTAAAACATTAGCCCATGATTGAGATATTTTTTATGCTCTTTCCTAATTCCATTGAATTGTTGCTTGCTTCATTGGTGAGGTTGACCTCCCATGCAACTACAAATTTATGGACATTTGTTTCCTTGGGATGCTCAGGTAATGATCTCTTCATTGCAAGACTCAATTGTTGCTTATCATGGTAGCAACTCTCTGCCGTTAGGATGAGTTAATTCTCATCCTGGAAGCAAATCTATATCGATTGGTGAGGTGTTAATCAACACTTTATATCTCCAATAACATCAACTGAAAGACCCTCTAATTGGTGTGTAATCATAACACTTTTACTATGCAAGATAGTGCCAACTCTTGCAAATGCTTTGGTTGCAAGTGATAACCATCAATAGGATGTAGTGGATCCTTTACCAACATTCTCCACCATATCATAGTTGCTTCTACATTCACTCTCAAAATAGAATCAACTATTCATTGAACCACAAAACATACTCAACCATGGCTGCTTTGTCTGCTATATTCATGGAGTTCTAAGGAACCCCAAATTCATTTACCTCCATGCATCAATATTTGGTCCATCTTCCAAAGTGGATTCTTCAGGTGAAAGTTTGTAAACCATTAGAATGTGGCTATCCTTGACACCAATTTGTTGTCCATATTGCTAGTTTTACATTCCTCTTGAGTGTATATCTCTCCTTGGATAGCCACATCTTGAACATGTACATCACTAATTTAATTAATCTTGATTAACATTCATAAACTTCATTCACAAATTTTATCTAAATCTTGGCCAAATATCTGCTAACCCTTTTAGAGTCTCTTATTAGATGACATGAAATAGTTAAAGAATGCATTAAAATTTAAAATAACCTGAGACTAACAAAATTTAAATTCAACTTTATTATGAAAGTTTATTTTAGTTTTCTAATAAAAAATGAAAAATCTTGGAATAACTGATCAATTGAAACTTGAAATTAATAAATTAATACAATGTACTTTAAAATATTTTTGGAAATGATAGCACAATTTTAAGAATTGAATTTCTATTTGCTCATCTGAATATGTGCTTCCAACACAAATTCATAAGGGTTTGCACTTGGACCCAATCACAACGAACCGATTGATTGCAATATTTTTTGAATGACATGTTGACTGGCTATGGATTCTGACTAGGTTGAAGCTGTATATAACTTAAATCCATTAAGATGTAAATTATTTATGGTAAAAAGCTAATTCATGTTGTCTATAGACAACAAAATTAATGAGTTTCCAGTCTTCTTTTTGGAAAACTTTGGTTTTTAGATTGTGGTGTTGTTGGGTAAGTTTCCTCAAACTAGAGATATTGCATGGAAATTAAAATAATATAATAGGTTTTTTGGATTTGTTGTCTTAGTTGATTGCAAGTCGTTGTTGAGTAGATAATCATCTTTTCCAGGGAATATATCGTGATATTTCTTCCACTTTATATGCTGGGCAGTTTGAAAATGCCTTTTTAAGCCATTTCTCGAACTTTTTGGTTGTCCTCATTCAAGGCTCATCAGAGTTGCTTGGCTGCTAGAGATCTGGTCTACTATTTTAGTTTTTAAATTTCCATTTTTTTTTGTTGAACTTTGGTGACTTGAAATTGAACTTAAATATTTGTTATCATGAATTCCATCCAAAAACGTGAACTAAACAAGCCATGTAGGAAATATTTCTACATGTAATAAGCATTGAATTTCAATGTGTCATGACAGTAAAATCATTAATACTTTGGAAGGCTAAAAAACATCATATGGTCATTCAATAATTATAAGCTCCCACTAACATAACTATAGGTTTCATGTTGAGAACTCTAGCTCTCCATGCTTTTCCCAAAGGAAAAGGATCTTGATGTTACTTCCCTAAAGCATAGCCTTCACAAACACCTTTTGGAGTTGTATTTTTGTTGATATTTTAACAATGTTATTATTTATCATCTATGTCCAAGTCAATCATGCCACAATTTGGACATATAATAGGTATGAGAGATCAAAGGTGCACCTGATGGTATACTTCCATCACCAACAAAACTAGTTAGCTTAAAGAGGCCAGCATCATGATCAATGGTTCCTATAGAGTTTAGGTGTTTTATTTCTCTATTAATGACTTGATCTGTTGAAGCAACAAATTCATAACTATCTAGAACAAACTTATATATTGATGTAAAATTGGCCTCTAATCCTTTGACTAACAAAACATTTTTCAAATATCCATTTCTTAAATGAACATATTCAGTTCTCAAAACATTTGATTTCACTTTATTTCCAATAGTAATTTCTTGGACTTTAATCTATTTTCCTATAAAAAATCATCAAATACAGATCTATCTCCAATCATATGAAAAGATGCACCAAAATCTAGCAGCCATTCAGTATTTCAATCAAAATAACCCCACTTTGTCAATAAATTCAGGTTTTGGTTGTGAATTCACTTTAAAATATCCCAAAATTGATGTTTCTTTCTTCTTGGAGTCAAATTTCCAAAACTGGATGTTTTTCAACTAGATCCTCCCCTCTACTTTCTTTATCTCCTTTCTACACCTTAGGATTAGATTGTTTCCCTTGATATTTCAATAGTCTTTGTTGCAAAAGCTACTTCAATTTTAGAGTGCCGATGTCAAAGGATTTATGTTAGTGTTTCCCATGTTATTATGCACTTGGACCAAATTCAATAGCCCGTACTGAAAAATGTGCTTCTGTTTTCCAGCATCAAATGGAGTGTTGAGTTTGTCTGCAATTTGATTGTGGGGCTTGATCATTGCATGCAGTTGTTGATGCTGCAAAATGTGCATCGATTTTAGAGCATGCGCTATAATATAGAGTGTTTTTGCAATTTGGTCATATGAATTGATCATTGCATCCTTAAGAATATGTGTTTACTGCAATGTCAAAAATGCATGCATCTCTGTTTTGTTGTCACAATGTTAAATAATTAATGCAACCACGGTTTTCGTGAAAAGAGTGCAAATCAAATTTCTGCTTCTCGACTAATTGATACCAGGAAATGTGGATTCCTTTTATTTTAGAACATCGACTGTGATATCAAGCATGTTTGCAATTTGATATATATCTTGAACATTGCAAATTAGCCCAATGATTCTATTGGAAGTGGCCACAAGAACATGCTTTTATGTTTGTCCTATCACACTATCAAATGATCTATGCTGATGCTTCTCGTGTTATTATGCACTTGGATCAAATTCAGTATCATGTGTTGCAAATGTTCTTTTGATTTAGAACATCAACTGTAGTATTGAGTATGTTTGCAATTTGATCATGCAACTTCATTGTTGCATACAGCTCCAGATGCTGCAAAATGTGCATCAATCTTATAGGATTGCACAATGATATTAAATATATTTGCAATTTGGTCATGACTTGAAGATTGCATCGATCACAATATTAAATATATTTGCAATTTGGTCATATGACTTGAATATTGAATCGATCACAATATGTTTTTACCACAATGCCAAAGATGCATGCATTTCATATTGTAGCTCTGCTTGCCATATTGTGAAATGAAAAATATGCCCATATGCCAATAGCTACATGGAATCTTTGCAATCAACAATGCAATTATTGCAGCAACAAATAGAACTTGTTCCATTGAGTTGGTTATTTTCTCAATTTTTTATGTCAATGACGAGACCTTGAAATTATGTACATTGAAACTCTCTGCGCATTAGAAACAACCCATTTAGCACTCATTTACTCCAATTAAGTTGTCTCTTGAAATTGAAAACATAGATAAAGCTTAAGTGCCATGAATAACTTTTAGTCTTAAAAAAACTTGAATATAACTTGTACCTTTTTAGTATAGATGAGTGCAAATACAAGGATTCATGTAAGGTGCACCTAATGGTATACTTCCAATTGGATGGTTTGGAGAAGTGTTCTTTCCATTTTTCCTCTAAAATGAATATGGATCCCTGCAGATGTCTTGCTTCTCCCAAAAAGAATCCATATAATGAACTTTCTTTCCACAAAATGAACATGATTTTGAATACCAACAGTTAGCAGCTCTATGGCCTTTCTTCTTGCAGCGGTGACAAATCAGGGATGTCTTGCCTAATGTATGCCTCTTGGTCTTCTTAATCTTTCTATGGTTGATAAGTTTGCCACTTATTCTACATGCTGGTGGAAGATGAGTCTTTAAGACTTTCTCATTACTTCCCTTCTTCAATATGTCACAAGAAGGTTGAGGAGGTAGTGGGTTTCTACCTTCATTTGTTGCTCTTTCTTTTGAGGATCTAGCCAACTCTGTCGCATCTTGTGCCTTCAAAAAAATGGTATTATTGGACATATAATTTTTCATTCTTCCATTGAATCCTAGGTCGTCGTGCTTGTCCCACTGTGTAGCTACAATGGGGATTGAGATTGGATTGAGGTGGAGAGAAACATAAATAGTACCATGTTTCTAATGTTCTAATGTTGCATTTCATGTGTCTACATCTCTAAGTTTATGATTAACCTGGTTGATTTCTCATTTTGTCTTAACAAGGACACATGGATCGTCCAGAGACATCTACCATCAGTGCTAGACGAAGACATGTGATGCAGTCGGTATATTCGATTGTTAATTTGAAATATATTTTTCTTGTTTGACATGTTTTGACATGTTTATTAATCTATGGAAAATTCTTATCAGGCACAGGTTCACAGCTTCAGGGTGAAGCAATCTTGACTTCTATGCAACAACACTCTGTGAGGTCATCGTCAGGTAAATTCAATTGTTATTCAATTTATGCTAAAGTGTATATAATCATAAATATTTTTTTACACAACTTTCTAAGATCTTGTTGTGCACAGGTGGTGTCTCTCACAATGACAGACGTCTATCTGAGGGGTCTACAGGTGCCGGTGGACAATCTCAAAGGACACGCTTAGTGTCTCATACGCCACCACCAGGTAGAGATTATTTGCAACCATTATGACTAGAATTCTTGTTTGGCATGTTTATTAATCTGTGAAAAATTCTTATCAAGCACAGGTTCACAGCTTCAGAGTGAAGCAATCTTGACTTCTATGCAACAACACTCTGTGAGGTCATCGTCAGGTAAATTCAATTGTTATTCAATTTATGCTGAAGTCTATATAATCATAAATATTTTTTTACACATCTTTCTAAGATCTTGTTGTGCACAGGTGGTGTCTCTCGCAATGACAGACATCTGTCTTAGGGGTCTACAGCTGCCGGTGGACAAACTTAGAGGACACCCTTAGTGTCTCATACGCCACCGCCAGGTAGAGATTGTTTACATACATTCTGACTATAATTCTTGTTTGACATGTTTATTAATCTGTGGAAAATTCTTCAGGCACAGGTTCACAGCTTCAGGGTGAAGCAATCTTGACTTCTATGCAACAACACTCCGTGAGGTCATCGTTAGGTAAATTCAATTGTTATTCAATTTATGCTGAAGTCTATATAAACATAAATATTTTTTTACACATCTTTCTAAGATCTTGTTGTGCAAAAGTGGTGTCTCTCGCAATGACAGACGTCTCTTTGAGGGGTCTACAGCTGCCGGTGGACAAACTCAGATGACACCCTTAGTGTCTCATACACCACTGCCAGGTAGAGATTGTTTACATACATTCTGACTAGAATTCTTGTTTGACATGTTTATTAATCTGTGGAAAATTCTTATCAGGAACAGGTTCACAGCTTCAGGGTGAAGCAATCTTGACTTCTATGCAACAACACTCCATGAGGTATTCGTCAAGTAAATTCAATTGTTATTCAATTTATGTTGAATTCTATATAAACATAAATATTTTTTACACATCTTTCTAAGATCTTGTTGTGCACAGGTGGTGTCTCTCGCAATGACAGGCGTCTGTCTGAGGGGTCTACAGCTTCCAGTGGACAAACTTAGAGGACACCCTTAGTGTCTTATATGCCATCGTTAGGTAGAGATTGTTTACATACATTATGACTAGAATTCTTGTTTGACATGTTTATTAATCTGTGGAAAATTCTTATCAGGCACAGGTTCACAGCTTTAGGGTGAAGCAATCTTTGCTAGTATGCAGCTTCACTCCCTGAGGTCATCGTCAGGTAAATTCAATTGTCAGTCAATTCACGCTCAAGTCTATATAAACATAAAACTTCTTTTACACAGATCTTTCTAAGATCTTGTTGTGCACAGGTAGTGGCTCTCAAAATGACAGACGTCTGTCTGAGGGTGGGTCTACAGGGGTCGTTGGACAACCACAGATGGCACCCTTAGTGTCTTATTCTTCAGATACGCCATCGCCAGGTAGAGATTGTTTACATACATTTTGACTAGAATTTTTGTTTGACATGACTGTTTGATTTGTGAAAAATTACATGATTTTTCTTGTAAACTTACATGTGATTGCCAATATTTGGTTTCCTACAGGGGCTTCTGGACATTCTAACAATAATGATGGTTCAGAAGACTTTATTTCTATTTCTCACCATGTTCATGATAATGCAGAGGTTCTATCAGGTATTTAAAATGAACACATTTTATTTAAATGTTTATAATTTGATTGACAAATTATATATATAGTTTTTAATACTTGCACATGCATTTTACTTCTTACAGGGTTTGCTACTATTGATCCTAATCCACCTCCCCAAAGAAGGAGAGGTCGTCGGGTGTAGCAGTATGCTCGCAATGAAAGATATGATCCTCTTTACAGTCATCCTAGAGATGTTCCCGAGGAGACTCCTTGGGAAGAAAACATCGCTATGTTGATTGTGGAAGAGATGACGGAGCATTCATCGAGATTGCAGGCAGAACTTAACACTTCAAATATCTCTTTTGGTTCTCAACAGTGTCTCCAGATTGTTTTGCACAATTTGAACAGTTTGATCGAGACATATCTTGGGGTTGGACCATCAACCCATATTTTTCATGACATGATGCGTAGGAGGTGGTTGTTAGTGATGGGTTGCCACAAGTTTGAAGAAATAAAAAAACTTGTCACAAAAGAAATGGTCTTTTCATGTTTTGACTTGTGGCTTGAAGACAAAAAACGTCTAAAGATCGCAAGATTCAATGATCCACTGATCACACCCCATATTTATTCCAGGTTCTTGTGTGCATATGGGAAGTTCTCTAATAATGACGAGGTTCCTCAGTATTTTGTTAAGATGTTGATTGCGGAGTTCCGGTTTCACATGGACCCTGATTATACAGATACAGGATCCAGTTTCTATGGTGCTGGCAAAGGTCGTACATATGAACGACCTGATGCACGACGAGATGTTCAGTATAGTCGTCCGATGCCTCGGTTAATACAGCCACATCCTAGAGTCGTTTCTTTTCTAGAGGATTTGGAAATGACATCCCAAATAGCAAGAGGGGTGAGGGAAGAGATAAGAGAGCGTGTTGGGGCTGCATTGGCAGGGGTGGACATCGGCATAAATACTTTGTCATCTTCAACCAGTATGGATGAAATTCCATTTGATGATTATTATGATGATCGCTTGAGTAGAATGACTCGATTAGAGCTTCAACAGTATGCAACATACTGTAGAGATAATTATAAGCGATTCATCGCTGGACAAAATCAAAACAGAGGCAAGGTACGTAAGTATGCAATAATATTTTTCAATTTATTATATGAAATCTAATTTTTTTATTCTCCAAATCTAATGTCTATAAATTATATGGAATTTATGCAGTATACCAGATTCATGAATGATGACAACTTTGATGATACGGATTTTATTGACTGGTCAGAAGCAAAGGCTAGTGGCATGAATACGCATGTTGAGGAAATTGTAGTTTCTCAATTTCCACCAGGGACACAGGTATGGATATTCCTGTTTCATGTCTTCTAATCATTGGTCTTAGCTTTAGCTTAAAAGGTTTACCTCTTGGTTTTATGGGTATTCTGTGTTATATACATAATACTGAATTTATATTCATGGTATTCTGGGTATTCTATGCTATATACATAATACTGAATTTATATTCATGGTATTCTGGGTATTCTGTGCATTTTTTACTGTTAAAAATGGTTGTTCGTGCCTAGATTCTGAGATTAGGGTTTTTTCATGCCTAGAAGACTAGCCAAAATAGCTCCCAATGTACACAACTCACACTTGCAACTTGAATTAGCAACTTACACTTGCAACTTGCATTAGCTTTAATGACAGCTCACACTTGTCTTTGAACTTTTCTTGGTAACTCAACTTGACATTAATGATAACCCAAAAGGTCTTGTCCTTATTATCATATTTATGCTTAAAAGTTTTCATGATAAGTCTTCAGTTTAGTCAAATTTAGGCCTTTCATTGTTGCCTCTAATTCGACCAGCAATAGTTCCTAAGAAGGACAGACCCTCTCATAAGTTTCTACCTTTTGGGGGAAGTGTTACAAGGATCGAAGCCTATTGAAGTGAAATATATTTTGGAAATGTTCTTGAAAATCTATCAACTCCAGTTTGAAATGTTTTCATATTGTATTCCAACTGAGTAAATTATTGAAAATGGGAAAGGGAATCTTGTATTAGAGAATAATTAACCGAGATTGTGCCACAAATTTGGATTTATATTTGAACTTCATGCCTAATTTAGCACCATAACAATGCCAGAAATGACTTTTGATTTTAATAAAGTCCCGAGCCTGATCTCATATGAGAATAAATAATAATATTGATAGAATTCCATGGGTATTATAATAGATTTTAATTATATAGTATATATGAAGTAGCACTACATTTTAATTATATGAAGTAGCACTAGATTTTAATTATATAGTATATATGAAGTAGCATTACCTCTTATTCTCAATTTCATGGTCTTAGCCCATAGATCTTATCTAAAAAATCCATTTGTGCCACCTTTTCATCTGCATATCACACTTTTTCTTTTTCTTTCATAGTCATTGTCTTTCCGGCTATTTCCATGTCTTCTCTCTTTGTAAGGTTTTTGAGCTGGGTAATTTTGATATCATTTAAAGTATGGGTATTGGAACAAGGCTCCTTTAACTGTTGGTCAATGAAGGAGCTTCGTTTGTCCATGGAACCCTCCTTAGAGGGTATGTACAGGATTATCCTACAGGATTATAGTTTGTCCCAAAACTTGTATACATATATATATATATATATATATATTAACTTTTCATTTTGACTTTGCAGCCCACAGAAACCCAGGAGCCATTGGTGTTCTGGTCCAAAGGTTGAGATCGATTTGCTCTACTTGTAAATCAATTATCACCATTTTTTGTGATAGTAAGAAATGACCAAGGGCATGACGATCATTTTTGGTTACTTGAACGATCATTTTTGTTTACTTGAACATAGTTTCCTTGTGACTGAGCTATTGGTGATCAAATTATTTGGTTATGGAAGGTATTGGAATATCACTTTTGTTTTTTTCAAGTATGGTTAGAAGCTGTGCGGTTACTCACATATCTGATCATCTTATTCCTTCCTCTTGCAGCATCTCGAGTGAATACTTGTCATTTGTCCTATTTCAAGTTTTGCGGCCATTTTATGGTCTTGTGGCAGTTGTTATGCTATTTTTCACCCTGGATAATTATCAATGTTAGTTTTGATCTACTTTTCCATGTGTCAATATCATCCTATAGCAGCAACAGATGAGGTTGATCAGCTTTCATAATGCTTTTATGTTTTGCTTGTTTATTAATGCTAAAGCACAACAATTGATTAGATTTTTGCTTGGTTGTTTCAGGACTGGGACAGGCAAGATCCATCTCAAATTGTCACTGAGATGTGTGGTTTTGCTACAATCCTTTCTGGCACATTTTTGTTGCATAAGACCAAAGATTGCAGGGACAATTAATCAGGTGTGTTTGTGACAGACACCTGGTGCTTCAGAGGCATCTATTCAGGACTTGCCTCCATCAGCTATAAGAGATCCGAGCAACTTAGATGCAATCTCTCTCTTATCTGCAAATAAAGGAAAACCTATGGAAGCTCTTATGGAGAAAGTTCGAGATGGAAGTACAATACGAGTTTATTTACTCCCTACATTTTAGTTTGTGCAAGTTTTCATGGCAGGGTTCCAGGTGAGGCATTTGGTGTATATTGCCGTGTATTAATATTTAGAAATGAGTTTTCTAGAACTATGTATATATACCAAGTCAGCAGTCTCTAATTCATTTTGTATTTATATTTATTATTGGTCTGTTTTTTATTAAGTGTCCATCTATTGGAAGAAAATCGGCCGCAGCAGAGACCCCAGCACCCACTGAAACAGTTTCAGATGAAACTATTGGGGAAGCTGAATCTCCATCATCTTTAACAACTGCACAGAGTTTTGCTGCATGTACAGCCGTTGCTACTGAAGTTCTGCTAGATCCACATCCCAGAGAGGCAAAGCATTTCATTGAAACTAGAGTTTTAAATAGAGATGTGAGTTAGTTAATGACTTGAATTCGGAGTAGATTCTTTCAAATTAGTTCTATTTTTTTGTTTTTTTTTCACATGTGTTGATTATTTGGTTGATATCTAAATGTGCTATCCATGTGTGCAGGTTCGGATCGTGTTAGAAGGTGTTGATAAATTTAGTAATTTAATCGATTCAGTACATTACCAGGATGGTGATGTTGCGAAGGGCCTTGCATTAGAACTTGTAGAAAATGTAAGTTAGCAATTTCATGTATACATTCAATACTTCTCTATAGTCTAGCAAGTGTCATCTTTAAAGCGCATTAAAGTTTTGAGTTCTGATGCCACATAGTTTTTTGCGTTGTTTTCTAGTCTACTTCAAATAGTTTTCCTAGGATTAATTGCTGACAGAGTATTGAAATTAGTTATTCAGAGATTTCTACTTATATCTGAGGCAAAGGATTTTCACTCTATGAATTTTCTCATAATGTCATCATTGTTACATTATCTACTTCCCAGACAACAAGCAACGATGACCAAACCAATGTTATTGGGAATGTTACACACAATGTTGGAGTCTTCTTTGTTGGCTCGAAAGGATTGTCACAAGGTTTATTGATGATATTTCTGGAATTTATTTAAAAGTAGAGATATATGTTTTATTTGGAGGCATATCTTTAGCTTTCAAAGATAACAGACCTCAGATGGAAGTGTCGAGTTTTATCATGTTGATTTTATCCCCGCATCAATCCCATATTTTTAGGCATTTGAAACTTTCAAGAAACAAGGTCAGCTGAAGAACATAATACCTGGAATAAGTGTTAGTTTAGCCTATTGTCCCAACTTAATTAAGGGAAAATATCTCTATGAGGATGCATACTTGCATGCCTCAGTCTATATCCAATACAGGTGCACTTGCTTTGGCTTGCTTATCCGTGCAAGGAAGGCACACTAGGGTTAGGAGTTATTACTAGAAATAAAGGCATTGTTGTGCATGCATCTAGAATCATTGTACCTACACTTCTCTGCCCCCAAAAAATAGTTAAAAACCAAAATATCAGACCTGGGTTGAGTGTAAGAAATTATGGGCATGGTAACAACAATCAACAGCCTTAATTCTCCATTTTGAGAAACCTCTAAGCACCCAATCAAATTTATGGGCATAATTTCACAAGTTAACAGTCTTCATATTGTGTTCTGAGCTTAATGCCCGCAACAAAATGCCCTAATACTCAAATCTAGGCAAGGTTTTCCATGAAAGAAGCAGATATAAACATCCATACAGCAGTGGAAAAACATTAATGCATAAGTTTTGGGCATGAATATAGGAGAGTCTATGGTGAAAATGACATTTTCCATGTCTCGGTGATGAGTAGGGTGATTTCTATATAGCAACATGCCCTAACAGCCATAAAACTCCAATCCTAGGCTAAGTCATGAGAATTCTAGGCATGAACAATGGCAACATGAAACATCTATCTCAACTCTGGGCAGGTTATATCAATTTTTCAGCCCTAATTATTAGTTCTTTAGCAAATTTCAAGGTAAAACAATAGTAAAACTCCACCATATTAAATGCTATGCGAATTCTGGGCACATTTTTGGGTATTTTCATGGAACATCAGTCACATAACAGCCTAAAAACTCATCTCTATACCTGAAACTAGCAGTAGATCAACATCAACAACAATTTTGGGCATGAATACATCCCTAATCCCTTAATCCAATTTAATTTTGTAATCCTCCAATCCTTTAATCCAATCAAATTCTCTTGCTTTTGATAGGTCTCTTCCCAATGTGTCAACTAGAATAATGAATAGAAAAGGGATGAAAGGAAATCTCCAATGTTATTAGGACCTTTCACATTTGGTGGACCCTTTCTTGGATAGCCAAATCTGGATGGTTAGTTACTCACTTTAAGGTGTTAGTTGGTTGTTGGAGGATTTTAGGAGTAAAACCCTATATCCAAGGAGTCCAAACCTATGTTAGATGCTTGCATTTGCTTTGAGGATGGAGCATTACACTTGGGAGATTTTTGGAGGACACACATTGTGGTTTTGACTTGATACTTAATCATTATCCTTATTTGGTGGAGGCACCCTCCTTCTTGGGCCTTATTCTATATTTGTCTATTTTTTACAACCATCAATATGAGCACTTGTATCTAGTTGCAAGCAATACATAAATTGTTTACTAGTCAAACTAGACTACAAATCAATATTTATGAACATGATTATTGTAATTCTTCATTAAGAGTAACAAAGAGTTAGTGATTTTATCGGTGCAAATAACAACCAATTGTTTTACTTTATAGAATTTTTCCAGTCCAGATTTAGTTGTTTTTTGGTTCACTATTTTGACTTTCTTGTAGAATGTAGTGCCTATACACTTGAATTTACAATACATATTTTGTTATATCCAATTATGATGTTTTATAGGTGTATTCTAATTTCTAGATCCACATTTGTAAGATTAATTCTATTGAGTACATATATTTTGTATCATGTGTTAAAATTTGAGATGGTATCAATGATGTGCATATGAAATCTTCCAGGGTTTATGTATGGAGTTGTTTGCTCCCTATGAGAGGGAGATGTCAGAGGATTTCAATGGAGTGAACCTGGAAAATATTGCATTTTCAAGAGACATTGTTTACAGCAAATGCATAGAACATATGTAGAGAGAAACCAGAATTTGATTGGGTATTCTATAAAGAGCAAAGTTACTTGTAGACCACAGACATTATGAAAATTTGTGCAATTGCTAATTTGTACAATTGATGGAGAACAAACCTGGAATATTTGTGCAATTGCTGGAGAACAAACCTGAAGTTGTGGCATTTGGATCACACACTCTAGTCTTTCATCATCAGTATCTAGAATACATTCAATGCTGTTCTCATATTTGCAAATTGTGTGTTCTTTGCAGAGTGTGCATTCCATTGAGTTCGTGGGAAGTAGTTGTTTGCATTTGTCGCAAAGTTTTTGGAATGGCAAAGAATAGACACTTGTTGCTTTCGAAATTCCCTGTATCTATGAAAGGATAAAAGCAAACAGTAATTATATATTGTGTCCTGTTTCTGCGTAGTAAAAAAAAAAAATGTAGTATGACATGAAGAGAGTACAGAGTTTGAATAGAATGAGGAGAAGGGTGATAGGTATTTACCCGAGTTGTTGATTTTAGGACTGATTGCAAATGTGATTTTGCAAAGTCATCATTGAGCACATCAATAAATGTTTCTAATCCAAAATAGAAAACATGGCATCCAAAACAGAAAACCACGCACAATTCCAGTATCGACTTGCATGAAGCCATCTATGACAACCAGTTCAAATTGCCTATTGTATTGTTGGAATCCAGTGACAATTGTTGCAATAGATCCAATAAGGTATGTGTTCATTGATAGAACAAGTCCTTTTATACTGGTGTCAGGTGCAAGCTTGCATTGTTTGCATACTTGTTCTATGTTTTCAACTAAATGTGTTTCTTGTGGATGAATATAGTATTTTGTGTCTCCTATGTCGTAAGTACCTTTGATTTTTATCATAAAATCTATTATTCAAACACTCAGACCTTTGTATATGGTTTGAAACTGTATGGTTACTCGAATATCTAGGCAGCATCTACAGTGAATCCTGGTCATCTATCCTATTTCAAGTTTTGCGGCCGTGTTATGGTCTTGTGGCAGCTGTTATGCTATTTTTCACCTACACTATGGAAGTAAATGGGCAGGAGCTCCATCCTGTGTAGATTTGTCTACTGGACAAAGTCAGGGTTCCAACTGGAGATGCCCCGGTTGTCAATCTATGCAGCTTTCATCCTGTGCATGAAGATGCTTTCCTATCAAAATCATAAGTGTTGGAAGAGATTTCATCCTGGAGAATGTGGAGATTGTGATTTATCACCTGGGAAATTCAAATCTTGCCACTATGGTAAATCCAAGCTGCAAAGTCCGAGGAAGAGTTAGCATGGATAGTGTGCCAACCTGCTCAGACAGTCCCTTGCTGGAAGACGTTGTTATCCATAGAGGAAAATACTGAATTCACATGTGAAAAGTCTTGTGGACAAAAGCAAAATTGTGGTAGACACATGTGCAATGAAATATGCTGCACTCTTGCAAATCGAGCTGGCTCAAATACTCATTCAGGTGATTGGGATCCACATTTATGTGAAATGTCCTGTGGGAAAAAGTTGCAATGTGGGAAGCATTTTTTCCAGGAACTTTGTCATAGTGGCCACTGCCCACCCTACCTTGAAACTATTTTCACTGATCTTTCATGGTTTAAATTTATATGTATGAAATCTACAGTTTCCTGATATATTTAATATTTCCAAGACATGCTCTTTAGTGTGCAAAAATATTACAAGTTGAGGCTTTTCAATGACCATTGCATCATGGTCTAAAGCTGATATGAACATGTGCATGGACTATTTCGTGAGGAATACAAATTATACTTCTTTGCAGACTGACAGTACGTATATGCTTATTGTTTTTTATTGTATTATTGTTTCTAATTGAGAAAGAATTTTTTTATTGTTTCTAATTAAGATAAATCCACTCTACGTGCTAATTTGATGCCTTACATAACTATCGTGAAACTTTAGACGTATATGAATTTGTCTTTGTTTCTCAATCAAATTTGACAGATAATCAATTTCTTCTGTATTTAAAGCATTGTTCAATTTTAGCACACACATTGGAGCCTAAATTAGTATTGACTGTTTAGCCTCCTCAATACACCAAAACTCTAGCATCTAAGCAATAAATTTCATTTTTCCTCTTGTCTAATGAATCAACTTTGGTTAAGACCCAGTTGTGTAAGATAAAACTATTGTTAGGATAAGATGTTTGCCAACCCTGCTTTAGAAAATAAAAATGTTTCTCAATATAGGGTTGAAAGATGACCAAATATCCTAGCATTGGCACACTAGAAATAATGACATTTGACACCCTTCACGTGCTTGGAGAAAGCATTCCCTTGAAAGATAAAAACTAGTGATAATTGGGGTAGATCTGAATCACCTCTTGGAAGCCTCCATTTTCATCACCAAAAATATAGTCGTGAACACAATGTGTGGCACATGATTGGTTTGTGAGCAAAAGTTTTAGTATTCAAATAACAATGTGTGATACAACAACCCATACCCTAGAGCAACAAGTATTGAAGACTGTTCCAGCAATAGTATACAACCTATCAAAATATCCATGAGATGTGGCTTTTCTTGAAGGGGTTGTCTCTATGCATCGAGGATCATGTAAACATACACCCCTTTGCAATGTGAAAATAAGTGAATCAAACGACCTCATTTCCTTGTGGGCACTCATCAATGATCGATATGGTTTTGTAGCATCATGGAGACCTCCCATTGGTTGATAGTGTGGATGTTTGCACTTGTTTAGACATTGTTTTGTGGAAGTTTGGCTACATCGTATACCTTGAGGTATCTAAAGGTGTCGAAACCCAACATTTTCAAGTACCATTGAGAGGATGATTATGCAACCCTAAGTACAAATTTACCAACATATCAGTGATGACTTGAAGATCATTTAGGACATCTCTTACAATGATATAAGAACAAGTTTGGATCATTAGTATCTAGATTAAAAGATAATCATATCCCCCTTTCCTTGTAGCAGCATTAACATGCTTTGGTCAATAGTCTTTTAGGACTCCTCAAACATATGATAGTAGCATTAGGGTTAACATTGTGAAGAGTATATGGAAGCCTTTGAATAGAAATCCAAATAAATTGGTACAACCATTTGTGACAACAAATTAGTTAGGTTTAAGGGTTTCATATGGGTTGGTTTCGACCCATTTTCTAGCACTTGAAATCAACAAAAATTCCCTCTTTTCATATCTATAAATGAGTAGTCCTATAGAATCTTGGAAGGAACCTTTAAAGATAATCAAATGTATAATACGAAGCGTATATACCAACATGAAAGCACACTTAATTGGGGTAGCGATGTGACTACTTTTTAATGTTTTCTGGAAATGATTGAAGTCCTCAAATATTGAAGCAGTTACCTACACCTCATGACTATGTAACCAATTCTCAGTCTTGGTAGCATATTGAAAGACGTGGAATTATTTGAAACAACAAACCCTTCATGGATTCTTAGAAAGACTATGGATAATGAAATACTTAGAATTCTCTTTCTTCTAATTTCCTACTTTCATCTTACATTTGAGACCCTGACATAGTCTTCTAGCTAGCTCGACGTCGTTTGGGTTTCTACCATTAGGGAGGCTTTGACATTTAATGAAATGAATGAGTTAATTATTCACAACCAAAGGTTCATTATTAGTTCTGCATGATGATATACAAATGGTGCATCACATATTGTTTCGGAATATCACATACATGGTACATTTCAAGTATTATCCGACAAGGTTGTTGTGGCATATTCAAAGTGTTTTAGTGGTGACATTACATTACCTTCATCCTCATTCTAAATAAGAATTTACCGTCCACATGTCGAAACTACATACATTGTTTAAAAAAAGGTCAATTTCTTTATATCCCTCAGTTTTCAAAAAAATCACAATTTTTTTACTTTACCCTATAAGAGGCTAGTTGTGTATATCCTAAATACGAATTAACCCTTAGTATGTCGACACTACATACATTATAGTTGTTGTCTGATAAAAAGCATAGTTGTGTGATAAAAAATATAGGTTTATATGATAAAAATATAGTTGTGTGATATAAAATTTGTTGTGTATACATTACAGTTGTTGTGTATACACTATAAGAGGCTACTTGTGTGATAAAAATTTAGTTTTGTATACATTATAGGTGTGTGATAAAAAGTATTAACTTGTCTTCCCCTTTTAATTAGTAAGTATTAACACTGTTGTTAACTATCGAGTTATATGGTGGCCTCTTCATTTTTTTAACCATTCATAATCCAAGAATGTACATGTACTATCTACAACTATATCATAAACAAAGCTATCAAGGATATTTAGTAAGTTTTGGAGATTTAAGTGCTCTTAGTTGTATTTGAAAAGTTGGTGTCCACTTTTTTTAGGGTATTATTATTTTTTCCCTTTTTTTGAATTTCTTATTGGACATGTTTCTAAGCTCTATCTATACCAGATGGGGATCTCTATCGATCCAAATTGATGGAGGGATGGTTACTGTAACATAGGTGACTAATTTGTTCTAGTAATACCCTGTAGCAACCGTCTGAGTAGCCCCCTTTGTTGCGATCTAGACGGCAATTCCTAATGCTCCAATGTAATTTATCATCCATAGGTATGAGTGTACTGTCATAATATTAACCTTTTGTAATAGGCAACAACACATATCCATCCCATTAGATTAGAGAACGTCAAGTTCAAAAAATTTTACATTACATTAATTAACATCACCATTCATGTATTTAAAGTTTAATTCTTGAAGTTAATAAGAAAAAATAATTTTAATTATTATTATTTGTAAGATGATAAGTGGCCTTCATGGGTTGCTTGAAATTAGAAACCCAAGAGATGATCAACAGCTCCAGAGCGATGAGTACCTAGAACGTATCTTGATTAAGGATCTAGTTTATGCAAAATACAATGATTTAATATTACTTACCTTCGCACGAAAAATACTAAAATAAATTGGAATTGAAATCAAAGAATATAAACAAATAAGATACCATCCACACAATGAACATAAGGTGTACTATGAGAAAGTTTGCAATGATATGATATAATGTTAAATACAATGCATCATCCCTTTGGATATAAACATGTTCCTTCTGGAAGGTGATTGTGTGAAATCAAGTTGATCCAACCACATCTACTTAAAAATTAATCCTACCCTGATGTTGACCTCCTCTAACTTGCTATGTGTCATAAATATAGTTTTTATTTAATTTCTATATGTATGAGTGCATGTAGAGGGTTTTTCTTGTACTCATCACATCAACGATGTGGTGTGATGTATTTTTCGACAAGTAATTAAATTTCTTTATTTAAGTATGGATGAGAGATATTGGAGTAGATGGTATTAGAGTTAGCATCAAGGACAATTCAACTTGAAATTGACATATGTTCCTGTTGATTGGAGATCATTGAAATATAATGGTGAAGTTGCCCGTTCAATACGAGCCTTGAGTTATCATTGGATATGTTTTTAAAAAGACCTTCTCTTAGTTTCGAGAATTACATATATTCTCTACTAACGAGGCCAACCATGTGAAGGTGGAAGCTCATTTGGCCCCACCTACCCACCCACCCTAGAATCAAAGAAAACATTTGTCAACCTTGATGTGTTCTTAAATCATATGAAATGTGCCAGTGGCATATTTTCAAGAATGGCATTATGATCTTCTATCGACAATTTCCATTGACGATGCTTGGAATTTTTCCTAGTCTTCACTTCCTTCAATTGCAATCGGGCTGCTATGACCAAATGACTGTATTGAGCACATATAACATCTGACTCGTAGTCTTGAAAAAGAATATGGTCTTTACATTTCCTTACTTCTGCAAAGAAATGTCCCATTAAAACCATTGAACCCACTGCATACATATAATTTGACGGGTCTTTAAATTCTTGCATCAATGTGCTTTTCGACCTAGTGCATCTCAATAAATAATAATGCACATTTTCTGGATTATCTGCCGGTGCAATGACTGCAAATACATCGCCTTCTCTAACCAAATCAGAAACACAATCATAATCTTTGTCAATCACAACCGCTTCATTGTGGCGCTCTACATCGTTGATATTTCCAAATGGGGGAAATGGTGTCAATTCTTGGTGTCTCCATGGTTTCACAAATTTGTTAGTTTGGTTTTGACACTCATACAAAGACTCTACATCATCAATACATGCAAGACAGAATCAAGAGTACTTTCGTTTCTCGATTGCGTGTATATTTTCCATTTTCTTACTCCTAATGGAGTGTAAGCCCCTTGTTTTCAGGATTGCAGTACAATTATACGGCATTGATATGTCAACATTTCCCATTGCAATATTCCAGAAAAACCTTCTCACATTACCCATCCTTTCATTGAATTCATTGCTCAAATTTTGTTTGCACCAATTAACAACATCATTTGAATTTGCAAGGAGAGAAGCAGAGTGATTCATTTGATATATCCTAAGTGCACGTTTCACGCAGGCCCCAGCACCATCATGTTCTCCTTTTCCATGTCCCGTTTCAAAAAAGATCCATGTGTGGCGAACATCTATGTTTCTATGAAGGTGAGACAACCATAAGAATGATCATGCCGATTTAAATTGACCAGCACAACCATCTGACCACACCCAATGTTCTTTAAAAGTGATCCTTCTTCTTTTTAATTCTTGAAAAAGCATACCAAAACAATGCTAGACAAAACATGTATCATGTGTACGATTATCACTGATGTAGAAATGATACTCCTTAATCTCTTCACGATTATTTTCATTGCTATCAAAACCATCCACATGAAGCTCTGCATGTCTATACGTAATATGCACAAGTATAGATACCTGATCTGAATGATAATACTCACTCTGTATCTCCTTTTGCGGAGTGAAAGTGTAATTTTCTGCGAAATCGACAATGGATACTATTGTCCCTTTTGGAAATACATCTCATGATTGCTTGAACTATAAGTCCTGCCATCGTGTTGAGTGAGAGTGCTTGATATATTTATATATTTGATCCCTGAACAAATTCATAAAATCTGTCAAAGGGATATCACTTTCAACCAAATTAAGCTTTCTTGATGTTGTCATTGAATCTGTAACTGCAATATAATCAACATAAACATATCTCTTGCATTTCACAATGCGATTTGACAATTGAAGATCGTTTGCGTCAATGGGGTAGTTAGCATTAAAAAGGGCCAAATCAGAACATTCCTCACATTTTTTACCTTCGACGCATTGTTTCTTATAGAATACTTGATGATTCTCTCGTGCACATAATATTTTAGATACAAATTCACGAACACTCGAAGGAGGGGGGTTATTTGGCCAACACTGCATGCCAAAATTTAGACATGTCTAATAATATAATTCGAATTCTACATGGTATCGACAACAACATGTGTCATGAACAACGATGGGCCTGACATACCATGGTTTAAGCTTCACAAATGTGCTAAGGGAAATCTTCACATCAACATTACTCTCCATGAAAGTTTTGAACATTTCCACTTGAGTGATCACTGTTATGTGTTTGGCATGAGTTTCATAGTTTCCTTTCGATATATGATGTCGAACAACATCCTTTTCATTTGGTAAGACATGCGAGTTTACATCCCAAAACTCTTTCACCATGTCCCTCACATTATCCGGAAGTCTATCTTGATAAGGTTGCCTACAGATAACACCCCAACATGCAACTTGATCATCCTCATCTAACTGAACCTGAAGCTTTTTATGCTTCCATAAACTTTTTCTTGATGTTTTTAACGTTCTTGCAGTCATAGACAACAAACGACTGGTTGTAGTGTTTTTTGCCACAACCCCTGTTAGAATTGCTTTACGAGCAACCATGAAATTGTGAGATCATTTTTTTGCAAGTGATGCAAGGACCGAGGTCAAATTTTGTGATACAATCTGATTTGACTTACCTCTTTGGCACTTTGAATGCCCAATAATGTAATTGCATCTTTTAGACATTTTCACTTTAACAATTTATGCAACATTTGAGCTTGTTGTATGACAGAAATACCTTCAAAATATTTTTTGACTATCATATCTACTCTATAACGAGCTGTACGATCAAGCATCTGCGGTCCCATTTCTTCAATTTTACTTGGATCCGAATTCTCCAAAAAAATATCATCAATGACAATATTGTTGCAGCTTCCAGTTAATATATGTAAATTGCTAACTGTGGTAGGATGTTGTATGTTGGATGTCGACCCTTCATAAAAATAAATATAAATTTATATAAGATTGTGTTCACTTTCAAATCAAATATATATATATATATATATATATATATATATATATATATATATATATATATATATATATATATATATACTCAAGTATTATAAAGTAAATGATAAACATATAAAAAAATTATTTACTCACCAATAGTTTGCTCCACATTTGTCATTTCCTCGTCACCTCCATTTTCCTCACTTCTTTCATCAATGTGATCCTCGACTATTTGCATTCCTTCATCACCACCATGTGCATTCACATTCTTCATTTCTTCGTCACCGCCATGTGCATTCACACTTTCAATTTCTTCGTCACCGCCATGTGCCTCCACGTTTCTTTCCCTTGCTCTTTTTTCTCTTAAATTTCTCATAGAAACATGGTACCTCTCTTTCCTTGCCTCTTCATCACCTCTGGTGCGATCATATTTTTTTTGACATTTCTTTTGGTTTCCCATGTTGAAATAATTAAAAACCTGAAATCCAATGCATGAAAATATACGAGAATTGAGAGTAGGGCCCATTACAATATTCTTTTTATGGGAGCAGAATATTTGATACCAAAAGTAGGGCCCCTTACAATATATTCTATGTATCAATCAGATATATAACTTTATCCCATAATGACTTCTATGTTCTCCTTCACATAATATATGCCATAAAAGCTATACTGTGACCCAAATGTAAGGACCTCAATTCCATAGATGTAATTTTTTTTTTAATACAAGGTCTCATTCCTACCTTTACTCCTACTAAGTATAAGTTACGATGAGTAAATTTTCCCAACAATTCAACATGATATAAATTATGCATGTTTAAGAAATATGATTAAGATTCCAAGGTTAAGTGATATATCACCATCAACCTAAACATATAAATAATTTTCTCTAAGTATAATTATATATGTAAGTTTCTCTATGCCCCATATATAATTATATTTCATGGATATACAATCATGTTCTTCATGCCCAATTATATATACATATGCATCCATATGCATGGATATATATGTATATAATCAAGTTCCTATATGCATAATATCAAAAAAATACTTATGTAAAAATTGATGTAAACACACAAATATATAATCAAAAGTGTGTAAATACCCTATCTTATACCAATTTTCACATGTACTAACATACCGTGTATCTCTTGGAAGGGATAGGCCTGAAAAAACTCTCGTCTAAAAACAAAAATGCTCAGCTGAGAAAAACCTCGGCTGAAAACAGAAGCTCGGCTGAAATATCCTCGGATGAAATATCCTCGGATGAAATAATTGGGAAAAGTATCTCGGCCGAGAGATTATATATACACCTCTCAGCCGAGAGATTATATATACACCTCTCGGCTGAGACATATGGGCACACCGTCCAAATATCACGGGAATAAAATATTTAATGTGTCGGCCCCTAAAATATTCTCGGGGCATTATGTAACATAACTCTCGGGCAAGAAGTGTTATAAACTCTAGGAAAAGAGTTAAAAGTATCTTTCAGCTGAGAGTTTTCGTTAACTCTGGGTTAATTTTGGAGTGGGAAAACTTCTCGCTCGAGAAATTTTAAATCTCTCACCCGAGATATTTTCTAGGCCGAGAGTTTTTGGTCAACAATTCCAGAACCATGTCTGCAGAATTCAGAAGTGTGTCACTTTAACAAGGTCGGACCACTGCAAAACATGAGAATTACATGTCGGAGTTTATACCAGTAGATTCATCATTCAATCTACTTTCTAGTAATATAATTGTTTTCCGATTTCATTTAGGATTACTATTTTTTTCTATTTTTTTACTAAACTTTATCATTAAAAAATTAAGTGATTGAAAAATTAGTCACAATGAAAATTCAATATCATCACAATGACGAAGCCAAAAAAATTTAAAAAAATACAAGGATGTTCCTTGAAGTGTCCTCTTCAATGGGTTGGTTTTAGTTTGTTTTATAAGAGTCACATTTGAAAGAAAATGCGAAGACAAAAACATGATGCACCATTTTCTGAACATACGTTGTTTCAATAAATAATTTAAAATAGTTCCCAAGTCTTAAAAAACTCAAAATATAGTCCCAGATCCAGTGTAGTGTGTGTAGATTATGAACCCACAATTTTTTTCCCTAAAATGAATAACCATCTATCAAAAAAATGTCGTCAACACAGGTCACTCATTATCCATACCTACAATTTTCAAGTATATGTCGTATGTTGACAACAAATTTGTCCCACGATATGTCCATAATTTTATTTTATTTTAAATACGAGTAGAAATCTAATTCAATTATGTAAAACCTTTGTGTTTACCTCAAGTTTAAATTCCTAAGGGAGATATGGGTTTGAAGAGGTCGAAGTTGAAAAACATAAAATTTTGCAGTTTTTTGTCAAAAACAAGCCAAAATTGTTTCCCAACTTCATGTTTTCACCCAGTGTTCAAGTGGTATAGTGATTATTTCAACATAAAGGTAAGGTATATTCAAAATCAGTGGGGAATCCTAAACAAGGTCAATTGATCAATAGCCCATCCAATTAAGCCTACCCTATCGACACAATGGTTTGCTATTTTAGATGATAGAATTGGGAACGAAATTATACCTATGCTTATATTAATCCATCAACATCCCAAAATTTTTGCATAAACTTGAATCAAAATATATAAATTCCTCTCTGTGTTGGCATAAAAGGGAAAAAAAAACTATAGGTGTGATATGACCTAAGGGGTGTCATATATGGGGTTAAAGGTACATGATATGACTCCAATGGGGGCATATATGGGGCTATATGAGGCTAAATGTATATGTATTGATGTAAATGTATATGTAATAGTGATCAGCCCTAGTGAAGGGACCATGTGTGCAATGAGTGAATAGGTATATATAGGGGTAATATATTCATTATAGAGAACATGAAAAAGGATTATGTGAATGTCTTAGGGTAAAAGGAGAGGGATCTCTTATTCTTTAAAGAGTTATTGTGTAAATTATCTATCTTATCTATATTGGAGTCGTGCTCTATGCTCACATTGTTGTACATGGTGTGTACTTCTTGTCTCTTATGATATTTCTAGGTATTTGGTTCATAACAAGGTGCATCCTACAACAAAGACCAACGTTCCCAAGAAACTAGTCTATGAATAATTTTGAACTGATCATAATCTTTCAACCTTTGTTATCAATCATTATTGATCCCAAGAGAACTAGTCATACAAAGAATTATATCTATTTTTTTGCAATGCCCATTAATTGGGGAACTAAGCTCTGCATAGGGAACTATAAGTGTATTTTGAGGGGTAAAATTGGTTGTTTTTATAATAATGACTATTTTTTAGCTTTGAAATTTGACAAAATCCCATGCCATTAGTGTAATCTTCTTGCCATGTACAATGACTTGATGGTATGAGAGGACAACTTGGCTTAGATGGATGGGGATGGAAAGGAATGGGAACGAGGGTAGATGGAAATCTATGATAGGCTATAGACAATGGATATGTGGAACTTTATTCTAATGAGGATGATAAAAGATTATGCAAGCATTGTGCCCTTGAAAACATAGAAAATTATTGATTGTGTTGTGTGTGTTGTTTTTTGTTTGCATATAGAGGATTAGTAGGTAAAGCACTGATTATATTTGATTTCAATGGAGTTTTGTTACATGCACTACATAGAAATTCATTACAAAATAAATTCAGATTGCCAAGAAAACCAAACATTGAAACAACAACAAAGATTTATTTTCTACGTCCAATATTTAGAGATTTTTTTGAAAAGTTCTTTAGTAAATTCGAAGTCGGTATATGGACATTCATATAACAAAAAAACATGGATTATTTTTTCCCATTATTATTCCAAAGAAGAGGATGAAAAGGGAACAATATAGAGTTATATTAACACGAGATGATTGTTCTCGGATAGACATAGAGGGTTTTGATGGTGTTGGCAATCCTTTTGTATATCTCAAACCTTTACATAAAGTTTGGAAGATTTTGATCCATGGCTACAATGCTAGAAATACAGTGATTGTAGAAGACTTGAAAGAAAAACATGTTTGCAATGAGGAAGGGAACTATATTATAATTGAAAATTATACTTTCCATGACGTTAATGACAAATTCTCATTGGATGGATTGTGGCCTTGCTTGCTGCACCTGAATGGTGTTAGCGATGTGAGGCCTATTGTAAAAAGTATGGAACTAGTTTGTTAAGTAATATAGTTAAATTTTGTTTGTCACAAATAAAGTCTTTGGATTTTTGTATATTCAATTGCATAATTATAGTACTTGTAAAGTATCGAGTTTGACTTTCAAAATTGAAAAATTAAAACTTGAAAGTGCCAATATCGGTTTTCAAAATTACAAATTTAAGTATTGAAAGTGTAAAAAACAACCTTTCAAAAGTGCAGAATTAGATTCTAAAAATGCCATTATCAAATTGGAAAAGTGCAAAAACCAATTTCAAAAGTGGCAATATCAAAGGAAAAAGTACACTTTTGGAACCCGAAATTGACACTTTTGGAACTAGATTTTGCACTTTAGAAACCTTGATGTTGGGGTTTAGAAAGGTTTTTTTTTTCCTGTCAACTTCGAAGGGACTTGGACTAGAACAAATCCAAATTTAATGAAATAGTCATTTATAGTTGTGAATTTCCATTTCTATAGATCACTATATGGGGGGCGAATCGTGATATACGTTAGGTTTTGATTGATAGGTGGGAAATGATATTCTATATATCCTTGGTCATATTTCACAAGATTTTTGTTCCCTTGCATTCATGTGAATTAACCATGCATTCAAAACCTATACCTCAAGATCAAGTTCCACACCTCAAGTTAACTATTTAAAAAATCATGGAAGCTAGATTCCCATGAGTTGTTTTCGCTCATTAACCTAGTGGTTGGTATTTAGTTTCCCAATGGACCTAGCATTGTCCTACTAATGTGTTATGGTTATTATTATCTACAAATTTGTGTTTGGAATTAAATCCTTCTATTCTATATATTTGGTTTTTGATCTATATAGATTGCTTAGAATAAAGGAATTCTTTCCTATAACTTATTGTTCTTAACGTAATACTAGGTCATTAGTGTAGGTCCAATTGGGGACTCAAGTTCTTGTCAAGGGTTTATGGTAAATTCATACTATGGTTTTTATGTTTCTATAGTTTATTCTACTAATACTAAATTATTAGAGCTATTACTTTCTTGTTCCATCATGAATTTTCATAGATTTTCAGTTGGATTTGGGTTATTTCATATATATGTATGCATGGTGGAACTAAATTAAAGTTTCTCTCTTTAAAACATTACTACGCCTAGATTTCTTCTTGCATCTACTAGGTTTTTTATATTTTCTCTCCTAGGGACAATTTTCAATTTTATAATTTTTAAGGTAGGGATGGAAATGCTTTACTAAAGCACAAATACTTTCAAACAAACATAAAACTACAAACTTTGTATTTTTATGAAATGAAAGTTTTACTTATACGTGTAACTCATTTATTTGATTGTAGCATATTTCACATATATACATTCACTTTAACACATTCAATTTTTTTCACTCACTCATGTTTACATCGAAACAATAGGAAGTCTACAAGTTCTATTAATGTTGAGTGATTTTGGTTTAGAATAAAACACCAAAACATTCATGTTCATCTACTTAGGTTATTGATTATTTTGTTTGTTGTGCATTCCTAGCTACTATGGCACAAGTTTCAGAGTTCCATGGGTTGATACCAACTATGACATCCAATAGAATGAGATTGTTGGTAGAAGTTACGAAACTAAAAGGTACTCCAAACTAAAACTAACCTATTAATATTGTCTTTATTAATTTTATGTGGCCTTTCTTACCAAATGTTTTAAGAATGATAACATTTGAAGATCTAAAGTATAGTAAAATTGAATAGGCTTGTTAGTACAAAATTACATATGAACAACACATATCCATACTTGGGTCTAGAATGAATGCATAATAATGTTGATTATTATATTCCACTCATGTAAAATCAAGGACAAGGTAAAATCTCCAACATTACTACATCCATTTATTAGAAATTCAAATTGCTAATGATAATACTAGTGCTATATCTACTACTTTCCACCATAATGACATCTACTTCTACTTCATATACTAACTGTTGGGAAGAGGTAGTAAATAAGACACTCAATGAATGTATACACATGTCCTTACAAATGAGTTTACAAATGAAAAGCAATTTCTTGTTGGCCAAGAACTTGTACTTCCAAAATAGCTTACAAAATGTAGAATGTACAAAGGCTAACGCACTAATGTTTACAAATAGAAATAATTGCCAACAATTTTTTTTATATAATATTGTATAATTATTACATCTAATGAGTTGTTAAAATAATTATACCAAATTTGGTTTCAAAGGAGAATCACTTGCATAATATTTTTGTGTCCTTCATTATCATAAATTTCCATCTATCCATTGTCTATAACCTATCATATATTCCTATCTAACCTTGTTCCCACTCCTCTCCATTTCCATCCACCTAAACCTTTATCCTCTCATACCATCTAACCACTATAGATGTGAATATGATTACACTAAAGGAATGGGGTTTTGTTATATTTCGAAGCTCAATAGTAGTCATTCTTAGAGAAAAAACACCAAAATTTATCCCCCCCAAAAAAACTAAAATTTCCCTCCACAGAGCTTAGTCCCCCAATTAATGGCGATTTCCAAAAACATAGATATAATTATTTGTATGATTAATTCTCTTGGGATAAAGAAGGACTGATAAGAGACTTCAAGGGATGATGAACGGTTCAAAATGATTTGTATACTAGTCCACAGGGTAGGTTGTGCTTTGTTGTAGGATGTACTTGTAGTTTTTTTCCTTTTATGTTGCCATAGAGAGGAATTTATATATTTTGAATTGAGTTTATGCAAGGATTCTATGATTTGGAAGGATTAATAGACTCATGACCATAACTTCATTCCCAATTCTATCATCTAACATAGCATACCATTGGGGTAGGCTTATTTGGTTGGGTTTATTAATCAATCGACCTTGTTTATCCTTCCCCATTGAATTTGGATATATCTTACCTTTATGTTGAAATCATCACTATACCACTTAAACACCGCTAACAAAAGCTTATGATAACATTTAAATGGTTGTAAAATGAGGTATCAGGTACATATGACTAGCATTGTTTCAACACTAATTTATATTATTGTATAGTTTGATATCCATCTATTCTATTATCATGGTAGACAAAATAACCATGACAATGATAGAATGACATTGTTTTTTCCTACTAGAAAGAACATAGTGAGACATATAGATCTTGTTAATGAAAAATGGGCCAAAGATGTGGAAACTAGTTATAGAGTTTATATTTCATAAGAATGTTTCCTCATGTCTTAATAGACAACTTTCTTAAAGTGTTGTTTAATTTTGTAAGGAACTTTTTTCTAAGTTATTGGAACTTGATGACATAGAAAGTTAGATTTCTCATTGATTTAATACTTTGATTGATTTTTTATAATCTAGGTGACAATTCAAAATTGGACAAAATCCTTAAAATCATTGTTCCACCATCAATGGATCTTGGATCATAGTAGAACTCTCTGCATCACAAAAATTCTCTTAACCTTTTATTAGGCGTGTTGTTGTAAAAATGCTTAGTTTTCTACAAGATTAGCCTATTATGTTTCTCAAGGAAAACTAAGTGAATGGATGTAATGATTACAATATGGTGGTTTGGAAAACATGATGTGAACAAATTATAAAGAATCACTCAAATACCTAAGACAATCCCATTGATCAAGGTTGTGTTGCAATTGAATAATTGAGTGATGGAAGCTTGTATATATCCACCTTGTTGACTTCCCTTTAGTATAGGGGATTCTGAGTGATATCCCATTTTTTTTTGTACTCTCTTCAGAAAGAGGACATGTTGTAAATATAAATTTCAAAAGTTGAATCTTGAAATTAGTCTTTGCTTTTAGTGCCTTTAAATTAGTGATATT
>BSBM01000998.1:1642500-1643870 GCA_027924585.1 Larix kaempferi
CACCTTGAATTTGAATTGGTGAGAGAATGATGCCAAGTGTAGTGGGGAAATCTAGCCATATGTGGGTCCCACTTCCTCCATGTGTCTTCATGATGAAATGCCACTTTGATTTTCACTTGTATATATTTATTTATCTACTTTATTAAATATTTTGTGCCATTCTAATGTTCAAACATCATTTATTATCCCCATTATTCCAAATCCCAAAGCTTCCACCCCAAACCTAGGAAACTAGTAATTTTCCTCCTTAGCAATTATTTGACCTTTAGCATCAATTTGACAAACTCTAATGAATAGGGCCAATGTGATTAGGCCATTGTGACCCAATGCCAAATTTGGGACATGACATAGTCCCCTCCCCACCTATGAAAGTTTCAAAATTATGGGGATCCATTATCATTTAAACCACAAATTAAATAATATGTTGTCCAATTGCCAAGCTTTAAAAACTAATATGTTTTAAATTTACATCCAATCAATGTCATTAGATCAATATGCATCACCCTACTCTTCATATAGACATTTTTTTTACTAGGGGAATCAACAGCTGGAGTTGGGTTGGTACTCGCATGACACAGGGTCCAGAGATCCAAACTCACTACCAACTATACCCCTAGGTGCATCCACAAGGCACAAACCATGGCGCACCGGATAAATTTGGAGGGATTGAAACACATGACCTTCCATTTACAACTGATTACAACTTCTCATCTTTACCACTTGAGCTGACCCCCACGGGCGTTCATATAGACATTTTTAAATATGTTTTAGAAATATAAATTAATTGTTAAGTGTTGATTAAAAACATATTGGTTATGGGGTAAGATTTAAAATTGCTTCTGAATTGGCTAAGATATCATTTTCCTCAGATGCAAGAAAACAAGTAAATGGTCCAAGACCTAGAGGCATATGCAATGGTGGAAGTATGCCCCCTTATGGACGACCAACAAGTTATTTTAGGTAATGTGGTTTTCTTTGAATACTGATGATGATTTAATGCGCATTTGTGGATAGCAGCAAGTGATGGTTTGTTCTCTCTACCAATTTGACAATTAAATTATGATAGATTTTTTTATCTTAAAAAAATTAATAAAAACTTATTTAATAACATTTTGAGATAAAATAGTTTAAAAATTAATAATGAACTTTCTATTAAGAACTTTAAATTATTTCTTATGTGTAATATATTGATTTTATTAATTTTGTGTGTGATGTGCATGAACATTTTTGCATGAATAGTGTATAGAGAAATAAAATGTTAAAAAAAAACAAATATTGTTGCTATTTTCTATATATTAATTTGTTTTAAAACCGTTTTTAAAAATTAAAAGCACCAATGTTATTATTATTTTGTAAAATGTTTATTTTAC